>CM044957.1:10814597-11207097 GCA_024516035.1 Bactericera cockerelli
ACCCGGTATTATTATTATCTATTATTTTTTTTTAAATAAAAAATAAGGTCACAGCAAACAGAGGTGAAGACCAAGCGCAGCCCCAGACGGTGCTAAGGAGCTGCGAAACTGCAGCAGCCCCAGAGGAAAAAGAAAAAGAGAGGATTTTCTCATGTCCTAGCTCGTAATGACAATGAAAATTATCACATATTTCTAGAATAATTAATGCATAAATATTGTGATTGGTATGGGAAACAAACTCAAACTCTTTTGATACCGAAAGAACAACGCGATAAATCCCATTTTAGTCCGGTTTATGTGGCAGCAGCAGCACCCCCAAAACATTTTTGCACTCGCCGCGCCTGCTTAGTAATAATTACAATTGGAACATAAATATCTACTTATCTAAAAAATTGAAGGATAGGAGATAATACTATGTGGGATTGAAGAAGTATTTGACAAAGGCGGTTAAAGAAATAGAGGGATACCAAAGTTGAGAGGGAGAGACAAAGTTGGAGAAGACCTAACAGAGAAAAACTGGAGAAAAGAGGACGCGCTAAATAGAAGGATATGGAAGGAAAGGATTCATGGAACAAATGCCGACACCAAGAAGGTTTGGGAAAAGGCGAAAAGGAAGAAGTATTTGACAATGAACTGGCTACCTTTATTTTATTTTGAAATATACTTGTAGGTGAGATTCATTGTTTGAACATTAGCCAGAATAATTTTACTAAATTCAATTTTATTCTTCTACATTCAATTATTTGCTACACATTAATAAAAAATTGCTCTCAAAATTTGCTGTATAAAATTAGTCCTACATATCGAAACAAGCACAAAATCAAAAGTAACAAACAAAATTCCTTGTGTCAAAACCGCGTGCTGTAACATTGTGTTACTGTACCATGTTCATCTTAAAACGAAATTACATGTGTGAAGAACAAAATTTCATGTGCGAACAACAAAATTTCATGAAAGAAGAAAAAAATTCCATGTCTCAAAATTCAAAATTTTATGTGTGAAGAACAAAATTCCGTGTCATAAAAAAAAATTCCATGTAAGAAGAACAAAATTCCTTGAGTGAAGAACAAAATTCCATGTATGAAGAACGAAATTCCTTGTATAAAGAACAAAATTCCGTGTCTCAAAACAAAATTCCATGTGTGAAGAACAAAATTCCGTGTTTCAAAACAAAATTCCATGTAAGAAGAACAAAATTCCGTGTCTGAAAACAAAATTCCATGTATGAAGAACAAAATTCCATTTATAAAGAACAAAATTCAGTGTCTCAAAACAAAATTTCATGTAAGAAGAACAAAATTCCATGTCACAAAACAAAATTCCATGTATGAAGAACAAAATTCCGTGTTTCAAAACAAAATTCCATGTAAGAAGAACAAAATCCTTGTGTGAAGAACAAAATTCCATGTATAAAGAACAAAATTCCGTGTCTCAAAACAAAATTCCATGTGTGAAGAACAAAATTCCATGTATGAAAAACAAAATTCCGTGTCTCAAAACAAAATTCCATGTAAGAAGACAAAATTCCGTGTTTCCAAACAAAATTCCATGTAAGAAGAACAAAATTCCTTGTGTGAAAAACAAAATTCCATGTACGAAGAACAAAATTCCATGTAAGAAGAACAAAATTCCATGTAAGAAGAACAAAATTCCTTGTGTGAAAAACAAAATTCCATGTACGAAGAACAAAATTCCATGTAAGAAGAACAAAATTCCTTGTGTGAAGAATTTCCATGTATGAAGAACAAAATTTCTTGGGTAAAGAACAAAATTCATTGTATGAAGAACAAAATTCCGTGTCTCAAAACAAAATTCCATGTGTGAAGAACAAAATTCCATGTATGAAAAACAAAATTCGGTGTATCAAAAAAAAATTCCATGTAAGAAAAACAAAATTCCATGTATGAAGAACAAAATTCCATGTAAGAAAAACAAAATTCCATGTGTGAAGAACAAAATTCCATGTATGAAGAACAAAATTCAGTGTCTCAAAACAAAATTCCATGTATGAAGAACAAAATTCCGTGTAAGAAGAACAAAATTCCTTGTATGAAGAACAAAATTCCATGTATGAAGAACAAAATTCCGTGTCTCAAAACAAAATTCCATGTGTGAAGAACAAAATTCCATGTATAAAGAACAAAATTCAGTGTCTCAAAACAAAATTCCATGTAAGAAGAACAAAATTCCATGTCACAAAACAAAATTCCATGTATGAAGAACAAAATTCCGTGTTTCAAAACAAAATTCCAAGTAAGAAGAACAAAATTCCTTGTGTGAAGAACAAAATACCATGTACATAAAGAACAAAATTCCGTGTCTCAAAACAAAATTCCATGTGTGAAGAACAAAATTCCATGTAAGAAGAACAAAATTCCTTGTGTGAAGAATTTCCATGTATGAAGAACAAAATACCGTGTGTGAAAAACAAAATTCTATGGGTCAAATACAAAATTCTACGTATTCAATAATTAAAAAAATTCTATGTTTCAAAACAAAATTCAACGTTCAAGAAAAAAAAATTTAATTGTGTCAAATATAAAATTATATGTGTCAAAAACAAAATTCTATGTGTAAACAACAAAATTCTATGTGCTAAATAAAACACAATACCAAAATTCAAAGTTGGAAAGATAAAAACTTCTGCAAGTGGAGTTCAAAGAGTGAAACCCTAACAGCTAGCTCCAGGATAAGCACAAGAAAAAAAATGACATTCGAAGTTGCTGAAATAAAATCAGAGAATCCTTCAAGACCTTGGTGTTCAATTTCTACTCTTCCAGAATGAAATGTGAATGAAATCCTAGAAGAACTCAACAGAATCAAACTACTGACTCATTCACATGTCACGAAGAACGATTGAAAAGACACCTAGCCCAAAAAATTCAACGTTAGCAAACGAACAAAAGAGGCTAAACTCGAAATAATTGTTCCACTGAAATGATACCAATATACTGTGCCAAGCCTAAAATAACGAACCATACAAACAAATGGTGCTTAGAGAACTATTTCACTGTTCCATTGAAATGATACCAAAACATTGTACCAAGTCGAAAACATCCAACCATAGAAACCATGCCAAAAAATGTTGACCAAATGTTGAAAAATCCTATGTGTCGTGGAGGTTGAAAATATCCAACCATAGAAACCATGCCAAAAAATGTTGACCAAATGTTGAAAAATCCTATGTGTCGTGGAGGTTGGAAATAAATTTAAACAATGGCTAGGTACAATGGGTATAAAAAAAACATGTTCGCTTTTTATTGTTTTATTGTAACTAAAAACAGACCTCCGTGGCTCAGTGGTTAAGAGGTTATGGAATAAAATGATAATTAAATTTTATATAATTTTCAAAGAGAAATCCAATGAAACTATTTTCAAGACCATTGTTACGTTATTTTGTCTATTACATAAAACATTTCTAGGTATACAACCGTACGTAAACTTAGAAATGGTTTATGTACTAAACAAGACAACGTAAGAATATAATAATACATATTCATCTCATAATCTAAATTAATTGAATTTCTCGTTGAAAATTACTAAAAAAAAACAACTATCCCTTTATTCCTATAACCTAGTAGGAGGAATGGAGTGCATTGGGTGGGATTCGAACCAACGGATCCCTACGCTACCTGGATTACCAGACTAGCTCAGCCATAAATCAAAAAAATTCACGCAATTGGATTAACTAGAAAGTAGAAACACTAGAGAAAGGTAAATAGGTGAAAACTGCAAGAATTCTTTCTATCGAAATAATTTGAAAATAGAAAACACTTGGCTCTTTTTATTTTACTGTATTATTTATTTTCAAAGAGTCTTTAGCTCACTGACGATGCCGTCAGTGAAATGGCCATCTGAAAATAAATAATAAAGTAAAACAAAACAAAAAAAGCCAAGTGTTTTCTATTTTCAAATTATTTCGATGTTTATTTGTTTTACCAAGAGTTGTGTATAGTGTTATAAGTTTTTCCTGAGAACTTTTGTATTTCATTAATTCTCTCTATGCGAAATATTCACATTTTCAAACAATTGACCTGGTTAACTGTGACTGATCGAATTATTTCAGCCTTTCACCTTATTAGACATTCAAAGTATTCGTTGTGTTTATTACCTGACAAGTGTTTCTCTGAGTCTCAGGTTCTGTTGCTCGAGCTGTTTCATTTGATACTGATTCACTTCGTGATCCCCGACCCCTCCATCGCACGACTTCTCAACATCAGCTTTGATGAGCTCCAAGTCCAGAGTGAGTTCCTCTATCTTTTCCTTGGCGAGCTCCAGCTCCACTTGCAGGGTTTCAGACTGGCAACAGACAAGTTTTAAATACCTGAATAATAATATCGTCTAATTTATACTGCCCGATTAGTGTTTTGTGGTCGGTTGTAGGGAAGGCTAGGGAACCATGGGATCCGGGGCTCTCCTCTCTTACAGGGGACAGACACGGTTCTCATGGAATGGCCTTCCATTTTCACATAACCAGGCGTTCGACATGGCGGCAGTATCCATAAGTATGCTGCCGTCTTGGGCCTGGTATCTCTATTAAAGAGATTTTTCCTCCTTCCTGTCCACAGGCCTGAATCCCATTCTGTGTCAAAAAAAGGCGTATTATGCGGTTAAAATCCCAAATGGGAGGGTAAATTGTCATATCCCAGCTGGTTTTTGAACCCGCGACCTCTGGATTACCAGTCAGACGCCTTGACCACTGAGCTACCGGGACAGACTGAGAATAGAGATAGAGATATGTGCACATAAAAAAAGTGAGACCTGAATCAAAAATCCTTTGGGGCACTATTTTTTGTTGTTGTTGAACTTTTAGTTTTCAACCGTGCTTTCAGCCGTTTTTATTTCGAAGCCATGAAACAGGAGCTACTGTAGACGCTTGTGGTCTGTGTTGTAGCCTGTCCATCCCGTAGTATGCCTCCCCTCTGATGGGCGAGAAGTGACACAATACTTCCCAATTAGGTGCTGGGTCAACACGAGGAAGGTATCCCTTACAAACAATAATTGTAACCAAATTAAGAATACAAATTTTGGTCGGCACGGGGATCGAACTCGGGACCTTCCGCATGGCCAGCGAGTGCTTAACCACTGAGCTAATCGCGCGCTCTAATTGTCCTAATCCTAACAAGACACAAAACAAGAGGACTGTATCCCCTAAGTATGGGGTAGTCGCATTAAATATATGTCACCTAATATAGCCATTATGTACAATTATCAATACAAATAAATTACAAATTACAAAAAAAAAGTTAATAAATTACAGGCAATAACCCCGCCCTTTAGGTAGGACATTTCTCTCTTTTTTTCCTTCTTGTATATTTGTTTAATCTTTTTGTTTTTCTTTATATTTCATTGTGTTCTACTGTATATATTTTTTTTCTACCTAATAAAGCTTAAAAAAAAAAAAATGCGTCCACAAATCATCGCCTCACCCTCTCTTCCGCCATCTCCTTGTCCAGAGTCATCATCTCCAGAGTCTCGATGAGGTCCGAGCTCTCCTCCTTGGCCTCGAGAGCCTCTTGCTTCTCCTGTTTCAGCCTCTCTATCTCGCGCTTCAGAGCCGCCTGGGACTCCATGATCTTCGCCTTGAACTCGCCCGACTGGTCCAGCTGAATCTTCATCTCGTCGAAATCACGCGTCTTCTCTCGATACTTGACTGGGGAAATACATTCACATAATAGTTTATTTATTTAATAATAGTTTATTTATTTATTTTCTTTATAAAGAAACATTTATATAAAGGTACTTCTCCTAAGCTTTGAAGAGCTTCTAAGAGATACATTTTTTTTTTTTTTTTTACGATTATAAATTATTTTATCTACAGGGTGTCTCATTAATTTTAAACGAACCAGCGCGATTACTCGGAAACTACTGATTCTACAGAAAAAAAATGTAACCAAAATTTCCTTAAAACTAGGATGAAAACTATTGTTGACCTCGAAAATTTTCTCAGGGTCGCTTCTATGTTAGAATGAGGTCAACTTCAATTTTCCCCCTAGTTTTAAGGAAATTTTGGTAATTTTTTTTTTTTTTTTTTTTCCTGTAGAATCAATAGTTTCCAAAAATCGCAATGGTTAGTGTTTGATGGATTTTCAAATGAAACCCTACAACCACGTCATTTTTTTTTTTAAAGATGAGTGTTTCACAGCCGTTTTTTATTTCGTAGCCATGAAACAGGAGCTACTGTAGACGCTTGTGGTCTGTGTTGTAGCCTGCCCATCCCGTAGTATACCTCCTCTCTGATGGGCGAGAAGTGACACAATTCTTCATGCGCTCGTGTTGACCCAGCACCTAAATGGAAAGTATTGTGTCACTTCTCGCCCATCAGAGGGGAGGCCTACTACGGGATGGGCAGGCTACAACACAGACCACAAGCGTCTACAGAGTAGCTCCTGTTTCATGGCTACGAAACAAAAAAAGGCTGTGAAACACTCATCTTAAGAAAAAAAAAAAACTTCCCAATTAGGTGCTGGGTCAACATGAGCGCTCCGGAATGGAACCCCTATAATAAAACAAATACTCACTCTTTATCGTCTCGAGTTTCTCCTTGAGGTCCTACTCACTCTTTATCGTCTCGAGTTTCTCCTTGAGGTCCTACTCACTCTTTATCGTCTCGAGTTTCTCCTTGAGGTCCTACTCACTCTTTATCGTCTCGAGTTTCTCCTTGAGGTCCTACTTACTCTTTATCGTCTCGAGTTTCTCCTTGAGGTCCTACTCACTCTTTATCGTCTCGAGTTTCTCCTTGAGGTCCTACTCACTCTTTATCGTCTCGAGTTTCTCCTTGAGGTCCTACTCACTCTTTATCGTCTCGAGTTTCCCCTTGAGGTCCTACTCACTCTTTATCGTCTCGAGTTTCTCCTTGAGGTCCAACTCACTCTTTATCGTCTCGAGTTTCTCCTTGAGGTCCTACTCACTCTTTATCGTCTCGAGTTTCTCCTTGAGGTCCTACTCACTCTTTATCGTCTCGAGTTTCTCCTTGAGGTCCTACTCACTCTTTATCGTCTCGAGTTTCTCCTTGAGGTCCTACTCACTCTTTATCGTCTCGAGTTTCTCCTTGAGGTCCTACTCACTTTTTATCGTCTCGAGTTTCTCCTTGAGGTCCACTATTTCCGCCTTCATCTCCTCGTACTGGGCAGTGTCCACCAGTGGCGCCGCCACGGGAGTGCTGGGGGTGGCACGGGTACTGGCCGACAGTGGCTGCCCCGGGTTGAACTGGGGCTTCAGGTTCTCCACGAAACCAGTCTGAAGTATGAGAGAGAGTGATCTTATAGTATAAGTTTTGGCTTAGACATTTAGGGCGAAATTAATTTTGACGTTAGAGAAACCTATCTATAACTTCTGTTATTATTTTAATATGTTGAAAATCTCAAAATGTACCAAAGGATTCTATTGGATTAGAAGTCTACCAAAATTTTGCAGGACCATTTCAGTCAACCTCCTAGGGCGAAATTAATAGACAAATTCTAGATCACAAGTCATTGCTAAGCGTCGGTTTTCCATATCTCACACGGTATGCAATCCGTGACTTAGCGCCACAGAGGTATTACAAAAACGTCTATTAATTTCGCCTTTAAGGTGCGTTTATCAATGCATTTTTAAACAAACGGATAACTTTTAAAGACAAGTGTCTTTTAAGCAGTCAATCATACTAAAGCAAAATGTCTATCACACTTGCAATATCTATCTCATCTATTAATGGTCAACGTACTCACTTAAAGATAAATTGATATTTTAGGAAGGTTTCAACCATAATGATGGCATTTTAAAGCATTGATATGGATTGAAAGTTTAATTTCTTGATCAGTGCAATATTATTGATTGTCTAGAGTTAGAGGCTACTTGGAAGCCAACCAGTGATATTTTCAATAGTTAAAAGTTTAATTGTATTGATAAACGCAACCTTAGAGCTGAATTCATAGTCTCTCTTTAGGTCAGACGAAACCATTTTCTCTTTGAGGTTCTCGAAATCTCAATAGTGAACAATATTGTTTCTTCTTTTTTTATACATAATTTTCATTTTCTAAATGCTGGTTTAAGATATTGAAGCTAGCTTGAAGGGTGGTGTGCAAAGACCGCTGAGTGAAGGGATTAATTTAATTAGCCTGAACTCAAAGAAAACGAGTAGGTAATTGAAATATTCTTTTATACCAAGAAAGATGGCTTAGAAAGCTTCAGGGTAGTGGAAAAGCCCTCTCCATACCAAGCTCGAAGAAAAGTGGAAAAATTCGTGTTCGTAATTATTGACACCACGACTGCATTATTTAGTGCTAAAATTAAACCAGGTTGAATATTTTGAACTTGAGTATCATTTAGGTTAAGTATTATTTCACACAAATTTAATTAAGATTATCACATTTTTAAAATAGTGGATAAAAAGTGTCAGTAATATGCAATCTAACTGTTAAGGCATTTTTTTATCCGGTTAATTTGTCAAGATACACAAAAAATAAGGTCCTTGTTTTTGAAAAAGTTTTATGAATATGATACAAAGACTCAAGGTAAGTTGAAAGATAGATCAAAAATATTCATCATGGTTGTGTGCTGTTGACAGAGTTATGCAATGCAATTTTTTCTATTAAGAAATATCCTCAAGTTCAAGTAAGACTATGTACATAAGTGAGACCTGCTTCCGTTGCTCTTAATTTATCACTATAACGTATAGTATTTTATTAATTGCAAGTTAAATGGATGAGTTTAGAAAAAAAAACAATAAAATTATAATACAGTCAGTTTCATGCAAAAGTTATGGGGGTAAATATACACATAAACAATAAACATATTAAACATGGACAATTGGACATCCATTACAAATAAAACATAGAACATTTAGAAAGGAAGCAAGAAAGAAGAAATGCTAAAAATGTATTCACAAAATAAATTGATAATAATCATTAAAAATGAGTAGTTTTTTCTTCTATTTTAAAAAAAAAAAAGTTATCATATCTGTGTTAATCACTTTCGTGATGTCACAACTATTCAAACTCGCTTTACTATATCTACGTTGAAACCAGGCCTTGAACCACCGACCTCCAGGTTACAAGTCCGGGGCCTTATCGATCAAGCCACTGAGGTCGGTTTTTTCTCTTTTATGTGTCAGAATACTGAATAAATAGTGTCAATTTTTTATAAACAATTTCGATTAAACTTTATGTAATATTTTCATTTTTATATAGGGACAACGAATAAACGTATAATAATTGATAGTAAATAAAACCTAATCAAAGGTGGTGTCACTGAAGTTAAGTAGCGTCCAGCGATATTAGGACTTGGCGACCATTCAAATTAGAACCCTCCTAATTCTGGCTGATCCTGGCCTCACTTAGTCTGAGTGAAGTTAATTTGAGTAGCTGCGAATGGAAGGTAAAACCCCGGTGATATGACCATGTAGATAAAAGCTACGTTAAACAATAATAATAAAAAAAAATATGCCGGGCGCTGACGTACTACTAGAGACATTTTTTACCATCAGTTTAAACACAGTCTCATTTAATATACAAATGAAAATACAAAAATAGGTCCATACAAATAAATATGTACAAAAAATAGGTCCACACAAATAAACTATAAAAAAGAAGCAGAACAAGTAAAATTAAGAGAGAAAAAATATTAAAAGCAATAAATAAAAAGAAAGAGGTAAGTTTTCGGATACTTTTTTCCAGTGGTGTTCAGGATCATAATTATCTCAAGGACTATATTCATGTGGTGAGAATCTTTGTAAACTGTGTGAGTAGAATGGTTTTCCCTCTGTAGTCCTTAGTAAATTGTTGTTGTTGTTGTAGACAGCTTGGCTACAGCTGGAGGGGGGAATGATGGTCTCCAGCCAACTTTATTTCAAAGTTGGCTCGCCCTGAACCACATATTTCTATGTGCGATCAACCATCGTGAGGAGTCCTCAATAAGTTGATATGTATTAGTAAATTAAACATTTATTCAAGTTTTCCCATACCTATCTATTCATAGCCTGATAACTGCACATGCCACGCAAGTGAGTCAGAGATAGATTGAGTAGCATAGTCACCTAATCTACCCCATTATCACTAATAACTACTATCAATACTAAGATATTTTTCTTTTCACCTTAGAACCAAATTTTAAGTAGTGAAAAAGTAAAGGGTTGGGTGGAAGAGATTACCATAGGCAATAACCCCGCCTTTTAGTTAGGATATATGTTTTTATATATTTTTCTATTCTTTTTCATTTTTATTGTGTATATTGTTTCCAATTTTTTCGTTGTTAAAATAATTATTTGTACTGTACATATGACCATTTATATCTAATAAAGTGTTGAATCATAATAATAGTATAAATTGCAGGGAAGTAAGGGTAAATCTGCTACACCTATCAATCCGACAGTAAACATTTTAGTGGCTCGCTTGAGTATTGGACCTGTGGTGGGATTTTTAGACAAGGGGTTATAAAGCGTACTCTAGAGCACATTAGAATCATTTTAAAGCAATTTTCAAGATTTTTGTACATAAACGATTCTAATAGATGTAGAACGCTAAATTCAGAATTATATCATACTAGAGTTATTAATTTAAGAATTAATGTTTATGTATTAGTGGAGTGCAATGTTATACCAAATTCCATTCCACATGTGAGCTTAGGAAATCATCCACAAGACATGAATAATTTCAAATAAGTATGTAGTTAGAAAAAGTTAGGGCTAAAACGAAAAGGTAAAACAATTAAGTTGCGAAAAAAAGGACGTACATTCAACAAATTAGCGCAAGATTGAAAAATAGAAAGCCCACAGCTTGTAAAAAGAAACATAGAACACAGACAAAAAAAATTACTTTCAGCTTGATTCCTTTAGTGGAAACAGTGCCGGGGGTTTTCATGGGCGTGGATGCAGAGTAAGATTTCGGAGTAGTTAATTTGGATGTTCTCGGAGTTCGCATAGAATCAGTGAGAAAGGGTGACTGCTGAAAAACAATGATTACTAATGCAAAAACAGGAAACAACTAAAATGGAAATTTAGTCACTGGGAACACTATGACAACGAAACGTACAAACACATTCCAAATAGCACAAAAAACTAACAAAGGTTCTTCAAAAACGCATGTTCAAACTTTTGAGAGTAGGCTGTTGTGATTTGATTAAAAAAGCTGAATCAAAAGCAGTCATAAGATCAACAAATTGAATTACCAAAAATAATTAGTTATATAGCGTTTCAAAACGAACTTGGTGTTTTGCAAATTTAGATTTCGATCCGGTTCTTTTGTTGAGAAAAAAAAAGAAGATTGAATCAAAATTGACTGCGTGTAGAGAGAAAAAAATGCTCACATCGCAATATATTATGGTAGAGTAAGAATAACGAATGCTGAACTGGCTTTTTTAAAAAATGGTCAAACCCCGATCAGCGGAGTAACATCTAAACAAGATGAACTCTGATAAGCTTATATTCCATCTGGCGGCTTTCCTGTAATTTTTTTGGAATATATTGGCACAGGAATCATCAGTTTTCGACTATCTGGCACCGTTCCGCTGCTATCCGGCCAAAAGCGGCAAAACGACGGCCGGAAGTTGTGGCTTTCCTTGAGATACAGGAGTTTTCTTACAAGATCTAACACCGCTCATGGGGTTGAGCATTTCTTACAAAGGCCGCGTATCTCTTATTCTTACTATACCACATCGCGATGTGAGCTTTTTTTATTACCTAAAAGTATTTCAAAGACCGATTTCGGGGTTTCGATATAACTACCAGATCGCTGACTGAGCATTTCAAGCTTGCTCAGTATCCGAAATATGAGCTCTGGGCATTTGAAAGATACCAGATGTTGATGTGGGCGCTTTTATTTGGTCAATAAGTGATTATGGCAGTTAAGCTTAACATCTAATACTCGTAATATATTTAGCATGAAGATGAATGAAAATTATGGGAATTCTAATGTTTATGGGCTCTGTGCCATTTGCATTGTTGTGCTATCTGGAAGTGGACAAATATTATTCTGATTAATACCGTGAATATATAAAATATAAATCTAAATAATTTGATCACACAACATTTGCATTTTCCGGTTTTACTTTATTCGCATGTTCAGGACCATTTCGCCAGTTATGGCATCATCAGTGAAAGAAAAACTATGTATGTAGGTACAGTGGTATATATAAAAAAAAATCTGCCACTCACGATAACTATAGAACGAATAAAAACGCCTTGAGAACTCATGGATTTCAATTATTTACCTCTTCCAGGAACGACCCCAAGGGCGTTAACTTTGAAATCTTGAACGGAATTACTAATAATCAAATATGTTTTTGAAATGTAAAGTAAATAATCAGTTCATTGCAACAATATTCAGCTTACTACAGAACTTGCGCTTTAAATCTGAACATTAAGTATACAAGATACATTGAGTATCACAATGCTTTCACTGAATTAATGGCACTAGGCAGTTCCAGGGGAACAATTAACTAAAATTTACGTAATTAAAAGGGTTTTTTTTAACGATAAAAAACCTCCTCGGTGGCTCACAGGAATTTACTTAGGCCATTGTTTGATGCAATTTTCTTCCTTCTAAAAAAAACTACTAAGGTTCGACTCGCATGTGACTGACAGGACACAACAACCAAGACTCAATTCAGATGCTGTTATGTCATGTATCAAAACGATAGTTTTGCAATATCAAGAAAAACAAAACGAGCGTATTATACTTACACTAAACGTGGTTCGTAAGTATTATTATTTGCAATTCTGATCTTCCTAGACAATGTTTCCCATTCATATTCGTGTTTGTTTCGTTGGATCTAACGGGGCTCAATGTTAATTGGCTTTTTTCTGATAGCTGTAATCCTTAAATTTAGTAATAGATTCATTTTTTTTGTCCTTCACTTTTTATCAACATCGGGATAACCACGGGCAGATAGCTTCAGTTTATATGTTTTCAGTTTCTAATAGATCTTGCAATTTTTAACGGGAAAAAATTCGCGGACTAAAGAGTGTTCACCATTAAGCCTTTTTGGGCAGCACTTCGGTCGCTTCGCATTTCCTTGTCAAGTGTAAAGAATATTTTTTTAGACATTTTGAAGTTAAAAGTTTTAGAATTTTTTAAACAGCTAACTTTAGAAGTTTTGACTGGGTTTGAACTATTCTTTTGTTTTTCTTGTCCTTTTCAAGCGAAGTAACTACATTAAAATATAATTATTTAATCTCTTTGTACGGAATACAAAATAAATAGAAATGTACCTAATTTATTTGAAATTTGAAACAAAATACTTTGGAGTAGAGAGCATGCTAGATTTGTTAAAAGCAACTGAAAACAAAATAAATTAAAAGAAAAAACACTGCTAGGAAATTGCCTGAATAATGGATAGATACCTCTATGAAGGACGATCTCTTGCTAAGAGATCCAGGTCTTGGTCCATCTGGTAGAGCACCTGGTATGTTTGGATTTGAAGAGCTCACATCTTCTCGGGTTGAATTACTCTTGATAGAACTGTTGCTGCTTGTGAGAGACTGACGAGAACTAGTAAACAACAATGATTAAATTAAATTAATAATAAAACAGAAAATTGTGTGTAACCATCTACACCTATTTAACTGCATTTCTTTTGATAATGTAAGTAGGCATAAAAAAAATGTTTGCTCTGCTCAAAACTCAAAAGCTCAGAAAAAATTTCTGTGACTGTCACAGAGATGTCCCTCAATTTTTGTAAAAAAGCCAACTAAACCTTTTTTTTAAAACCAATGAAGATTCAAGAAGAAGAGCGGTGTTATTTTGACTTTAAATTGAGGTATATTATACCATACAATAATTAAAACATGAAATAAGGGAATGGATGGTACCTGCTCAATTTGGTAGATTTAGGTGTCACAAGTTTACTGACTGGGGTGCTAGGTTCTACAGAGGACATATCAATACGGTTCCCACTGTCATCAATTAATGTCAACTGATTCTGTTTGACAAATAGACCACAGTTCTCATTGCACTGAAATATATAAAAGACATACAATTAAAAGAAGAAATAAAATAAAATGAAAATAAAGAAAGTCAGGGGAAAAAAAACGTTGAAAATTTCCATTCCACTCATTGTAGATACAAATATTTTATATGTCTTGTCAACCATACAATTAATGTACTTTTGGTAGGACTCTGTTCTCACAACAAAGGTTCACTATAAGACTATAATATCACAACAACATGCTGTCCAAAACAGGATTTTTTTTATTACTTAAAATTGTTATTGTCTTGTTAATTTAATAACATTCAAGCAAACAACTGAGACCTGGTGTATTTGGTGAAAGCTGATAAGTTTGAGCAAGCTGATGCATGCTGTTGCATCACAATTAAATCCATGGATTAATAAGTAATTTTTTTTTTTTTTTTTCAACAAAATACTCTTTATTTATTTTAATTTTACATAATATACATTAAATATTGTGAGTTTATGAGGTACTATTACCCTATTTGTTATGGGTAATAGTACCTCATAAACTATTAAGAACCTGCCAGATAAAATTGGCTATCATGGATAGCTGGGATACAGAGAAAATCACAGCAATAACAAATTATTTTTTCATCTTACATGCTTTGGAAGATAAAAATGGTAGTCATATTGGAGAGATTGTTATGTGACAGGTTTGATGCATTACAAGTTCTCCATTACTTATTCCCCCATGGCAAAATCAGTCTTGATAGTTTTTATATAGATTAAAGAACATGTATGTATAAGTAAATATAAATTTGGATAGAAACCATCACTCCCCCAGCTGTAGCCAACCTAGCTACAACAAGAACTTCATATTATTTAGCTGCATTATTTTATTACCTCAAAATACTGCTTGCCACTGACAAAACCATTATTTTTTCCTTTAGGTTCATCCAAGATAAGTCCGACCCATTTTCCCACAGCAAATGACGTGTTACCCAGGAAAGCAACTGTGCCCATCACATTTTTGCCTGTGACTTCAACTCTGGAACCTATTTGAAGAGACATCCTGGAGAGTATTTGTACAATTACAGTAGGTTATAAATGGTTCACCCTGTAAAATCACAAAAATGAAGAGTAAGAAATCTTAATATGGTACCTATCTTAAATCTAGATTGAATCTGACCTTAAGCACTGAGCAAAAAAACTGTTCAAACCTGGGTTTGAACAGTTTTTTCACTAGATTTTTTACATAATTTATGAGCATTTCAATGTCTCCCCATAACATAGCCTCTAATGAGGGAAGAAATGCCAAATAGCCACAAAAAAAAAGCATCAAAATAATGGGAGATAGTTGGAATAAAAGTCAATACCAAATAATAATTTAATTTTTACACATTGAGCACCACTTGTATTATTTATCATACACCAAAGACAGATCCCTCAAGCCAGGCATATCTTCTTTCATACACCGCTAACAAATCCTTCACTGCCAGGTGTATTTTATTTCAGCCTTGGCATATAAGAAAAAAAAACCTTGGCCTGGTACAGATACAGAGCAAAAATCACCATGGCACTTAATGTGTTAAGGAAAGAGTAGGTACCATGTTTGTCTGGTTCTAGCTCCATAAGGGTCTATTTACACACCCATGTTTATAAAAGCAAGGTGACCTTAATTTTAGCTGTAGAATATGTGGTTAAAGGTTTGATATATTTTCAATGACACCCTGTATTGATTGTCTGATGTGCATTTCAAAATTTAATTTATTAGGTTGTTAAAAATGCATTAATAATTGCAACCTAAGTATTACATTGCTGAATAAGACAAAGGTTTAACATATTTCTGAGCTCAATGAAAACACCTAGCTGTATAGTTGACTGTTCAATGATTTTAGATAAAAGAATACCTATTGAAATTCTTCAATTTCAGTTGAGAACTTGGCACAAATCTGTTACCAGTGAAGTATGTCAAAATTACTTTCACAAAGGGCACTCTTTGCAGTAGCAAATTGACTTATTGAGACACAACTTTTGCAACCCCAATAATACAAAACGAGCGTGCTATACTTACGCTGAATAGTTTATACTTTAAATATTTGATATAGTTTTATTTTATCATCAAATTATTTCCAGAATCCACAGTCCACAGTGACAGTAATCTACATTCCAATATTCCACCCTGTTTTCTTTTGAACACTTCAAGAATTTTTTACAGAAGGTAGAGAATGTAGAGATGGAGAAAACATAATTTTAAAATTTGCCGCGACAAAAGAGATCACCAAAAGGGTGTGCGTTCGTTCAACACAAGTTCATACAGCATAATAATCGAAATCGATTATGTTGTGCGACCGTTATGCTGAGTAAATTTGTGTTGAAAGAACATTATGTCCTGCGAAATTGTGTTGTACGAACGTTTGAAATGGTTAAAATCCATGAAACTCTTTCCATTTCCCCACCCAGAGCTCAAAAGTTTCCCTTCAGAAGAGAATAGAGAAATTTTATCTATGAAATAGGGAATTTTTCACCGTGGAAGAATGGAATAACCTTAACTCAATTATTATTTTTTACTTTTCTAGTTATCTTTTTTGCAGTTAAGAGGAGTGTATTATTAAAATACAGTGAACTAACAATCAAAGGATTGGAAATTTATTTAAAAAAATAATATTAATGTAATAAGAAAAGTTTTATTTGAACGACAACAAGCATCGACAGCTGTACTAGTGTACTCACTACTCACATTACTGAAGTCCACAAGGTTGAACTATGGAAACTAGAGTGTCACTAGCCTTTGATTGAATCTATTGTAATCTATAGATATGGGGATATGAAAAGAATATTGACTGCCACTGTGGACAGGTGCAGACAAATGAACATCTCCTTGTCTGTAATCAATTGGATGAACCCTGTACCCAACAAGATCTAACCCTGGCCACTCTAAGATATGAAAGATATGTTGTTCCGGACATGAAAAGTAAAGTAAGTAATGTAATAAGCATGAATAGTTTTATGATCATCACTATTGTGAGACAGCAAGCCTGTCTAGTTAAAAGCTTGTTTATCCCAAAAAATTTCAGTTCTTTTCTTTGCCACTACTATATCATTGTGCTATTTGTGCTTGTATCACTATATGAAATTTGTGTCATCTGACCCTCATCTTTTCTCTGGTGTTAGCCCTGCAAGACAAAACAGCTCCTATGTACTTCTCTTATATTTCCTTTGATTGAATACTGGAGCTGCTATGTCAAACATCAAAGGGAATTTACTTCAAACATTTCAGAATGCTTGTGTTGTGTTTCACTCATTTGATCATGTTTTAGCTAAATGAAAAAATCTTCAATGGTTACGAATTGATAAGAGATTAAAACATCTGAGATTGGGCTTACTGTGGAGAATTTTGAATGAGGCTTCACCTCCATATCTTCACTCATCATTTCATACACTCTTCATTCCACAGTCATAATACTCGCTTCACTTATCTCTCTATTCCACCTCACAATACAGTAGAACCTTCATTATCTGAGGATTAATGTCTACTAGGGGTATGCCCGTATGCTGGATAGTCGAGGTCCTATATAAAAGTCTGGATAATTGAGAGGACCCTAAAAAACCAAATAATAAAGAAGAATTTTGATTTTGTGTAAAAGCAGATGTATTTTGATTATTTTTATTATAACAAGAAATTATGTCCCCTCCTAGTTTCTTATTAGTCTTCAATGTCTTTTCACACATCAACAGGTCATTGATAGGTTGTCCGGTAGATCTTGCTTGCAAAAACCACTTGAAAACTGCCTGATCCAAGGAATCATAAGAAGAAGTCTTCATGCATGTATGCTTGGAGCTCTGATTATCAGTAGCAGCGTTGCTATGCACCTATTCAATAACAGCGTGTTTTTTTTTTAAATCTGGATAATCAAGTATCCGTATGGTTGAGGACGGGATAATCAAGGTTCTACTGTACTAACCATATGGGGAATAGTTTTACTGTTAATGCTATAAGATCATGGAATCAATTGCCTGATGAACTATGGAGAATCAAGTTTCTCATAGAAACATTTCTTGGAAAATATAAATTAATTTTAATCTTTTTTTTTAACATGTTGTTTCTATGTATTTTTATTTATTTAGCTTCTTTTTACTTTCCTTATCCTATAATAAGGAAAGTATTGTATTCGTCTAAAATTTGACCTACCCAGCTTTTCACATTTCTGGACGAATCATAGCCTCAGGATACCAAAAAAGTGGTTTTCAGCCATTGGTCCGTGCGTCTGTCTGTGTGTGTGTCTGTGTGTGTGTGAACAGGATATCTCAAGAACGGTAAAAGCTAGAGACTTGAAATTTGGTATGGTAATTAATTTTATACACCAGACAAACCATGAAACTTTTGGTTGAAATCGGCCGCATTCTGCGGCCGCAGGGCCGCAAATATTGGCCGCAAGCACCGCTTCTTTGAATTGGTTAAAGATACAAAAAAAGTTAGAGAACAACATTTTCTCAAATTAAAAAAATAAAAGGGGTTCACTCTGATCATTTTTTTGATATCTTTAACTTTTTGGAAACCGGCCCCAATTTACCAGTATTGTAGGGGGACCCGATTGGACTAACTTTTTTATTATTCATCCTAGATGGGGGTTGTGACATATCAAATTAAATGATTTTGAAGTGCTGATCACGAATTTGGCATTGATTTTTAGTTATCTGTTACCGTTCAGTCACCAGTGGCAGAATTCGACTCCTTTTTGGGATAAGGAAAGTCATGTGATGTTTACACCAGATTTTTTATATTATTATTGAAATATCTAGATAGGGAACTCCAAGGGTAGGGTGGAAGAGATTGGCATAGGCAATAACCCCTCCCTTTAGTTAGGACACATGTTTATATATTTTTTTCTGTTCTTTTCCCTTTTTATTGTATATTAGAGTGGATCAAAAAATCATTTTATTTTATTTAATTAACGCTATACCTCGGAAAAGTTGTGGCTGTTCAAGGTAAGACTTGTGAGCTAAAAAAATTTTGGACCACGTCTTCCGGTCGCGCAAAGTCTTTCTTTCAAAATGGCGAAAATCCAAAAAAAAAAAATAATAATAAGAAATTAAAAAAAAAAAAATGTAAAAAAATTGATAGGTAATCAATTTTTTTGGTTTGCTATAGAATATACTAGTTATAAAAAGACTAGTATAAAGAGTTCAAAAAAACACCAATGAAAACACCTTTACCAGTCGCGCAAAGGCCTTGAAATTTGTGAATTTCACGAAAATTCACTATAATTTGCCCTTTTTCAAGGAATTGAAAAATATAGGTAATTTTTTTTTAATCTGACTCCCCATAGAAATTATTACTTGCATGAAGGTCCGAAGAATCCGCAGAGACCAAAAAAAAATATAATCGGACCAACCCTTCCGGTTGTGCAAAGGCCTTGAATAGTTATCCTCTAAATCTATGTACCTACTTACTTTATGTATATCATTCAGACCAGCTTAAAAATTGACACAGAACTCACGAAGAAAAGTTATAGGTACGAGTATACGACGAATTCCATCCAGACCCTACCCGTATCTCAGTAGTCAAGACGTCTACTGGTAATCCAGAGGTCGCGGGTTCGAAAGGTGACCGGTAAAGGCGGTTTCATTGGTGTTTTTTTTTTAACTCTTTATACTAGTCTGGTCTTTTTATAACTAGTATATGCTATAGCAAACCAAAAAATCGATTATAATTTTTTTTACATTTTTTTAAATTTTCTTTTTTTTTGGATTTTCGTCATTTTGAAAGCCTTTGCGCGACCGGAAGACGTGGTCCAAAAAGTTTTTTTGCTCAAAAGTCTTATCTCGATAAGCCACTACTTTTCCGGGGTATAGCATTAATTAAATAAAATAAAATGATTTATTGACCCACTCTATTATATACATTATTTTTTTCCTTTCCATTATTGTTTCCATTATTTGATTCTTATAATAATTATTTGTACTGTACATACCTAATTATGTCTATGTATATCCAATAAAGTGTTTAATAATATTAATTATCTATCTTTTTGCTTTCAGAGACTTGCCGTGCAGATCTTTAAGTGACTCCCACTGCCTCTGGACATCTGGCTTTTCTGCTGCCTCAGGCCATCCGTCTCTTCTGTTGCCTCCGGCTATCTGGCTCTTCAGCTGCCTCCGGCTTTTCTCCTGCCTGCCTGTATTATTATTCATTTATTTATTTACACGCTGATTAAGATTGTCTAGGCAACCATGTTTCATGTCAACCCACTTCTAAACAATGTAAACTTAATTATTACAATAAAAGAAAAAAAAAAAAAAAAAAAAAAAAATGAAATTCTGATGTTCTCTATTTCCCAGACAAAACAAATAGCCACCACTTATAGCTTGTAAAAATACAGCTGTTGCATTTTTGTATTCAACGTTTCATAGGTGGAGAAAATAACCTGGTTCCCAACTTCATTTGTCTGTCACTGTTAATGTCAATTTTACAGTTACCAGAGCAGCCGGAAAGATAAAATGGCCAAGCAGTGGTTCTTAACATTTTTAGCATCGCGGCACACTTAGCATGAAGATCAAAGATATTGGACTTAGCCGCAGACAAAATTTTGAAGATGTTTATAAAAAGAAAGAGATTTTGTATTGAACCCAACTAATATTGAGGGCTTTTTTTATCTTCAGAAATTTTATAGCACATCAGCATTATAGGATGGGAATCACTGTGCTTACTTTATTAAGTAGTCACTGTGGCCGAGTGGAGTAGGCTAGCAAGCAGGGTGACCTGGGTTCGATTCCCGGCAGCGCAGAAATTTTCTGCGTGGATGTCCGGGGTCCACTCATACCTCATGAGGAATAAGCGACCTCACTAGAGACGAGGTTCTGTTTTAACTTGGGTACTGGACGATTTGGCTTTCGTTTGTCTGTCTGTTAAGCGATAGCACCCGACCGGATTCTTCAAAATTGTTATTAGTATGTATACATGTTCATTGGGGTCTTAGAATTTTACCTATTGTTTTTAGGCCGGCTAGGAAGGAACACTCGACCGCAGCGCAGGCTCCTACCTAGTAGAGGCAGACCTCAACTCAACCAGGAAAAATCTATCCTGCTTGGTAGAATACCTCGATACTGGGCAAGCTAAAAACGACTCTAGGCGGGAACCTCAATTATCCATCACTATACCTCCTAACCTCCATTCGTCACACCAGAAAGCCTTAAGTCTGGACGGCAGTCCATAACTTCGGCTATGCCTTTGATGACTTTTTGAAATAGTGTGATCGGTTAAGGGGGAGGGGGGTCGACAAGAGTCAGATTTTGCCCATCTCACCCATCTGTTACCGTTTCGGCTGTAGAAACATTTTACGCCTGAACCTTCGACTCTCACCCGAAATACGGACAAATGTCACTCGAGTTGACATTACTTACTTGTAAATTAGGGACGGGTTTTAAAAAGCTCGAGATATACAGAGTGTCCCACCAAAGTTGGACACCTCAAATTACCCGGCCCATGAAAGAGTTTTTGAAAAATAAAAAATTCAAGGGTACATGTTTCAATTATGCGGTTTCAGTCATGAATTTTTTTTTTTATACAGGGTGGTTCGAAAGTCAAAAATTGAGGTGTCAACTTTCGATTTTTAAATGAATCGACCTGAATTTTATTTGATAATTCAACTTCTAAATGGTTTCTGAGTACTTTTTTGAACTAAAATATTACATACAGGGTAGGTTTTTTGACCATTTTACTTCCAAGAAATTTCTAATATTAGAAATCGGAGAAGTATTATTGTGTTCGTTTTTGTAAAAAAAAAAAAAAAAAAAAAAAAAATATTTTTTGCTCCGATTTCTGGACGTTTCATAACCTCCTGAGCAACTTTGGTTTTGTGTCCGTCTGTCGATCCGTCGGTCTGTTAAAAATATTCCTTGTAACGCGCAAATCTCAGAAACTACTGAACGGATTTTGATGAAATTTTGCACACATATAGGAGACGTTCTGTAGATGGTCCCATTTAAAACAAATTTGAAGAAAATCGGTTAAGCGGTTTGGAGATACAAGTGATTTAGTAGAAAGTCTCAAAATTGGCACGTGGTCGTGTATACAATGTGAAACAATCACGAGGAAGTATTGTGTCCATGATTGGCAGTGTTTTTTTTTTTTTTTTTTTTTTCTAAATCTCGAATAATGATTTCGTTTAATTTTTTCGATAACAAGAATAGAAAGTGTTTGTGTAATGAAAACACGCATTTTCAATTGTCAGCAAAAATTTTCATACAGGGTGTAAAATAAATTTTACTTGGGTTTTTTTTTTTTAAACCGAGTTTATTTTACAAAAACTCTTTCAGGGTCCGAGTAATTTGAGGTGTCCAACTTTGGTGGGACACCCTGTATATACATATATCTATTTATAAAATGCTTGAAGGTAACCTCTGTCATTTTTTTACTTTCCTTATCTTATAATAATAATTTAAATAAATGTGTATAATAAAAGAGCAGAATTATAGGACTTTTTCGTATCCGGTATAATCCTTATCTTATTTCTGCTTATAATTTCGCCTCTCTACGCTGCTCATATTAAAGCAGCTACTCATGTTTCCTCACGAGGTATGATTGGACCCCGGACATGCAAGTACAGACCCGAAAAAATCCAGCCCTGCTGGAGATCGAACCCAGGTCACCGTGCACGCTGCACGCAAGCCAAGAGCGGTAACCCACTGGACAACCGTGACTACCCTTATCTTACAGAAAGGACAATTTTTGCATATTTGTAGACTTCTTTTAGGAAGAGGATGTAAAGAAAAGACCCAATAAAGGAAAGAAAAGACCCAATTTACCCGTCTTTCAAAAATTATTCCACGAAATCAATTTCAAAACCAAAACCACTTTAATATGCTCTGAATTTCTAATGGGTTATTCAATCATTCTTTCTCCTTATCATTCTCTCTTTCGTTCACTTACTCTCTGTCAGGTCGTCTTTTTAATTTTCTCTCTCTCGCACACACATAAAATTTAAAAACTCAAATTTTCTCTTTCTCAGGGTCGGACTTGAGTCCTGTAGCCCTAGCGTCAAGGGTACGTTGAATAAACCAGTACTCGTTTTGTCTCTAAAGTTAAGCAACGTGCAGCGAGGTTAGGACATGGGTGAGTGACCATTCAATTTAGAACCCTCCTGATATTGGCTATTCCCGACCTCACTGAAGCTGGGTGAAGTTAATTTGCATTGCTGGTTTGTAAGTTTCAAGCGAATGGAGGGTGAACCCCCGTGTGATATGACCATGCAGTTGAAAGCCATATTAAACTCAAATTTAAAAAAAGATCCTGAAATTAAGCAATGAAGTTAAAAAAAAGTCCAAGACTTGGATAAGTCACCATTCGAATTCAAATGCTCGTGTTGCTGACTATTCCCGCCCCACAGTAGTCACCGTGGCCGAGTGAGTTAGCGCGCTAGGCATTGCACGCACGGTGATCTGGGTTCAATCCCCAGCGGAGCAGGATTTTAGCTGCTTTAATGTTAGCAGCGACCAGTGGCAGGATTATAGGCAAAAATAAGATATTGGGTTATTAAAGATATGGAAAAGTCCTATAATTCTGCGCTACCCACTAAAATTGTGATTTAATAACATAAAGAAACACATTATTATTATTCCCGCCCACTCAGACTGTGTGAGGTTTATTTGAATAGCTGTTTTGTGAATACCCCTTTATAAGTGCCGCACGCTACAGAAATGAATAATATTAATTTTATTTATTTTAACTGGGGTTTAATATCTATAATTTTGGGGTTCCATATCTTTAAGGTCGTTGCTCACAGTAAAGAAGCTACTTATTTTGCCTTACGAGGTACGAGTGAAAAAAATCCTGTCCTGCGGTGATCGAACTCAAGTCACCGTGCGTGCAAGTCTAGTGCGTTACCCATGCGGCCACGGTGACAAATGTATCCATCTCGATTTTAAACCCTTAAAATTAGTTAAATAATTAATAAAATAAACATGTTCCAGGTCTTATTAAGCTTTTGCGATATTTACTTTTAAAGGATTTTTTAAAAATATCGTGGGATATTTTACTAGAGATTTGGGAAAAATCCCGTATGTCTACTTCCCCTACATCCATAGTCTATACAATGAAGTTTTTTTCGATTAATCGGTTATGCTGTGCGTTCATTGTGCTGTACGAACTTATGCTGTGTAACCGTTGTGTTGGATGTGATTGTGTTGTACGAACACGATTTTTAAAATATGAATTCGATTATCGATATTTTATGCTGAAAGACCATTATGCTGTGCGAACTTGTGTTGTGTGACGCCGCACCAACGAAAAGCTATGCTACGCTACCGCTACAAGCGAAATACGTTGGAACTTGAAAAGTTGAAAGATCAAAACGCGTTTTTTACACGCAAAAAAACCCTTAAAAAGTCCGTAATAAATTGAATTTGACGAAATAATCCAAAGTATCCACAATCAAATCGAATTTTGACAAAAATAATCCTACAGTTCATTTATTTGCCTTTCGTTTTTTTCTCCACTAGTCATTTCTACTTTTTTTTACCTGTTATTGGTATTTTTGTCTAGTTTTAAATTTTTTGTCTAGTTCCTTATTATAGGATAAGGAAAGTAAAAATAGGACATTTCAATTTTCCCTAAAATACGGAGATGGCCCGGGAAATATGGGACATCTGGCATCCCTGTATTTTTTCATCCTAGCGCCGGCTCCGTAAAGATCATGAAGTCCGTGAAGAGTGAAGAGGAATAAAAATGAAGAGAAACGAATTCTTGAAAAAATATTCATGAGTTCAATTTCAATTTTATTTTTCATATTTGATAATCTTGATCACAGTTTCATTAATCTGATTAATTTGAGTATTTAATAATAATTATTATTCATACTAATTTTGAATGACACAACTACAAATCCAATAATTTCATTGCTGTCCAAACTATTTCTGTTATTATTAGTACTGTTAACTATTTAATCATTACATGTTTAGTTATCTGCTCAAATACTGTTTGACCTGAAGTCTGGATATTCCATAACATACAAGTTCCTGTGGTCTAAACGTGCTGTTACCCTTGCATTGATTGTCTTGAAGTTAATCTAATATTGATAACAAGTAAATCTCCTCTGTTACATCAAATGTTCTCTTGAGTCTACTCCCAAAAGTACCTCTTCAATAGGTAAGATAACTTTTGCATATGAGCAGTGACCCATTCCAGAAAGCTACTTTTCACTCCTTTCCAAATCCAACTTTCATTTCAATAAGGGCTGAAAATTAGAATAGGATTATGATGTACAACAATGATTAGCCACCAGACCTTCCCTCCAGTTAGACTATAGTCCACTGTGATTGATTGAAACGAGTAAATCCTCTTATTACCCCAGGGCTGTTTGTCAACTGTTTCTTAAGAAATAATGTAAAAATAAAAGTTTGAATATTACCATCTTAACTACAGACCAACTTGCAACACAAATCATCCATCCCACATGCTCCCATTGACAGTTCCATAGACTCCAGTGACCTGAAAAAAGAACTTAGAAAAACTAATACAAAGCTGTAAAATGGCATGGTAGTCTGAGCTTTACCATGACCAACAAACATTAAAAAACAATTTTGAAACTACTGTCCTCCCTGCAACATGACCCATCACCAACAACTAGTAATCACATTACCTAGTGCCACCAACCTGACTCATAACTTGATAACTACCTCATGCACTAAAAACCCCACCTACCTGTGACAATTACAACCAACTACTTCATGAATACAGAAAATTCTACATCATTAAAATTAAATTATAACTACCACCTACAATCTTACACCTTCTAGTGAATCAATATGAAAAAATTACATGTTTTTTCAAAGACAGATCTGATAGATCTCTTGTAGTTGTACTACAGCAAAAGTGGTGTGTATGACCACAGATGTTATGTAGATATTGTACCTTTTTTCTCCTAATGATAAATTCATCTGCACAAGAATAACTAATATTTATCTAAAAACGAACTAATCAAATAAAAAATATTGCACTGTGGAAATCAAACCTGTGACATTGTAAATGAAGCTAGCAAATTTTCATATTTGAACCAACTGAGTCATAGGTTCAATATCCACTATTATTTTTCATTTTATTAGTTTATCTTTTTAAATAAATATTTGGTATTATCTTGTTATTATATAGACCAAACTCAAGACACAAAACCATAAGCCTTACTGTCCTGAAAAGTGGATTCTTTGTGGAATATATGAGAAGAAAAAAAATCACATTATTCCTATTGCCTACTGGGAGAATATGCCAGCCATGTATCAAAAATTCCTTGTAAAATCCTATGGAACAAATAGAAATTATGAACCCTTTATAAATTACCTTATACTTAAACTGTTGGCATAATGGGACTACCTGTCTTGCGCTGACAGTCTAAATAAAGCACTACTTATACTTAACCACCAAGATTACCTAGATAGTTTTGACAAGATTCAGGTTTTTGTAATTGATATTTAACCAGCCACTATCTCTCCTACAGCCTACTACAATTTAATGCATTGGTGGTTAAGTGATTAAGGTGCTAGTCTGGTAATGTTAGCCAAATCATGAATATTTCCTCATTAATTTGACACTTTAACAACATATGCTATTGTTACAGAAATAACTCCTGGTAGCTTTTTTTTCTTTTTCCTATCCATGAAAAAGCAACTACTGTTGTCAACAGTAGTTGCTTTGTTGTATTTTGCCCATCCCACAGTACCTATGCCTCTCCTCTGATAGGCAAGATGTGGCATAATACTTCCATTTTAAGCATTGGGTTAACAGGAGCACATTGGGAGGTATAATTTTACATAAATGTGCTAAAAAAGGTAATTTCTGCTACCCTATAGGGGTCAGAAAAAAGTCAGTTTTATACATACAAGATTTTTTTACATTCCTCATGCTGAAACTTAAAGTTTCAGTGATTAAATATATTTTGCAAGTAAACAAAGTTTTTTTGGCCACATTTACTGTATTAATACTATCTTATCTGTTACACCTTATACATTTAATTGCTTAGTCTGCTTGGTAATATGATAGTGATAACCTTTCTATGTTATATTTGTTACACTAAAGTTACATAATAAGGATTATGTAAACTGATTATGCAATGTGGGTAAGAGCACAGAGAGTAGTTAATCATGCCAAGTTCTTGCTAAAATATTGCTTTTTACTTTTTAGTTTTCTGGAGATTATTTTTTTTCCATTCAGTTTCTGATAATATATGTTGGATTCAGCCTCTTTGGTGTAATGATTGTGACTCCTGCCCGTGGTCCAGAGAGCCTGAGTTTGACTCCCAGGTTGGGCAGAATTTTCTCACAAAAAATTCTGTTCCCTTCAAAGTAAAAAAATTGTGGGCTGGCATTTCTGGCCCAACCCAGACTGAAGGAGGTTAATGTGTGTAGCTGGTACAATTTCCTGCTAATTTATAACCCCATACTGAATAACTATAAAAAACAAGATTTTAAAACCAAATAAAACAATGCACATGAAAGATGTCTGTATCTCATGGACACAGAAATATTAATATAATTTAAAAGCAAAAGGATCTTGATATGCCTAATAGTTACATAACAATGTACTTTCAAAATGTATAAAATTGTCTTACCTAATACAAAAAATTGCATGGTCAAAATAAACAAAATCTAAATCTAAGGCTGGTATGCAGAGTCCTCACTGTAGGGATGCCTGGGTCATTTGTCCCTTCAGCTGATTTTGTTATGCAGAGACGTTTGTTTAAAGCGTCTGTGCGCATGTGCAATCAGATGTTTCTTTAATAAATAATTGTCAAGGTCGAAGTATTCCCTATAGCAAGCTCGAGACCACCCTACAGTGAACCCTATAGGGATTACAAAATCGTCTCTGCATACGAGCCTAAGGTATCTCAAAATGAAGAGTGCTTACCTTATGATTGCTTATGATTGTGACTCCTGCCCGTGGTCCAGAGAGCCTGAGTTTGACTCCCAGGTTGGGCAGAATTTTCTCACAAAAAATTCTGTTCCCTTCAAAGTAAAAAAATTGTGGGCTGGCATTTCTGGCCCAACCCAGACTGAAGGAGGTTAATGTGTGTAGCTGGTACAATTTCCTGCTAATTTATAACCCCATACTGAATAACTAAAAAAAAACAAGATTTTAAAACCAAATAAAACAATGGACATGAAAGATGTCTATATCTCATGGACACAGAAATATTAATATAATTTAAAAGCAAAAGGATCTTGATATGCCAAATAGTTACATAACAATGTACTTTCAAAATGTATATAATTGTCTTACCTAATACAAAAAATTGCATGGTCAAAATAAACAAAATCTAAATCTAAGGTATCTCAAAATGAAGAGTGCTTACCACCATTCTGTACACACATTGACCCTAACATAAGAGTGATAAATTATTTTCAACAATAACTTGACCTCCTCTAGCATATTTAGTTTTTGAGGGAAACAAAGTATTGAATATCACATGATAGATCATTCCCTGGACATTTTCCTGTAAGTTTTTGTTTACAGCTTGATTTGATTTTGCACTCTGAGCTTTTATTAAAAAATGTTCTTTTTGTAAAAAAAAGGCAGGTAAGGTCTAACCTTGTTTCTACCCCAATTACTAAACAATGATAATATTGGACCATCTTTTTTTGTAACTGAATAATATATTAATTTGTTATATTATTAAAAAAGGAATAGTTATTAAAGGAACCAACAATATAAACAGCATATGATTTTTTTTTATATTTATAAACTTGACACTATATTGTCCTTTTATGGCCATAGAGTGAAGTTAAAAAAAAAAAAAAAATGAAGAAAAAAAAAATCCTACAATTTTAAGATTTTTGTTTTTAGGGCTACATTCATGAGTCAGTAAGATTATACTAAGTTTTCTTTGGTTAACTGAAGCTTAAATGGAATATAAAAATTAAGTTCATATACTAAGTTTTCTTTGGTTAACTGAAGCTTAAATGGAATATAAAAATTAAGTTCATAAATGCCATTAGCTCAAGTTGATTTAACTCAAGACAGTTGAATTCTCTTCATAAATATGGTTGTTTTTGTAGAAATCTAGAAAATAAATGCTAATTTAAGCAAGTCCAACTCAAGACTGTCTTATAAATAATTATTCATAATTAGAGTCCTACTCATACATAGACAGAGGAAAACAAAACTAAAGTAGTTTTTTTTCTGTGACATCTAATTGATTTATTTATTTTTTATAAACTTGACACTATATTTTATTATAATACTGACTTTTATTATAATTATATTTTAACATTTGACCCGTTTTTCTTTCTTACTTTATCTAATGTCTTTTTTTAGGTAATTCAATTTCATGTTTTATTTTTTATATCTATTTTATATTATAATACTATTGTATCTCCAAAAATTATTGTAAACTTTCCTTCTAGAATTTTAATAAATACAATACAATACAATATTTTTTCTTCTTTCTAGTGTTGAATCTGGTCCGAGTTTTGGAAGGGTATGCTGCATTCCTCTGGAGACATCATGATGAACCATAGGGTCTCAACTAATGGAGGTGCAGTCAGGGGAGAGAGTGTGGCTATATTAGATGCTGGGGCACAGTATGGAAAAGTGATTGATAGGAAAGTGCGAGAACTAAATGTTGAAAGTGATATTCTACCTCTGGATACGCCAGCATTCACGCTTAAAGAAATGGGATACCGGTAAGTGAATTGATTTATCACATCATCTTATATTAAAGTCTTTAACATACAGGATGTTCTAGGAACAGATGCAATAATTTTAAGGGTAGGTCCAGCATTTCATGGACTATGATATAAGCCCAAGTTGCTTTGGGGCACTTAGCTTTGTTGAAAAAAAATATAGCCAAATCCATTTTATTCTCACAAATCAAGAGGTCGCTTGGATTGTAACACATTTTTGAAAAAAATATAGTCAGGAGGTACATGTGAGTACGTGTATGGCATGAATATTTACTTTCAAATGCAGTTGTTTGCATCCAAAAGTATTTTAAAATCAAATAGATATACTATCAAGATGTTCAGCATATTTTAAAAATTGATTTTTCTCTTTTTTCCCTTCCTTGAATTGTGAGTAAGTCTTCTATAGTTAGTTTATGTATCACCAGAACAAAATTTCAAGTCCTAATCATGCCAATGTCTATTATTAATAACTCTAGATATATTTACTTGTATTTTAATTAATAAATATTTTAGTTGTACATAATATCTTACACAATGAAATATTGCACAAAACAGCTATTGTTATTTTACCCCAAAACTTCCAAGTGTCTGTTCTATTGATCCTTGACAAACCAGTAGATTATTCAGAAGACCTCACTTTATCTTATTCTGTAAATTTCAGAGGGATCATAATATCTGGAGGTCCAAACTCAGTATATGCAGAAGATGCTCCCCGATACGATGCAGATATTTTCAAAATTGGAATCCCAGTACTCGGTAAGTTCTTCCACTTTTACAACTGTTATGATATGAGTATTAATTATATTCTATAAATATTAATTAATTATATAAATATTAATAACTATAAATATTAATTGTAACTATAAAAAAAAATTGTAAAAAAAATACAGGAGAACCGAAGGCACGATCAAACTTATTCCAAAAAATGTCACTTGTAATCCAGAGAGGAAATTGCTCAAGTATTCTGAGTACTTTGACCTCTGGATTGCAAATGGCAGAAATACATTATCTGTAAAGAAAATAATAATAATAAAAACTATAAATATTAAAAAAAAAAAAAAAAAAAAAAAAAATCTCTTCATAACTTATATACAGAGGAGTATTCATTCCATCTGTATTAATTCATTGAATTTGTAATTATTACGATTGTTATTTTTACCCTATAGGAATCTGCTATGGCATGCAAATGATGAACAAGGAGTTCGGCGGTACAGTCATTAGGAAAGATGGTAGAGAAGATGGACAATACAATATAGAAGTTGATTCCAAATGCATTTTGTTCAAGTAAGTAGTGTAATTTCTTAGCCACTAGAATGGGTAGTAAGTGTGTTTTGTAAAAAATTAAAATACTAGTCATTTTGTATTAAATGTATTAAAAATTATCTTTCTCCTCCTCCTAACTCCTATCTGTATTAAAAAAAAAAAAAAAAAAAAAAAACTTGTCTCAAATAACCTCCAATGTGATGTTAGGTAAAGAAAGAAAGAAAATTCATGCATTGATTGATTAATTCACTGACCAATCACTTTATCTTCATAATGACAAAGCTTAGAAGACTACAAATATTTTACACAAAAGTTTCTGTTGCTGTCATGAATTGTGCAATATGGTCCGAATTATGGTACAGGAGTAATAATAATAATAATACTCTTTAGTGGAAGGTTACCACCAGGCGAGGTTAATGCTCAAAGCATTTTCTACCACCTAACCCTCAGAGTCTTATTATTAGGTGGTCACAAACTCAAATTAATGAGAAAAAATTCATGCACTAGGTGCCATTCGAACCAACGGACCCCTACGCTACCTGAATTACCAGACTAGCGCCTTAACCATTTGACTACCAGTGCAGGATTAGTTAATCTAATCCAAAACTCTAATCCTGTTTTGCCCTTAACACGTTCTCAAGTGGGAATTTCAACCAATCACAGCACATTTATATCAGCTGTTAAGTGATAGTGGCTTGGATCAACAAATCTTATATATTAATCCTGTTTCATAATTCGGCTCTAAGAAACGATTTTCTTTATGTCTAAAAAAATATCACTTACGCGCTAAACACGTATGTGCATGTGAAGTTCTGCGATTGTGTTCTGTTTTACATAATTATGATTTTAAAAGCTCAAATAACAAAATATAATTATCTTGTTACAGAGGTTTACAAGGAAAACAGCCCGTACTTCTAACACATGGAGATTCTATAGACAAGATCGCAGATTCATTTCGTTCTGTAGCCATGTCTTCGAGTTTTATCGCAGGTATTGTTTTTATTTTCGTGTTATGTAATAGATTTTCCTATACATTTATATATCTTTTAAATCATCATTACAGGACCTGGTACTTTACTAATTAATTTACAAACAGTGCTCTAACTACAAAAAAATACTTAAATTATCTTGTTAAAACGACCGAATAAATACGTTGCTAACAAAAATTATAAGTCTCCATATAAGCCCACTCAACAACCCCAATTGTCCTCATGAGACTAGGGTAGGCCCTGATATCCAAAGTACAGAGCCGAATATTTTCGATTCGCCGGGATTCCAATCTGGGTCTACTGGAGTGCAAGCCGAGAATGCTACCGCTAGGCTAAGGTGACTACTACACAAAGTTTAGGCAACAATAGATAAAATGGGTTGAAATTCAACAGAATTGAGCACGTACAGAAAACTACGAGCATAGCGTGTAGAAATAAGAAGTGTGGAAACCACCCCCGCCGGCCTGCATCGTGGCGTCCTTAGCGCTAGTATCGCAAAGAAATCTCCTCTCCTCGTCCCTCACAAAATTTCTTCAAATGTAAACATAAACAGTTCAATAAGTTCAATTTTTTTTAAGATCATGAGAGTTTCTACTCCTTTGCGATGGTGGCGTTTCCATGCAACTGGGGTTCGTTTCCTCACTTCTTATTTCTACACGCTATGCTACGAGATACAAACATCTCAAATATTTCTTCCGACCCCCAACAGCTATCGCTTGCGACAAACTTCGCCTGTACGGTCTTCAGTTCCACCCCGAAGTAGACCTGACCACGGAAGGCCAAGCCATGCTCAAGAATTTCCTCTTCGATGTGTGTGGACTCACGGGCAACTTCACGCTCCAGTCAAGGGAGGAAGAGCTAATCAAATTTGTGAAGGATACCGTAGGAAACATGAAAGTTTTGGTAAGTGAGGCAGATACGACTCTTTTTCTTCTCTCTTAAAAAATAAAAATAAGTTCTAAATGGGAAAAGTACGAACTGACTTGAACTTGTAAAACAGATTTTGTCGATGTAAAACTGAAGTCTGTCCCGGTAGCTAATTGGTAAAGGCACGCTGTGAATCCAGAGATTCCAGAGGTCGCGACTTCGAATCTCAACCGAGACATGACAAGTTATCCTCCCGTTTGGGATTTTTACCACATAATACGTCTTGGGCTTACTGCTGGAATAATGGGACTTGATAGTCCTATTTATAATTAATTATAATAATCTTTTTTTTTTTTTGGAGAAAAACAAGTACTGAATCAAACTTGTGAATCCCTAATTAATCTATGAATTTTGCCGCATATCTTTTCATTCCTTTGTGGTTAAACATGTTTTTTTTTTGTACCTGTAAATAATGCTTTTTTTACAAGAAAAACACCTCATCCATATTGATACTTGATGGCAAAGAGTCCAATATGCTCGCTGCATTATCCCTCTGTATGGCGAGGGACATTTTCTCAGGGTGTCTACTCATCCGGTAACACCTGGAATTGTCAGGGAATTTTTCGAGACCAAAAAAGTCAGGGAATTTCGTGAAAAAACACCATAAGTCAGGGAATTTAGTGAAAAAACACCAAAAGTCAGGGAATTTTGTGAAAAAACACCAAAAGTCAGGGAATTTTTTTCAAGATCCAATTTTGTCATAAAAATGATACATTCAAATTTGTTTGATTTTTTTTTTTTTTAATTAAACTTTTTTTTTTAATGTTTGTTGCATTTCTCGTTGCAGGCATTTCTGAGCGGGGGCGTGGACTCCACAGTGTGCGCCGCTCTCCTGCACCGCGCCTTGCCTGCGGAGCAGATACACGCCGTGCACATTGACAACGGGTTCATGCGATACAACGAGAGCGAACTCGTGTGTAGCATGCTCAACAAACTAGGACTCAATGTTAAAAGTAAGAAGTTCCATGTAAATTAATAATAATAATAATAATCTATACTTATATAAGAGAGTTTCACTCACTGACTGACTCACTCACTCACTCACTGATTCATCACTGTTTCTCCGAACTGGTAAGTTCTAGGAAGCTGAAATTTGGTAGGTAGCTTTGTCTTATAGTCTAGATGTGCAATAAGACGGGATTTTTCAAAATTCCCACTACAACACCTGCCATTGGCGAAAAAGGATTTTTGCTTTCACGCCCATGCCTCGGCCCGCGAAGCGGGCGACAGCCCGCTAGTAATAATAATAATTATAGAAAATTTTATAAGGGCTTATAAGTAAAGCTATTTAGCCCAGAACCATTTGTTATTAAGTTCTTTTTTATTATTTGTTATTAAGTTCATATTAGAAATCCAAAGTGATTTTTTTTTTTTTTTTTTCAGAAGAGGAAAATTTGCATCAAACACCAGCGTAGGTTAATGCCTGTGAGCTGGCGAGAGGGTTTTTTAGGCGAGAAGGTCTAAAAACCTCTTGGTTGTGTTTCTATTATATGTTGCCCTGGGACCGCCGTGTGGCATTACTTCAGGGAGAAATTCAAAGTAATGTTAGGTGTACGTTATATTTGATATTAAACTTTAAAGAATTCTAGTTTAATATAAAGTAAAACATTTAACAAATAAGTTTCATGTAAACCTTGCGGTGTTGGAAAACGCAAAAATATGAGAAATGTTTAATTCAAAGCATTTTTTTCTTCATTTTACAAAATTCTCGGAAGTAATAGAGAGGATATGAGTATTATTTTAACGTTAAGAGAAATAAGAAAAAAAGAGACCGTGTTGACCCAGCACCGAAATGGGAAGTATTGTGTCACTTCTTGCTCATCAGATGGGAGGCATACTCCGGGGTGGGCAGGCTACAACACAGACCACAAGCGTCTACAGTAGCTCCTGTTTTATGGCTACGAAATAAAAAAGCTGTGCAACACTCAGTTTTTTAAAGTTTAAAATAATTTATGTTTTATCATAGTTATTTGACTCATCATTCAAATTGATAGTTGTTCTCTCTTCACTATTTATGCCCGAATCAGGCTCTATTCTGAGCCACGTTTTCAATACATATTATTTTCGTTTGTATTAAAATTGTATTGTGGCACCAATAAAAATTATTGTCTTCCCCCTAGTTATCCCTGCGTGGCATGTTTTCGCCAATGGCACCACCACCGTGCCAATCGACACCAAGGACCCAGGCAGAACCCGCCTCACCAAGATGTTGCATCTCGTGTCTCATCCCGAAGAGAAACGAAAGATCATCGGGGATGTGTTCGTGAAAATTCGTGATGAGGTAAGGAGCAGGAATATATAGGTCTTCTCGCGCTAAGCTTGTTGTTTTTTTTTTTTTTTTTGAGGAAAAAGAAGGTGAAAAAGAACATGTAACTTTTTAAAAATATTAAACTTTTGAATGAATAACTTGAAAATTCGTGATGATGTAAAGAGCAGGAATATATACGTCTTCTCGTGCTAAGCTTGTTATTATTTTTTTTTTGAGGAAGAAGAACGTAAAAAGGAAAATGTAATTTTTGAAAAAAAATTAAACTTTTAAATGAATAACTCCTGGGTTTTTAAGACTTTTACATACAATGAATGGTATCTCAAATAGAATAGAATAGAAATTACCTTGTTTATACTGCCGAGGTGAGACTGATTCCTTTATTCCAGCAAGGTCTCTTGACCTTATTTTCAAATTTAAATTCACATTTTGTACATACATTTAATATTCTTAAGCATAAACTATGTATATTAAACTGACGTACAGGTAACCACACTTTACGTTCGTAATCATGGAAGTTTAAGCAATAGAGAACTCGTAAAGCCTCAAACCTGTCACATGAGAAGCTATCCAATATAGCTACCGTTATTACCTTCAAAAGCACGTAAATAAAAAAAATATTTCTTTTATTGCTGTGATTTTTTCTGTGTTCTAGCCTATCCAAAATGGCCGATTTCATGAGACAGGATCATTATCCATGGGCTATTTGGTACATATGTTATGAGTTCTCCATTTCTTTTTTTTACGATCTATGTAGTTAATTTATTTTCAAACATTAATAAAACATGTAACAATATATTAAAAAAGTTCTCCTGTTCCATCTTCGATTAATCTATAACTTCGTGGGATGGTATCCTGGATACCCTCAGTCTCAATGATACAGCTCGAATGATTGCGAACTGAATTTTTGTTTTAATTCATCCAACAACTTAAGAATATGTTTTTTTTTCCACTACGATTTAGGCTACCGTTCTCCATTTCTTGCTCTTTGGCAACGTTGCTCTTTGAATAAACACAGTATTTGAAGTGCTCTCAATTTTTCTGGCTTTAATTAATTATTTCGTGTTTTTCGTCAGTTTTAATGTGCATTATTATTTTCCGTGTGTGTAAAACTAGTGTATACCACAGGATACTCTGCCGTAAAGCAAATATTTAAGGTAATATCAGCCTAAAACTCTCTTGAATTTACCCAAGATGGATGTCTTATAACATAAATTTATCGTTGAAACAAACCAGCGTCAGTCAACAAAGAAAAATACATTAGGCGTAAAAAGTGGTTATTTTATAGTAAAGTCAGTTCTTACACTTGGCTAGCAATTGAGGGTCTAAGCGTGAAATGGCAACAGTGTAATGGGATCTAATGTCGACCGCACATCATGCTTAATGATTTGATTATCAAGATCGGTTCATAGCATCACCTGATAACAAAGTTTCAAGGTCTCTCTGTAACCGAACTTTATTCAAATGATAAGGTAATACCTACCCAACTTACGCCTAGCATATTATATCAGTTTATGCATTGTGCGTTACTCGTGAGATATTTGCATAACCGAGCCTAATCCACCAATTAAGTCCCTGTGTAGGTGTACCCTGATACTGTCCATTGTAGTATCGTATAGAATGTTTCAAGATAAACAGACCATGGAGGGTGTGCAGCCGTCAAACTCAGACATCATGAATGCTATTTTCAATATTGGCGCACAACTTTCTGACATAAAGCAAACGATTGAAGTGGATAGGGAAAAAGCAAATGAAAAAATTCTGACTATCGAAAATCGCCTGGAGTCCCACGATAGTAAACTACTTAACTATTATAAAAGAGATGTAAAACGAAACATTGTTATTTTCGGATGGGACGAAATGCTAAAGAACCCACTACACATCATTAGGGGAAAATTACTTGAGCTTATTGTAGAAAGGCTGGAAGTAAAAGATGTGCGGATGTTTGATATTCACGGCATCAAAATCACGGGCCCTAAGAAGAACGTATTGGTTGTCACTCTATGCTCACCTTACCTCACACGTATCATAATATCGAATGGTAAAAAACTTGCTGGAACAAAGATTTTCATAGACTACGACTTGTCTCCCGAGGAGAGAGCTAACAAGAAAAAATTATTAAATCACAAGAAAGCATTCAGTGATGGTGGTAATGTAGCAAAATTGAAAAATAATACTCTCATTGTAGGAGACAAGACGTATACTCTGGAACAATTAGAAGCAGGCGAGTTCGAGATTCCAAATGCGTCGCAGGGCACTGCTCCTAGTGCACAACAGTCATCCTCTCAGCAGCCTCAACACAACACCAACCAGACTCCGAGGAACCTGTCTCCGAACCCGGCGGAGAATGAAGATTTTGAGATGGGCACCGACAGAAAAAAGAGGACCCCGCCCTTGCAGGAGAATGATCGACTTCCAAAGAAATTCACATTGAACACACCTAAAATCAATGTACCAAATTTTCCTTTGGAGAACAAGACAGCAAAGGAAACTTGAAGGTGCTCTGGTTGAATACTCACGGACCGGATAACGTAGACCTGCTACTGAATAACGATTGTAACAATATTCTTGATAAGTTTGATTTCATTTTTTTGAGCGAAACCTGGTTGTTTGAATATAAAAATAATACATTATTTAATTACAAATGCATTGTAGTTCCAGCTACGAGAAACTCGAAATTGGGCCGTAATCAGGGCGGACACATTTTTTTGTACAAAACTTGTCATGATGTAGATCTTATATCTTTGTATGATTTTGGTTGTTTTGTTTTTGTTAAACCCCTTAACATTGTTTTGGGCGGTATTTATCTTCCCCCTAGAGCCCCATTATCTCTTTTTACACATGTTAAAGATACCCTTGATAATATTGATGATGAATACCCCTATCCCATTTTTGTGGGGGGGGACATGAACGCAAGAATAGCTCTTGGTAATCAGGCACCTGGTCAGTACTTCGAGTATACAATGCTCACTAATGAGAGAGATAGCAGGGATACGTCAGCTAACACGTCAGGAGGACATCTTGTAAATATGTTGGATGATATTGGCTTTTTTGTTTTGAACGGTAGGTCGTTAAAGGATTCTCCAGCCAACTATACTTACATGTCTCACTCGGGTAAAAGTTGCGTAGATCTGGTTCTTTCGAATTTGTCTGGGCTGAACTTGGTGGCTGACTTTGAGGTGGACGATTTTTTCTTGAAATCCGACCATCTACCTATTGTACTGTCCATTGCTTGTACTCAACTTGTGATTATAGATACCAACAGAGACATAGATAGACCCAAAGTCGTTTGGAACGATAATAAAAATGAGGATTTTTTTCAGGCTTTATCTGAAGTACACATTGAGGATACAAAATTGTTGTCTGCTGAAGAGGAATATAGGTACATAAGAAATAATTTGTTGAAAGTTAGTCAAGAACTAAAGTTAGTGAGAAACTCAACAACAAGACGTAACCCAAGATTAAAAAAACCATGGTTTGACCGTTCGTGTCTCCAGGCTAAATTTATCATGCGAAATAAATATAGGAAAGCTAAACGTCAGGGTTTTAATTCCAAAGAACTATTAAGTGATTTTCTTGGGTCCAAAAAAAATTACTCTGACTTATTAAAGTCAAGAAAAATATTATATGAACAAAACATGATTAAAAAATTTTGCAACGTAAAAAACTCGTCCGAGTTTTGGAAAACAGTAAAAAGTTACACTCCCAAAATTAGAAACCAGATTGATATTGATATGAAGGTAGTTGAGGATCATTTTAAAGATGTTTATTCAGACAATACAGATTTTCAGGATAGTATTCGAGAAGAGTTGGCTCAGCTTCAACAGGAACTTAATGCAGCACGGAGTACACATGCACAAATGGACCAAGATGAAAATATAAAGGGTGGTTACAATGTTACACTAGACAGCGAAATATCATTGGGAGAGTTAAATTTTTCTCTAAAAAAACTGTAAAAACAATAAGGCTGGAGGGGAGGACCTTCTTATTTATGAGCTCTTAAAAAACTTACCAGATAACTGGAAAAATAATTTGTTGAGTATTTTTAACAAAATACTGAAATCCGAAAAAGTGCCAGCGGACTGGTCGAAGATCTTAATGTTTCTTCTCTTTAAAAAGGGGGATAGCAAATTAATATCAAATTACAGGGGCATCTCTTTGATTAACGTCGTGTCCAAGCTATTTACGCAAATACTACACAGGCGTCTGTCGGCCTTTGCAGAAAATAAGAAAGTTATTCCGGAAAATCAGGGAGGATTTCGTGAAGGGCGAGGATGTTCTGATCAGGTGTTCACGCTCACAGCTTTGATTCAGATAAACTTACGCTTACCTAAGTCTAAAGTTTTTGCAGCCTTTATAGACTTTCGTAGGGCTTTCGACGGCATTTCTCATGATATATTATGGTTAAAATTACACAAATATGGAGTCAGTACCAAGTTCATAAACATCTTACGTAGCCTGTACAGAAACGCCAAAGTTAAGGTGGTCTTAAATAATAAGAAATCTGCTGGAGATTCAGGCTCTTTTTCAAGTGAGGCTCTCCCTGATATGAATCGTAATATCACAGATGAAATTAGGGTAGAACAGGGCATTTTGCAGGGGGATACCCTCTCACCCCTTCTGTTTAATATATTTATTGCCGACTTTGAAGAGTACTTAAGAAATAAGGGGGAAGAAGGGGTTAACATAGACAATATTAACGATATAATGCTCTTGTTCTACGCTGATGATATGGTGATTTTCTCCAAGTCTCAAATCGAGTTACAGAAAAAATTGAACTTTCTAAATGAATACTGTAACCTATATGGATTAGTTGTAAATGTCGAGAAATCAAAAGTAGTTATTTTTAGAAAATCGGGTAATGTCTCTAAAAAACATGTACTTTACTATAATGGTGAAAAAATGGAAATCGTGAATAAGTTTACTTATCTCGGGGTTACCTTCTCCTGCTCGGGATTGTTCTCAGTGGCAGCTGAAGTTGCTTGCGCAAAAGGAAAAGTAGCCACTGCCAAAATTATCGAAATAGTAAAAAAATCTAAAATTGCAAATCTAGTGACCTGGCAGAAATTATTTGAAGCGTTAGTATCATCAACATCATTGTATTGTGCGGAGGTGTGGGCGTGGCGTTACGCCGAACAATTAGAGACAGTTCAATCACAATATTACAAGTCCATCTTATTTCTTCCTAGATCTACACCAGGTTACTGCCTTAGATTAGAGTTAGGCATTTCCAAACTCAAAATCAATGTACTTAAGAAGATGTTAGCTTTGTGGTGTACCCTTTTAAAAATCAAAAATAATCGTTATACAAAAATCTGTTTCCTCCAACTTGTTAAGCTACGATCAGCATCATATCATGAGGTAAGATACAACTGGTGCTCTCAGTTACAGGATATTTTATGTGATCTGGGTTTTCAGGACTTATGGGAGAGACAGGACGTGCATGCAGTCGAACAAAATTTTGATCTTATCTTGGAAAAACTGCAGGAGACTTTGCATAGTCAGGATCTAGCTAGGATAGACAACTCTCACTATAATACTACATTCAAATGTATCTTAGACCCGTCCAGAACTGTTTCTAGCTACTTTAACTGGAGTCTCCCCCTTGTGTCAATCCGCTTCCTCTGTCAACTGAGACTTGCGGGAGAAAAGTTCTCTATAATATCTTTTGCTGCCACCAAGTCATATTTTGATATAAATAATAAATGTGATTTGTGCAACATGAGAGTAGATGACTCATTGTGGCACTTTTTCTGTAGCTGCCCTTTGTTGTCAGGACATAGAATTAGATATTGGGCAAGAGAAGTATTGGTTTCTATGAATTTCTGGCTTTGCTGAAAAGTTTGGGCACGAACGACTGTGAAGCAATTTTGAATACAATTATTTTATTTTACAAAGCTGCGGCCAAAGAGCGAAACTTTGCGAAAGAGCTTTTCGCAGAGTTTGATGAGATAGTTTAATAATAATATTAAAAATATAGATTTAGATACTTCAGTGGAGTAAATACTTTAAAAACTGTCCCTTTTAGTTTATATTCATGCCATGCTATTAATTTTATGCCAACCATTGCCATATTTATATTTTAAGTTTATCTCAGTAATTTGTCATTTATATTGTAACATAATATTACAAATAAACATTATTATTCTAAAATTCTATTCTAAATAAAAAAAATATTTCTTTTATTGCTGTGATTTTTTCTGTGTTCTAGCCTATCCAAAATGGCCGATTTCATGAGACAGGATCATTATCCATGGGCTATTTGGTACATATGTTATGAGTTCTCCATTTCTTTTTTTTACGATCTATGTAGTTAATTTATTTTCAAACATTAATAAAACATGTAACAATATATTAAAAAAGTTCTCCTGTTCCATCTTCGATTAATCTATAACTTCGTGGGATGGTATCCTGGATACCCTCAGTCTCAATGATACAGCTCGAATGATTGCGAACTGAATTTTTGTTTTAATTCATCCAACAACTTAAGAATATGTTTTTTTTTCCACTACGATTTAGGCTACCGTTCTCCATTTCTTATTCCCATATTCTTTCAATATTTTTTTTTTTTAACTTATGTTAATCACTCTCGTGATATCACAACTACTCAAGCTCGCTTTACTAAATCTACGCTGAAACCGGGACTTGAACCACCGACCTCCAGGTTACAAGCCCGCCGCCTTATCGATCAAGGGTTGGGTGGAAGAGATTGCCACAGGCAATAACCCCGCCCTTTAGGTAGGACATTATTGTTATTTTCTCTTTTTTACTTACTTATTTATTTTGTCATTTGCTTGTTTTTTTCTTAATTTTATACTATTAACATTGTACTCTGTGCTCCTAATAAAACCTAGTCTGGCTGGGGGACGTTAAACAAGGAGAAGACCAGTGTCTCGCTAGAGGACTATAAACAGAGAACAGACTAGCCAACCCTTACAAGCCAGCCTAGCTTGCAGTTTCCTATGGGTTTAATTGCTTATGAAGAAAAGTACAAGTCCTCATGATGGGTGATCGCACATAGAAATATAATATATGGTTCAGGACGAGCCATCTTTGAAATAAAGTTGGCTGGAGACCATCACTCACCCCTCCAGCTGTAGCCAAGCTGGCTACAACAACAACAATAAAGCATAAAAAAAAGCTACTGAGGTCGGTTATTCTTTCAATATTGTGTTGTTCAGGTCATGGAGGATCTGAAGCTGGACCCAGAGATTCTGAGACGGCTTACGGCACTCTGTGAATCCAAAAATTCCAGTGTTCATGGGTTCGAAACTCAGCCGGGACGTGAGAAGTTATCCTCCCATTTAGGATTTTTAGCTACTGAGGTCGGTTATTTTTTCAATATTGTGTTGTTGTTCAGGTCATGGAGGATCTGAAGCTGGACCCCGAGCAGACGCTCCTGTGTCAGGGCACGCTCAGACCAGACCTCATCGAGTCCGCCTCCCACCTCGCCAGCAGCAAGGCGTCCGTGATCAAGACCCATCACAACGACAGCCCCCTCATCCGAGTGCTGCGAGAACAGGGGAAGATCATCGAGCCGCTCAAGGACTTCCACAAAGACGAGGTTCGTTTGATGAGAACTTTTATTTAAAAATAATCAGCAAAACTTTAATTTAAAAATAATAAGCAAAACTTTAATTTAAAAATAATAAGCAAAACTTTAATTTAAAAATAATAAGCAAAACTTTAATTAAAAAAAAATAAGCAAAACTTTAATCTTTACATTTGGTAATAAAAAGTCATATTTATGTATAAGCAAAACCGTGCACTGGTAGTCAAGTGGTTGACGCGCTAGTCTGGTAATCCAGGTAGCGTAGGGCTCCGTTGGTTCGAATCCCAACCAGTGCATGAATTTTTCCTCTTTCATTTGAGTTTGTAACCACATAGTAATAAGACTGAGGGTTAGGTGGTAGAACATGTTTTGAGCATTAACCTCACCTGGTGGTTACCTTCCACTAAAGAGAATTATTATTATTATTTTCCTTTTAGAAAATTGAAATATACGATGGTGATGGTCAAACATGAATCGTGAGGTCACTAATCGATTGGCCATTAGCAGCTCTTTCCTATCTGAAGAAACAAACAGAATTGAAAATTCCCACGCATTCAAAAGCTATGATCATGTTCCAACAATGTCTTTTGAGACATATTGTGAGATATTTTTTGAAGTAAAAGGATTCCAGTCCTATTAGGAAATAAAAATAATATGTACACATGTGTAGTCATTGTTTAATAATAATAATAACACTCTTTAGTGGAAGGTAACCACCAGGCGAGGTTAATGCTCAAAGCATTTTCTACCATTTAACCCTCAGAGTCTTATTATTACGTGGTCACAAACTCAAATTAACGAGGAAAAATTCGTGCACTGGGTGGGATTCGAACCAACGGATCCCTACTACCTGGATTACCAGACTAGCGCGTTAACCACTTGACTACCAGTGCACAAACATACGAGGGTCTGACTTGGAATTTAAGGTCACCATTTATTTATTTACCATATGACCTATTGCACTAAAAACATTTATAATGGTGTATTAAGCCAGCCTCCGTGGCGTAACGGTTGTCACTACTACCTGTAGTCCAAAGATCCCGAGTTCGATTCACGGTTGGTACAGACTTTTCGAACAGAAAATTCTGTCCCCTCCAAACACGTGAGGCTCGAATTTCCGGCCCTACCCAAGTTGGTTTGGGAAAGAGCAAAGTGAAAGAAAAAGAAGAAAGTTTGCCTGATATTATTTTTACTCGTGATTTATAATTTGCTCTTTCTCTTTCTCTTTTAGAATTTGCTCTTTCTCTATAATTAGAAAAAAAATTCTCTTTCTCATAAGGTTCGCAAGCTGGGTTTAGATCTAGGCCTGACGCCTGAGGTAGTAATGAGGCACCCCTTCCCAGGCCCGGGCTTAGCTATTCGAGTTATCTGCGGCGAGGAGAGATACATAGAGAAGGACTACTCGGAAACTCAGGTCCTGGCAAAGATAATCGTCGAGTATGATCAAATGTTGAAGAAGGTAAGAAAACATGAAACCCCGACACTGTGTGGACCTTTTTTTATTAGATAGATAGATAAAAAATAATTTTATTTAATTTTAAACAAAAAATACTATAATGGTTGGTACAAAAATACGTGGTACATAGTAACAAAAAGCTGTAATTTTTTTATTTTCTTTTTAAAGTTATCATACTTGTGTTATTCACTTTCGTGATATCACAACTACTCAAACTCGCTTTACTAAATCTACGCTGAAACCGGGACTTGAACCACCGAACTGCAGGTTACAAGTCCGCCGCCTTATCGATCAAGCTACTGAGGTCGGATAAAAAAAAGCTGTAATACATTAGCTAAAGCTCCTGAGATTAATCTTTTTAAATACATTATAATAATCAATAAAAATTAAAAGAAATCACTATCTATAAATATTGATTAAAAAAAAGAAGGTAGTTGTGCCCTGGAACCGCTTTCGCATTACTTCAGGGCACTTTACCTTGACATCCATGCCATTCCGGAAAGGGAAGAACTCGGTCAGAATTTTCCGCTGCGGCCGGGATTCGAACCCGCAACCTCCGGGTCAGCAACCAATGCTCTTAACCACTGAGCCACGGAGGTCGGCTCCTGTGTGGACCTGCGATGCAAGAAGTAACCATACGAGTAGCAAAATTCAGTTGGGTAGTATTTTTGTCATTATTGCTTTACACTCCTGGCTGAATGGACATAATAATTAACTACATTCCAAATATTCATAGTTTACAAGTAAGATGAAGTTTTTTTTTGTTGCATTTTATCAAACAAAAACACCATTATTTTACTTAAAAGTTCAAGCTTTCTTCTCTTACCAAATGTTCCTCACTGTTACTCTCATCTGTATCGATGTTTTTTTATAGGTAAAATCATTCCCTGTTTCCCATTGTTTCAGAACCATGCCTTATTAAATCGAGTACAAAATGCTACGAGTGAGGAAGACAGAAGACAACTGAGTGAGATTTCCTGTAAGCAACACATGGTCGCTACTTTGTTACCTATCCGAAGTGTGGGTGTTCAAGTAAGTTTCTCTTTAACACATCTTCTTCAGTCACTTTGCCTTTTCCCAACATAATACAAATCTGTACTGAACCGAAAACATAGTCGCTACTATTTTCTAGTGACCATGTTATTTCTTCACTAAATGTGCAGGAAAAATAACCAGCCATTATTAATCTTCAGTTTCATCTAGTGAAAATTTTAAAACTCTTTAACTGTCTGCTCTCGTTTCATTTTTCATATTTTAAAAATCCTTCGTCAGCTCGTAAACCTCAGTGGAATAGTTCGCCTAAATAAGTGAAAATAACTTAAATATCCAACGACAATCAAACTTTTAAAAATCTTTACGTCCATCCCTTTCAAAGTCTATTTTTAAACCTCTTTTAAAACTACTCAAAAAAATGGCGGCTCTCAATCAAATGTGCTGCGGTTCTTGCTGCGATCCCTGCTGTCGTCCCAGACTCAGCGTGGGCGTTGTCTACCCTGACGGAACAATTGAGCTCGCCAAGACACAAGCCTCCTTCGAGAAGTACCTGGGGACAGCCCTGTGCGGCTCTGCTTGCGGCGGCTGCTGCTCTGACTGCTGTCGGCCTCGTCTCAGCATTGGCGTGGTGTACCCCGACGCCGCGATGGATCAGCTGAGCAGTCTCCCCGCTCTGAATGCCTTGTGTGGTTCGTGCTGCGGCACAGATTGCTGTCGGCCTCGCCTCAGTGTGGGAGTCGTCTACCCGAACGAAACCATCCAGTTGGCTGACGCGGCAACCCTGGAGAAGGCCGCTCTGAACAGCCTGTGTTGCAGTTCCGCTTGTGGCTCGTGCGGCCCTTGCGGCAGTTCCTGCGGCCCTTGTGGAGGCGACTGCTGCTGTCCGCGGCCTCGACTAAGTGTGGGCGTGGTCTATGATGGCACCCTGAATAATTTGTAGAGGGGGGGAAGTAGAGGGTGACCGTAGCCAAATTTTCAGTGAAAGTTTTTTGAATGTTTTATTTTGCACGTAGAAATAAAAAATTGTTGAAAAAAATATCGCATTTTTGTTTTTTTTTTTTTTGTAAAATGAGTAATCTGTCAAGAAGTGCAAAAGTAGACTAATAAATTTTTGTTTTATAGTATTTTTTATTTTTTTATTACATATTTACATTAGAACATTTCCCTGTCCTCATTTTTCATGTAAACAAGTCATTATATAAAATTATTCCAAAGTATTTAGATCAACATCCCGTTACTATCCAAGGGCCATTGTTGAACTGACATATGAAACTTCCATAGAATGCTGAGAATGATATAAAAAAAAAATAGACTTGAAAAATTGAGTATTTTACTATTTAAATATCTTGATATCCCATTTTTTAGAACACTGTTGAAACTACTATATTTCAAAGGTAAAAAACAATTCTTCGAACTCACTACCGAGAGGAAGGGTGCCTCTGATGTTCGAGCTGTTGCCGCTTTGGATGGCCTGTGATATTTTTTGTATCAAGAACTGATGCAATATCATGTACACTGTTTACTTATTTAATCTTTGAGAAACCATATTTAAGAAATTATTGAACTCAAATGTAATAAGTCAAAGCAAGTCTAGTTAGTCCCCAGGTAAGTAAAAATTTAGGAAAGCGAGTTTGAGTAGTTGTGATATCATCATTGTGATTAATAGATATACACGTAAGTGCAATAGTATTATTGCGTGTATATGCATAAAAAAAATACATATAATATCGACTTATTTATACTGATTAGGACTATTAAGTCCCATTATTTCAGCAGTAAGCCCAAGACGTATTATTATGTGGTAAAAATCCCAAATGGGAGGATAACTTGTCATGTCCCGGCTGGGTTTCGAACCCGCGACCTCTGGAACCTCTGGATTCACACAGTGCGCCTTTACCACTGAGCTACCGGGACAGACATATGTTTTTTATATATTTTTCTATTCTTTTTCATTTTTATTGTATATATTGTTTTCATTTTTTTCATTGTTAAAATAATTATTTGTACTGTACATATTCGCCTCTGATAACACAAAGAGGCGTAAACAACATTTTCGAAATTCTACAGGAGAGCCAAAATGAGTTTTCTTGTGCATAAATTTTCTGTTCACGATAGGAACATTATCACTTCCCTGTACCCGTGAATGACCACAATAACTTTTTCTGTTGCCAAATTTGATTATTTAACTGTGACTATCGATTTCCGCCTATTCGATTAGTCTGAAAAAGAGAAAATGAGGTATACGCCTGATTTCAATTTTTGTTGTATCTTTTCTTTGGATTATAATTGGATTACGTCTATTTGTGAGAACAAAATATGGCACAAGTAGACTCAATCCAAGCAATAAAACCGATTTCAAAAATTTATGGTTTACGCCTCTTTGTGTTATCAGAGGCGAATTATGTCCATTTATATCTAATAAAGTGTTGAATAATAATAATAATAATAATAACGTGTTGTATTTCACAGGGGGACTGTCGTAGCTACAACTACGTGGTGGGCATTTCGTGCGAGAAGGAACCGGAGTGGACGGACCTGGCCCTCATCGCGCGCATCATACCCAAGGTGTGCCACAACGTGAACCGGGTGTGCTACATACACGGAGGCCCGGTGACCCATCAGGTGTCGGACATCACGCCCACCTACCTGACCTCCAGCGCTCTCACGCTACTGCGACAGGCAGACCATATAGCCAACCAGGTTCGTTATCATCCTCCTATACAACCTCTAGTACTTGCTTTTACTTTATATACAAAAACTAGCGGGCTGTAGCCCGCTTTTCGGGCCGAGGCATGGCCGTAAAGCAAAAAATCCTTTTTCGCCAATGGCAGGTGTTGTAGTGGGAATTTCGAAAAAGTGCACATCTAGACTATAAGACAAAGCTACCTACCAAATTTCAGCTTCCTAGGACTTACCAGTTCGGAGAAACAGTGATGAATCAGTCAGTCAGTCAGTGAGTGAAACTCTCTTTTATAAGTCTAACAGTTATGAAAGATACTCTTCATATAATACAAAAACATGTATATTCAAACCAAAGTTGAACTCGAAAGAAGCTTAGAAAGAAGAAAAGGAAGAAAAAACTCCATGAATACAATGTCCTTCATTGATTTTATGCTGTGTCCGAAAGGCAACTACAATTTTGTAGCAGTCAGTTGAAATAATAAATTTTAATTGTTTCTCTCTGTGTAATGTCATGGTGGTGAAAAGATTGATATGCTATTTCTTGTAACATCATCATTGAGTGTTTGATGGTCGCCAAACTTGTATAGAAAATTCTTGTTTAGGAGAAGAAAAAAAAATTGTCTTCGTGGAATATTTATTTTATTATAAACTGACCTCAGTAACTTAATCGATAAGGCGGCGGACTTGTAATCTGGAGGTCGGTGCTTCGTGCCCCAAGTTATGTTTTAGTAAAGCGAGAGTAAGTAGTTGTATAATGTATAATCACGATTGTCTATAACACAGTAATGATAACTTTCACTTTTTTCTCTTAAAATAACTACTAGTGATATTACTTTTTAACATTATTTTATTTTAATCTTTGTATTTATTGATATTTTTATCAATTGTAAATAGGGCTATTCCCGTTAATATACTCCCGTACACCGGGTATTTATTATTATTATAGTTTGTTCTATTTTTTTTTTGATATTCTGATTCGTTGCCCTGTTTCAGCTTCTGTTCGATTACCAGTCTCGCATTGCTCAGATGCCCGTCATCTTGATCCCCATCCACTTTGACCGGGAGCCCACCGCCCGCACGCCCTCCTGCCAGCGTTCCATCGTGCTGCGACCCTTCGTCACCTCTGACTTCATGACCGGCCTACCTGCCTTGCCCGGCAAGCATCTGCCTCTTGATGTAAGTCCCTCTCTATATATAAAACAGAAAAAAGGACTACCTACCTATGTTTGTTTGTCCGGAGTTGTTTAGCCAAAACGGTAAGAGATAGCGAAAAATGTCTCAGAATTGACCCCCCCAAAACCATTATCGCTTTGTCCAGAAAAATTATAAAAAGTTCAAAAGGCATTGCTGTCCAACAGTACGGCCATGCCTTAGTAAATTTGAAATTTAGTCCCGTTGCAAAACACGGGCAAACGGCTAGTCTGTTATAAAGTGGCTGTATGGGCTTATTTTTGGCCAACTGCCAATCTTCTAAAAAAAAAGTCCATCTGTTTGAAATATACAAGACTAGAGCCACAGGAGTACATTTAAAGAAAACTTTTCACTTAAAATACTTCGCAACAGGACTACAGGGAAAAAAAACAAGCATGGAAGTACTTTACACAAAGCATCTCATTATAAGAGTAATTGTCTTATTATTATGTACCCTTCTTCCAAGGTGCATTAATAAAATGCTGGTATAAGCACAGTCAACATTATTATGTAGATTAGAACATCTGAATCTACTTTGTTATGCAGATTAGATTTCTGAATCTACATTATTATGTCCAACAAGTGGATAGATTTTTTCCTGTCTCATATGTTGTCATACTAAGATAATCTAATCATTAACTGTCATATACTCCAGAGTTCCACACCACATATGATCACACGAAATGGTAAGAGCCTTAATAATATCTATTTCTTGTTCTTCCCAGGTTGTAAATAAAATGTTCACGGAGATACAATCTCTGCCGGGAGTGTCAAGAGTGTTGTACGATCTAACAGCGAAGCCTCCTGGCACTACGGAGTGGGAATGAAATTCAGAAGTTCTTGCGTACAGAGGGTTGAGGATTCTCCCCGGATAAACTCTCAAGAGGTAATACTAGACTTCGACTCATACCTCACTTATTAAAAACATGTAGGTTGTAGCAAAAATGCTCGCTGTTAGATCATACTTGGACATGTTCGATTACATTGAATAATACCGGACTAATGTGTGCCTGAAGAACCAATTACTAAAATCCCATTGAGCGCGTCCCAAAGATTCATCGATTTTTTCATCTGTTCTCTAGTTATCGTGAGTGGCTCGTTTTTTTTTTAAATAACGACCCTGTATATTATGTAGGTACAGTGGTACACTGGTACAAGGTACATACTTGATCTTAGAAATGAAGTGTGGGATTAAAGTGTTCAATTGAATAAACTGAAATGCATTAAACTTAAAAAAATTGTTGCCTTTTTTTAATTTGTTAGAATTTATCATTTAATGTTGTATTTATTTTTAAACAAGAAGAAACTTCAAAAGTTTAGTATTATGAATTTTGATGACTATGACCAGATTGACCAGTACTATTATGAAGCACTGGTCATTCATTGTCAATGTGAGAATAATATCATGAAATTTATCAAAGACACAGTTGTTTGTGTTAATACTGTTTATTTACCTACCGTGTTTTGGATCAAAACACTGTTTACTATTTAAAGTATAATTTTATTAAATCCTACAATAAGAATAACTAACTTATTTTTTTCTCGGTATTACTACATGCATAGTGAAAAATTATCAGTGTTATTTAGTTATGAACTATTCATTGTCTCTAAGATGATAAATAATTTACCAAAATTATAAAAATATTGGTGTCAATTAATTACTTTTTAATTGATCAAAACCTAATAATGTTAACAATATATCAGTTCTTTATAAGCTGTTACCTTAACCTTAGAGTCATGCGCGGATATAGGGGGGGGCACGGGGGGCACGTGCCCCCCCAGATTTTTTCGATAAGCGGTGTTTCTCAAATTTCATTATACCTAATCTCGTAAAAAAAAGATCTCAATGAGTTAGGGGGGCACGGGCCCCAAAATATTTCCCAATTCTAAGACTAATCCCTTAAAAAAAAAAGATCTCAATGAGTTAGGGTGGCACGGGTCTCAAAATAATTCCCAATTCTAAGACCAATCCCGTAAAAAAAGATCTCAATGAGTTAGGGGGGCACGGGCCCCAAAATAATTCCCAATTCTAAGACTAATCCCGTAAAAAAAAAAAAAAACCTCAATGGGTTAGGGGGGCACGGGCCCCAAAATAATTCCCAATTCTAAGACTAATCCCTTAAAAAAAAAAGATCTCAATGAGTTAGGGTGGCACGGGTCTCAAAATAATTCCCAATTCTAAGACCAATCCCGTAAAAAAAGATCTCAATGAGTTAGGGGGGCACGGGCCCCAAAATAATTCCCAATTCTAAGACTAATCCCGTAAAAAAAAAAAAAAAAACTCAATGGGTTAGGGGGGCACGGGCCCCAAAATAATTCCCAATTCTAAGACTAATCCCTTAAAAAAAAAAGATCTCAATGAGTTAGGGTGGCACGGGTCTCAAAATAATTCCCAATTCTAAGACCAATCCCGTAAAAAAAGATCTCAATGAGTTAGGGGGGCAAGGGCCCCAAAATAATTCCCAATTCTAAGACTAATCCCGTAAAAAAAAAAGATCTCAATGAGTTAGGGGGGCACGGGCCCCAAAATAATTCCCAATTCTAAGACTAATCCCGTAAAAAAAAAAGATCTCAATGAGTTAGGGGGCACGGGCCCCAAAATAATTCCCAATTCTAAGACTAATCCCGTTAAAAAAAGATCTCAATGAGTTAGGGGGGCACGGGCCCCAAAATAATTCCCAATCCTAAGACTGATCCCGTAAAAAAAAAAAAATGTCAATGAGTTAGGGGGGCACGGGCCCCAAAATAATTCCCAATTCTAAGACCAATAAGAAATAACCAGCCGACCTCCGTGGCTCAGTGGTTAAGAGCATTGGTTACTGACCCGGAGGTTTTCCGTTTCCGGAATGGCATGGATGTAAAGGTAAAGTGCCCTGAAGTAATGCGAAAGCGGTTCCGGGGCACACTTACTTAAAAAAAAAAGAAATAACCAAATAATGAAGTTGTCAAATCCACACAGATTGTCCGAGAAACCTGAAATTTTACCTATAGGTCCATTTGGATTAGGGAATATATCTCTAGGGTTCAGCTACACGGGGTAACGACAAAAAATGGATGGGTGACACAAAAAAATCACATTTTTCGACCGAAATGACATTTTTTTCCTCAAAATTTGTCGCGACGGCGCCACGGCGGCGGCGTTTCAACTCAAAAAGAAAAAGTTTTAAGCAAGGGTTCAAGTTTTCATTTGAGATATCAATCACGAAATTCTGATGAGCCGTTCTTGAGCTACGTTGAGTAAGGACATAAAATGGATGGGTAAACAAAAAGTATTTAGGTTTTTTGACCTGAATGACATTTTTTCTCGAAATATGTCGTGACGAATTATTAACTCAAAGCGAGAATGTTTTTGCAAGGGTTGGAGTCTTCATTTGGCATATTGATCGCGAAATTCTGATGAGCCATTCTTGAGCTCCAGTAAGGACAAGAAATGGATGGGTGACACGAAAAATATTGACATTTGCGTTTGTGTGTGTGTGTGGGGGGGGGGGGGTGTGGGTGCAACCCGCTAGTTAGGTATATTCTGAGATTGTGCCCCCCCAGTACAAGAGGGCTATATCCGCGCATGCTTAGAGTAACGAGGAATGCCATGAAATAAAACAAATTTTGTCATTGAATGTTAAATAATTTCTTTACTACTGCACCAACAACACCATACTTATGAATACAGTATGGCTCAAAAATCCTTGCCCTTTGCACATAACTTTGAACAGGACATAACTTTAAAATATACTTTACAAAACTGGTGCCACATGGTACTATGTAAGCTTTGATATTTCAAGTGGTTGTGAATGTGTATTGTGAGAACCTTGTATCATATATTTGTTACTATGTTCCCAAGTGATATTTGCTATTTTGAATTCTGTGAAGGAATTGGTCTAGGATCCTCTGGCTCCAATATGGGCTAAGGGCAAGGACTTTTGACATACTGTATATACAGTACATATATGTATGTAATAAATTGAATATTTTACAATACATGTGCAATTATTTCATAGTAATAGCAGTTTTTAGTTTAACAAACGGATGGTCTGAGACAGAAGAATTCTAATAATTTTAAATTAAATCACTTGTAACAATACTTCAGACCAATGTATCAACTCTCTCTTAATTTATTTTTTGATGTCTTGTTGTCTCTTTCTCATGGTTTACCTAACAACTGAATGCAAAAAACTTTTTGTTTTTATACTAATGTTTAAATAAATTATTATTTATTACTTATTATTATTATCTTTCTTTTTTGTACAAAAATTATTTTCCTTTCAAAGAAAAATAAAACTATGTTCAATAGTTATACATTAAAATGAAACCAATATTCGTTGATTTTATTATTCTTTTTTCTATATTTAAGAAATGTTAGGTGAAATTAAATATTCATTAATAATTTATTGATTTATCTACTACAGAATAGCAGAGCACGGGTATTTGAAAAACATGGTACATAAGCTTAAATCTAATAGTCCTGATAAGGTAACATTTACATTTGGACGACAACGACATAATCTTTCTGATTGTTTCTCATGATATATTTTTTATCTTTAGGGCGAAAGACGTTTTTGTATTACCTCTGTGGAGCCAAGTCTTTGCGTATTGTCTTAGATGGGGAAAACCCATGCCACGTCATGAACCAAGTTCTCGAATTTGTTTATTAATTTCGCCCTTAGTCTATATTTTACTAACGATGCTATGCCGAAACTGGCGAAATGGCCCTATGAAAACTAAAAGAAAAAGCCAAGTGTAGGTTGTTTTATACATTTAATTATGTCTCATGATTAAACTAAAGATATAATATTTCACAGCATTTGACAGATCACATCATGCAGTCCAAGTAACTCCTATATTCGTAACTCGTGTCCATAATTGTCTATGATTGTAGATTGTACACAGGAGAGGATTTCCCTGTAAGCTTCAGTCCACACTGAGCTTCCTCTCTTGTTCACATGTCGTTGTAGGAACCTAAGGAGAACAACTATTTGACTGAGATTTCTCTCTTTCACGAGATTACACAAGTAATCTCCAAACATTTGCACATCACTAAATTCAGGTGCTTCCTCACATAACCATTCTCTAAGCATTCCGCGCATCTCCTGTAGACTAACACTCGAGGTTAGGAAATGGGATGTCGTGTCTAGCACAGTGTCAGATGTATCAAATACAGTATCTGGACTCCTGGTGCCTTGGACTCGAGATGTTTCAGGTGTTATGTCTTGGACTTGTGGTTTGGTAGGAGTTTTCTCTTGGTCTCGTCTAGCTGTGTTCCGTTGTCGGCAAACATCCACAATGACCTCTTGTCTGATATCCTCTGGTAATGCATTCAGGAAACTTTCATCGAGATCATCTGGCACAACATGAGAAGAAGGCAAGGATTCCACTGTTTTTGTGTTCAGTAAATTTCGTTGTTGCTCTGTATTTCTCAAAACTTCTCGTTGAATATCTTCAGGTAATGCTTCAAAGACAGAGTGATCAAAATCTTCAGGGACTTGAGGCTTTGTCTGAGCTTTCATCAAGTACAGCTTCATGTCTCCAAGTTTTCTCGGAGATTTCTTACTTGGTGATCGAATCAATTTCTGCTTGGGTGACTTGACAAGCTTTGAGTCAGGGACAAAGATGAGTTTCTTACCGGGAGAGGACGCGGTACTACTGGAGGTGGAGGGACCCGGTATTGGTTGTCGAGGTTCTGGCTTTGAAAATGTTGGCTTATTTGTGAAGAATCCATCAATTGTCGGGAGTGTCTTACTGTGGAGTTCAAGTTTAGAAACTTGAATGCCTACGCCACGTAGTTCCGTTGGGTCGACTTTGATTTTTTTCACAATAGACATTACTTCTTTAAGAACTTGACTTGCTTGAGAAATATACACGTGCAGGGAAGAAGATTTTACTATAGTATCACAAACACCATGGCCTAGAAACTTGGAAGCTTCTTTTGGTGCCTCTGCAGAACGCACCATCAACTTGAGGGTGATACACTTTCCTTTCATTTTAATTTCTTCTAACCTTTTCTCTACCTCCCCTGAAAGTTGCTTCAGGAAGTTTTCCATCTCTTGACTATTCTGAAAACGAATGCCATAGTTTACTTCAGCCGACACAGATTTTCTCTGATGTTCAAACGTCAACTCCTTGTCATCCTGACCCCTGCAATGATTGTAAAGAGTTAGCCCATTTTTGTTACCTAGTTTCTTCTGAAGGGTGTCAAGTGAAATTCTTTGCAGATCTCCACATGTTTGGGCACCTAAACTATTTAATTTGTAAAGTAAGGCATGACCAACCCCAGGCAACTCACTCAAAGTTATATCAAGCATAAAAAGTGGAACCATTTCAGAAGTTAAATAAAACTGACCATTTGGTTTTGCTTTTTTAGTAGCTAACCTAGCTTGGAGTCTATTGGAACCAAATCCTGTAGAACAAGTACAGCCTGTTTCTTTAGCTATTGTTTCTCTCAAGTAAGAAGCAAACTGGAGAGGAGTTAGCTCTTGCAAATTTAATAACTCTGAACAATCAACATACATTTCATCACAACTCACAGCTTCAATATTTAAAGTTAAACTGGCTATCAAATTGTACAAGCAATAGGAAACTTCTTTATATCCTTCAAAGTCATAGGGCACTATTTTTAGGTTGGGGCATTTTTTCAGGGCTTCTCCGACAAACATGCCGTTCCTGAGTCCATACTCTCGAGCTTTATAATTGCACGATGCTATTTCAGACATAGAATCCAGTTCTCCTATGGAATTGACCTTCTTGAATCGGGTATGATTCTCACTGCTTAACCCCATTCTATCCATGGTCCTTTGTCTGTAAATAGCAAACTCTGCTTGACGATCAACACCTTCTCTCATTTTGCTGTTGTTTCCTTTGCCATGAGCTACGGCTACTGGCTCATCCCGCAACTCGGGCTGATGTCTAATGCCTACAGATACAAAGAAACAGTCCATGTCAATATGCATTATAACGGACTCTGGATCCGAAGGGCTTAGATTATCACTGAAAGTTTCCTCCAAATCTTCATTATTCATGATGCCCAAGGATTTTTTCCAATCAAGTAATGCTTTTCGACCTTTAAATTCTCCATCATGTTTTTCTCTAAGATCATTCACGTATTGTTTAAACATAGCTCCCATAGTAGATAGATGATGAAGTCGAGAGTTGCTATAAAACTCACCCAGAAAGTTTTCATTGCTAGCTGTTTTTGTAGACGATGTTTGAAGTTTTGGGGCACTGATGTTTACTGTCGCTAAAGAAGTCTTAGTTTCTTGAATGTTTTGATAATTATTTGTAATTGGTTCTTGAGGGTTTAAAAGATAATTTTTACTTGTTGATGGAGAATCTTGAGGATTGGGTATTTGCAGCAAAAGATCATTTTTTGTTGTTTTAGGGTCTAGAAAATTATCTGTACATGTTACTTCAGGATTTAAGACAGGATTAGTAATAGTTTTATGAAGGTCCAAGGAATTACTTATACCTGTTCCTTGTGATTTAGAAGTACTAATATTCAAAGTTTCTAATACAATTTCATTTGAACTATTACTAGTTCCAGATTTTTTATCACTGCCACAAGGTGACATCACATTATTAGACAAAGAGGAAGAAGAGGCATCAGTATTCACGTTATTATTACTTTGCAATAGTTTAAAAAGAGGTTTAGCATTGTTATTGTCAGTAACAAGCAAGTACTTGTTGTGATTTAATAACTTTCCACTAGCAATGCTATCCACTATCCACTCTGGCTTTATTATCCTCTCTCCACCTTTGAGTTTCTTAATCTTGGTGTGTGGTAGGTTACTGGCAATGATGTGTGTTGTATGGGATGATTCATAGTGATGATAGATACCTCCATGAAGCATCATCAAGGCCTTCAATTCTTCTGCAGAGGGAACTGTTAGAAAGATAAAATAAAATATACAAGTAATTATCTGGAGGTAAATGGAACAGAACTAATTGTGTTTGACTTTTTGGGCTGTTCCTAACCTTGTATTACATTTGAAAAATCAGATTTTCACACCACCAATTAATGATACATAATGACAATGACATATGAGGTCTGTTCAAAAACTTTTTTGACTGCCACAAATGGTTCAAAAGTGTTTGGGAATCGGTCAAGGATAGTGATGTACCGCGGGGTAAATACCCGCGGGAAGTTAAATAAAAATCGGGTATTTACCCCAGGGGTCGGGTAAATTCCCCAAGTCTTTAAAACTGTGTTTTTGAATATTCCTGCCCAAATGAAGTTTTTCTGACTTGAGCTCTATAAAATTTCAAGTGGTGGGTAGGAAGCACCTACTTTTTATTATTTGTGATTTAATTTCAATTTAAAAAAATAAAAGTCTTCTGTTTCTGAATGTGGTTCTTTACATTTCCTGTGATATGTTTATTTGTTTGAGTAATTTTACGTAGGTAATTAGAACCAGGGCAAATGGAGGCTGCAATCTAAAAGCCCTACTTGAGCAGAATAAGGCATGGCAGAACAAGTATGAGTAAAGTATGACTAAGGCCCGTATTTTTGAACGACCCTAAAACAAATTTAGTGTGAGTGGTCCGGATACGCATGCGCAGTGAATCATATCAGCCACAGAGACAGAATTTATTTTGAACTTAAGTCTTGAACGCTTCTCACAAATCTTGAGCGCTGCTCAGCGCATGAGCAGAAAGCAGTCGATCACAACATTTTCCCATTTCAGCCAGAAAGATGTATATATAAATATACATAAACAGCACGTTTCTTTGCATTTCCAATCAGCTGACCCTAAAAATGAATGAAATTTGTTGAAAATCTGAAGTGTCGGAAATCGGCACTTTACAACTGCCGGTGATTTCTCATCGGTATTTTTGAAATTCGTGAAGACACATTATAATATTTTTTGGAAGTGATTTTACTTCCTTAATATTATTGTATTTTATTTATTTAACAATTATATAGCCTTTTCAACAAATTTCATAATTATACTGGCAATATTCGAGAATCAAACAAAACGCTAATTTTGCACCGCCAAGAAAGAAAGAAAACCTTTTTTATATACCTACCTACGTATCCACGTATTTACTTTGGGAAGACGAACATCTTTCAAGAGATATCCTTAATTTTGAATGGCCTAATAGAACCTGAAGGACCAGCAAGACATCTGATGAAGAAAAAAGTTTGCTAACAAGTAGTTTGGACAAACTAATTTACAATAGACATGTTGTATAATTATATTGAAAGTTAAATATTTGTCATTATTAATAATATTCTAAATATTAAAAAAAATATTATAACATATGTATCTTTTAATCAAGTATCTGCAACAAAAAAAAAATATTTTTACTGTACCCTCCTCATTTTAGGACAAAGGTAGCATTTACCTATCTCGTTTTTTTTTTCATATTACGACGGGGGTTTTACCCTGCGATCGTAGGAAACTCACAAACCTTCTACCCACATTAACTTCAGCCAGCCTGGGTTGGGTTGAAATGCCAGCATCACGAAGTCTTCACCTGGACGTTGCTTAACTTTGGTGGTCCCACGAGAACCGGTGCGTTCACAGCGCCATCAACGCTGGCTCTATCTGGTTTATTTGTGATTTTATATCACAACGTATGTCAGTAGGTTGACGAAATTTCAAGTAACATATTCATTTTTTATTCTCGTATGTCACAAGTGGTCGTCTCTACCAATACTCATTTTTCCACACCAGATATTAGTGAACCACGTAACATCCAAAATACAGATATAAAAAAGTCTAATTCCTCCGGAATTCAAACTCAGCTCACTTCAATGTAAGTCTGGTGCGCTAGACCACTCGGACACTGTGACTCCTGACACCGTCGAGCATAAAAAGTCTTTGAAGGGCTTGGGAAATCATGAATAATGAGTAGATTTGGTAGATAACTGTGTAGAAAATAAGTAAAATGCAGAACATTGAAAAGAGAACATTGGATAGTGATAAAACAATGAATTAACATTTTTCTTTATTAATAAATTAATTCAATTATTGAACAATAGATAGCACAGTTTGAGTTGGACCGGGAATAGCTAGCATCAAGATTGTCCAAAATTTAAATGGTCACCCATCCGAGTCCTGAATTCGCTGGACGTTGCTTATCATAATCGACGGAACGAAAACTGGTGAATTCAACGTGCCATCGACACTGATATCAAGATACAACGTGCCTGTGAGATATAAATTGTAGGTACTTCTTTCGCTGAGAAGGCTGAGATCGGAATAGTAATAATTATTTTCAAATTGGCTTCCATCTCGGAAAAAACTTGTTTAAAAACTTAAAAAGGATAAAGAAATTTAAAACTATTAAACAAGAAGAATCACCAGACAAAAATTATTTTTGAAAAGATGAGAAAATGTAAACAATAACACAGATGATTTTCACACAGAGGTGAAAATACCCTCTGTGTGAAATGGGCCATATTCACAGAAAAATTGTAATTGCTCGTGAGCAAAGAAAATGTTTGCAAGCTTTATTTTTAGCTTTGTGATGTACATATACCTTTTACTTCCATAGAAACAAAAGCTTTTGATATTTGATAAAAGAAAAAACTCTTTATTGTACTCAAAACTTTTTTATTGTAGATCGAAGCAACTCCTTTGGATTTCGGAAGAAAAAGCATTTCCTTCTTTTGAATGGGGCCCAATATTGCGCCTGTGCGGAAACGGCATCGAGCACTGAGGTTATATAACATAGAGGGAACCCGATGTATCAAGATTTGCGTTCAAAAGGGACTATCAGCTGATTTCAAAATCAATGCCGGACTTGTAGTAATTTTTCTCTCGCGAAAGAGTGGGTACCTAAACTACCTAATTCTTCTGAAATAATATTTTTACTATTTTCATACTTACATATTAGTAATTTTTGTCTTTCTTCCTCTTTTACTTTCCTTATTTTCTACTTATTATGTAGTAATATAAGAGTTGGTATTTGACGTGAAAATTAAAGATGTTTAGATGTCCGCCTTTACATGAAGTAAACAAAAAATTCAAATAAATTGAACCAATCAGAAGCCGGGATTTGTTGAAAGAGGGACCATCAGCTGTTCAAAGTAGGGACGTTCAAAAATACGGGCCTAAGGCCTAAGGCCCGTATTTTTGAACGTCCCTAAAACTACTTTAGGGACAACCGTCGGGATTTTGAAATTTTTTGGCCAATTAAGTATATAAATTGTGACTTATGAATCTCTCGATTCCACTGAGATCATATAATATAGAGGGAACCTTACCTATCTCGAGTTGAACAAATTTATGCGTCTAACTTTGAACAGCTGATGGTCCCTCTTTCAACAAATCCCGGCTTCTGATTGGTTCAATTTATTTGAATTTTTTGTTTACTTCATGTAAAGGCGGACATCTAAACATCTTTAATTTTCACGTCAGATACCAACTCTTATATTACAACATAATAAGTAGAAAATAAGGAAAGTAAAAGAGGAAGCAAAGACAGAAATTACTAATATGTAAGTATGAAAATAGTAAAAATATTATCTCAGAAGAATTAGGTAGTTTAGGTACCCACTCTTTCGCGAGAGAAAAATTACTACAAGTCCGGCATTGATTTTGAAATCAGCTGATGGTCCCTTTTGAACGCAAATCTTGATACATCGGGTTCCCTCTATGTTATATGACCTCAGTGCTCGATTCCGTTTCCGCACAGGCGCAATATTGGGCCCTATTCAAAAGAAGGAAATGCTTTTTCTTCCGAAATCCAAAGGAGTTGCTTCGATCTACAATAAAAAAGTTTTGAGTACAATAAAGAGTTTTTTCTTTTATCAAATATCAAAAGCTTTTGTTTCTATGGAAGTAAAAGGTACATGTCCATCACAAAGCTAAAATAAAAGCTTGCAAACATTTTCTTTGCTCACGAGCAATTACAATTTTTCTATGAAATATGGCCCATTTCGCACAGAGGGTATTTTCACCTCTGTGTGAAAATCATCTGTGTTATTGTTTACATTTTCTAATCTTTTCAAAAATAATTTTTGTCTGGTGATTCTTCTTGTTATAGTTTTAAATTTCTTTATCCTTTTTAAGAATTTAAACAAGTTTTTTCCGAGATGGAAGCCAATTTGAAAATAATTATTACTATTTCGATCTCAGCCTTCTCAGCGAAAGAAGTACCTACAATTTATATCTCACAGGCACGTTGAATCTTGATATCAGTGTCGATGGCACGTTGAATTCACCAGTTTTCGTTCCGTCGATTATGATAAGCAACGTCCAGCGAATTCAGGACTCGGATGGGTGACCATTTAAATTTTGGACAATCTTGATGCTAGCTATTCCCGGTCCAACTCAAACTGTGCTATCTATTGTTCAATAATTGAATTAATTTATTAATAAAGAAAAATGTTAATTCATTGTTTTATCACTATCCAATGTTCTCTTTTCAATGTTCTGCATTTTACTTATTTTCTACACAGGTATCTACCAAATGTACTCATTATTCATGATTTCCCTAGCCCTTCAAAGACTGTTTATGCTCGACGGTGTCAGGAGTCACAGTGTCCGAGTGGTCTAGCGCACCAGACTTACATTGAAGTGAGCTGAGTTTGAATTCCGGAGGAATTAGACTTTTTTATATCTGTATTTTGGATGTTACGTGGTTCACTAATATCTGGTGTGGAAAAATGAGTACTGGTAGAGACGACCACTTGTGACATACGAGAATAAAAAATGAATATGTTACTAACTTGAAATTTCGTCAACCTACCGACATACGTTGTGATATAAAATCACAAATAAACCAGATACAGCCAGCGTTGATGGCGCTGTGAACGCACCGGTTCTCGTGGGACCACCAAAGTTAAGCAACGTCCAGGTGAAGACTTCGTGATGCTGGCATTTCGACCCAACCCAGGCTGGCTGAAGTTAATGTGGGTAGAAGGTTTGTGAGTTTCCTACGATCGCAGGGTAAAACCCCCGTCGTAATATAAAAAAACGAGATAGGTAAATGCTACCTTTGTCCTAAAATGAGGAGGGTACAGTAAAAATATTTTTTTTTTTTTTTTGCATATATACTTGATTAAAAGATACATATAATATTTTTTATTATTATTTAGAATATAATGACAAATATTTAACTTTCAATAAATACAACATGTCTATTGTAAATTAGTTTGTCCAAACTACTTGTTAGCAAACTTTTTTCTTAATCAGATGTCTTCAGGTCTTTCAGGCTCTATTAGGCCATTCAAAATTAAGGATATCTCTTGAAAGATGTTCGTCTTCCCAAAGAAAATACGTGGATATACGTAGGTATATAAAAAAGCTTTTCTTTCTTTCTTTCTTGGCGGTGCAAAATTAGCGTTTTGTTTGTTTCTCGAATATTGCCAGCATAATTATAAGGGATTATCACAAATTTGTTAAAAAGGTTATCTATTTGCTAAATAAATAAAATACAATAATAGTTAGGAAGTAAAATCACTTCCAAGAAATATTATAATGTGTCTTCACGAATTTCAAAAATACCGATGAGAAATCACCGGCAGTTGTAAAGTGACCAATTTCCGAACTCCAAAATTTCAACAAATTTCATTCACTTTTAGGGTCAGCTGATTGGAAATGCAAAGAAACGTGTTGTTTATTTATATTTATATCTACATCTTTCTGGCTGAAATGGTTTCTGCTCATGCGCTGAGCTGCTCTCAAGATTTGTGAGAAGCGTTCAAAACTTAAGTTCAAAATAAATTCTGTCTCTGTGGCTGATATGATTCACTGCGCACGCGTATCCGGACCACTCACACTAAATTTGTTTTAGGGTCGTTCAAAAATACGGGCCTAATTATCTTAAAAATACATTTTTTATAATTAGTTCTGTAAATCCTAACCTTCATGATCAACATATTAATGTTTATATCACAGAGGGATGGATCAGGAATAGGAGAAGATGTTTTATGTGTATATTGGCAAGGAAATGTGCTAAAATGGGTAAATACCCCAACTTGGGGTAAATGTCCGGGTATTTACCCCAAAAATAAATACCCGGGTATTTGTACATCACTGGTCAAGGACGATGAGCATTCTGGGAGGCCGTCGACGTAGACTGATACTCAAGTGGCCAAAATGACCAAAATTACAGAACTACTTCCTGAAAATCGACGACTGACTGTTTGGGAACTTGCAGAAAAGGCCAACATTTCAATCTGTTTAACCCATGTAACACCAAAATTCAATCACACACTACTGGTTCGCGTACTCATAGCGAAATCCGCTGACTGTCAACGAGACGCCACCACAAACACAGGTGTTTCTCAGCTATCAGACAAGATAACAACATTCTGGTAAATGCAGGTTACTCATGAGGCTTATCCACACAATGAGCCCTGGTGGAAGTCTGTGGCATCTACTGGGAGGGAGCAATTAAATAAGTTTGGGATCTTTTTGAACAGACCTCGTACATAATTATGTAGTAGCTACTTCCTCTTATTTTTGAGGTGGGTATAACAAGATTAATTTGGTCTTAAATTCATTTGTTGATTGAATTTGATATCTCTTACTCAAAATATTTTTTCAAGAGCTTGAAGTTTCTACAGCTTATTTAGAAGTAAGAAAAATCACAAACAATACTTTCCTATTATACCTTATAGGTAATAGCAAGTAACATGAATAGTTATTACAAAGTACCTACCAGTATACCCATTTACAAATATAGCTACTCCTTGGAATATGCCACCTCTCTGAATATCTGCATTTGCTTCAGTCTTAAACTGCTCTTCTAGTTTTCTTTTCTTTGCTTCCATATAACCACCCTGTAAAGAATAATGATATTAATTATTATTAATATTGTTCTTTTTAGTATTTTCACTAACAAGCCAAGATCAGTAAAAAATATTTCATCTCTCATACTTTGAGCTAATGTTGAAAATTTAATATGCTGTACAGAATTTAAGGAGGTGGTGTGTAAAATGATGAACATTTTCTAGATTGCTTAAAAATCTGACCACATGCCATTTTTATTACTTTCCTTAGCCTATAATAAGGAAACTATGCATTCATCAAAAATTTGACCTTCCCAGTTTCTCACATTTCTGGACAAATCCTGGATACTAACAAAAAAAATCCATGTCAGTCAACATGATATCTCAAGAATGGTAAGAGCTAGAAACTTCAAATTTGGTATGGAAGTTGATTTTAATTTCCACTCGATATGGGACGTCTGGCAACCCTAGTGATAATAATCACTTTCCTTACAATAGAATAAGGAGAGGAAAAATGTGAGTATAGCCATATTATAGATAAAGAAAAAATATTTACCCATTCACCAAATCCATTGCTTCTATCCACTGGTTTCTTCTTCATATTTTCAAATTAGACCTTGCAGGAGCTCAACTGAATAAGGGTTCTTTACAGTTTGGTCCACAGTAAACAATGTAATTACCAACTGGTTTCACTTGACTATTACAACTCATTGATCAAGGATTGACATGGGGCTTTAACCCTACATTTGCCAAAATCTTGTGAACTAGCTCTACCCACTTGTCTGCACTGGGACTGAATCGGGCCAAGATTCATGCATCAAGTGCCTCACTGGACAATGCACTTCGATTACCTATCTCAAAAATAGTCATCAAACGTGTATAATGTTGCAGGACAAAATTAAACTTGTTTATTCTTAAAAATGCCAGATTCATCACTTATAAAGTTTTAAAGATTATGTTTGTTTGAGTGATAAATGTCTTTTTTTAACTACATGGTCATATAAGACGGGGTTTTTACCCTCCTTTCGCAGAAAACTCACAAACTTGCTACCCACGTTAATCTCACCCAGCCTGGGTTGGGCCGGAAACACTCCACTACTTTAAATCAAAAAATTAGCGGTAAAAAAAAGCATTGAATCAAGAATAAAGTTGATAATAATATTCAAATTTTGCCGCCAATGAAAATGATAAGGACGACCACAACGATACCAGCGGGTAAATAGAAAACGACGACAACAACGCGTTTTGAAACGCGCTCAGCGTTCAATTTTCGAAGCGGTCCTTTTTTAAAAATTGATTTTTCTCGTCTCTACTATCAATTCGTGATTTCTTGCCAGTGCCACGGATTCAAAAAAAAAGATATATTAGTTATCAGTCTTATCACTCTCATTGAGTATTAGTGCTATTGTTTTATTTGATTCTCAAATAACTTGAAATTTCCAGCTTTTCATCATTGTGCCTAGGAACCATCTCAAGAAAGTAGCAATATCAAACTTAATTTTCCATCACCATGACTTTTCTTGGAATATCAACTCATATGGATTATGAGGGACAAGGTTTTGCTGAAAAGCTATCAAGGATTATTGTTACATTATTTGGTGCTGTTGGTTTGATCTGGGGTTACATGATTCAGCATTTCTCCCAGACTTGTTGGATATTGGTTGCAGGATTTGCACTAGCGTTTGTGTTGACAGTACCTCCATGGCCCATGTATAGGAAGAAACCCCTCAACTGGCACAAACCAAAGAATACTGAAGACCAGTCAAATAAAACAAAAAAGAAGAAATAAGATTTATATCTCAACTGCATTATTTTCTTGTCTTTTTTTACCCGGATGCATATTTTGTCTCTCCCCTCCCCTCAAGTATATTGTGTAATCAACAATATTACTATGGTGTCCAGCCTGGCAGAAAATCAGTCTAAATAAAATCCTGAGTAAATATTATACAGATTAGACATATACCTACAGGTTAACTGAGAACTTATTCAATTTTCAGTAACTGTTAAGGTTTACAAGATAACAATTACTGAGTGTTCAGAGGAAACAAAAAAATACCTAAAAAATAATTTTTTGTGTATTTTTCAGATTTTGCACAGGTGAATCATTCTCCTGAACACAAATTATTTGAAACTTCATAACTTTATATTTACATGAAATCAAGGCACATGCTCAAATTCATCTTGATCTCAGGGCTAAATTTCTCACATTGTTGTGTTGTAATATCTATGGTTTTTCTATCTAAAAATCAAGATGTTAAAACCAAATAGAATCAACTGGTCACAATACATCTAATAGAGGTTAGTGTGATAATTGGGGTTTCATTTGTGGAACTCAAAACATTCCATTATAATACCAATATTCTTTTTAGTACCAACATTAACAAGCCAAATTTTGAAAAGGGGTCTGATACACAAGGTGAAGGGATGACCATTTTTTTTAAAGAACATGTTTCCTGAAAGAGTTTTCTTGGAGAATAGCCTTGATTTGTTTTCAAGGGTTACTTCCAAGAAAATATGCTGTCATGGGTTTTTTGTACATTTTACAAAAACGTTATTGAAATGCTTTCCATATTCTAGGCTTCAAGGACTGAAATGGAGATTCTTTTTCCCATCTTCTGTCCCTAGTATCTATAGCAACATTTTAAAACATGAATGACCTAATATTGCCTTGTGTAAAATGAAGTACAGCATTAGAAAATGGAACATGATGATGACTTTTCATGTCCATTATAATATGATACTCTTATTAAATCTAGGTATCAATCTGAACAAACTGATGAAAACTTGACGCAGAGTCAACAGATAAATTGGGATCACAAGAACTTAATTTCTGCATCTAAAATAATACCCTCAGAAATATAACAAAATCTGTATTTTTCCTCACCAAAGTGGATGCAAATGGAATTAGGTAAATAGACAAACTGGAAGAAAGTATTTTTTCTTTTGGAAGAGGAAAAATCTTCTTCCAGTTTGGTTAACCAAAATGGATTTATAAAATTCTTGCTTCCATTTCTTTTAAAGGTTAAGTCCATTGTTTATCATTAAAAGTACCAAAACACATTTTTCTTTCACGAATAGTGGGGAAGCTAAATTGGAAATATTTGGAAATACCAAATCTGGAATAAAAATTATCCAAATGAAAAACATGGCTAAAGATGTCTTATTATTTTTGCCTTTTGTAAACTATGTAGTGCAAATAACTACACATACCATTTATCAAACACACCTGACATCTAAAATCCATAAGACACTAACTCCAAGTAAATTGAAACTGTATCATGTACTATTTTTTTCTCATTATTATGTCAAATACATTCTCATTATTATGTCAAATACATTCTCATTAATATGTCAATATAAATTAAATAAGTGTATTCATTGTGTAACTGTAAATTATTCATTTCAGAACAGCATGGCTCATTTGGATCAATTTGACATGTGCAGCCCTAAAATATTATTTTTGTGTAAGATAGGAAGTACATGACTAGGCATTTTCAATTTAGTAGGATAGCTAGCAATGATGGCATGTTGAATACACCAGTTCTCATTCCTTATGTTAAGCCATGCTCAGAGGTTAGGACTTGGATGGATAACCACTCAAATCCTTGTGATGCTGACTATTCCTAGACGAACCCAGTCAGTGTGAGGTTAATGTGGGTGGCTAGTTTTTGAGTTTCCCTCATCTTTTTTTTTTTTTTTTTTTAAGTGGGGTTTAACGTCGCTTTCAACTGCCATGGTCATATCACGACGGGGGTTTTACCCTCCATTCGCAGGAAACTCACAAACCTGCTACTCACATTGACCTCACCCAGCCTGAGTGGGGCCGGGAAAAGCCAGCGTCACGAGAATTAGAATTTGAATGGTCACCCATCCAAGTCTTAACCTCGCTGGATGTCGCTTAACTTCGGTGTTCTGAAGGGAACCGGTGTATTCAACATGCCATCGACGCTGGCTCCCTCATCTTTAAGACCTGAGCAGATGAAAGGGATGTTGAAGAAGAAGAAAAAAGAACTAGCTGAAATCATATCACTTAGTTAAGAGAAAATTGTCAAAAGGCAATGTTTTGTGCTGGCCACCCTATTCCTTCTTATTTTTTTAAATTCAAATGATATAATATATTTCATTAAAAACGTTTCACCCCCGTCGGCCTACATCATGGCGTCCTCAGCGCTAGTATCACAAAGGAGTCTCCTCTCCTCGTCCCTCACAAAATTTCTTCCCGTATCAAATGTAAACATAAACTTATCAAATGTATCTTATCAAACTTATCAAACATAAATGGACCGCGAGAAATACGAGTATTCTACTCCTTTGCAATGGTGTCGCGCTATGTGGCGTTTCCATCGAACTGGGGTTTGTTTCCTTACTTTTTAATTCTACACGCTATTGCATAACCTTTATAGAGGTGTGAGGTGGTTGAATGTGACTGAACCAAATATCAATACAGGGTGACACAAACACTATGAACATTGAACACCCTTCTCAATTATTTTTGTTAAAAGAAAAATATCATTTTAGGGTTCAGAATTTCAAATAAGATTGTTCGAAATCATACTGTATATTAATTTTAAAATACAAAAAGGAACAAAGAAATTTTTAACTAAGTGGTAGTTAGGAGCTCGGTTTCATTTTCTATTACCTGAATGCTAAAGAATTTCTATTAAAATTCAATGAGAACCTAATTAACCTAACTAGCCTTGTTAACTCAGAATATAAAGGGTGGTAATGTGTCCGTTTGAAAAAAAAGAGGAATTCTTTCAACTAAAAATGTACAACTGCTAGAAAACAATTAATGTACTAATCTGAACAAAATAAATTTTGAATCAAGAGGAAAGATTTATTAAAATACTTCATCCTTTCAGTGTAAATATTCACCCAATACTTTTAATTAAACCTTATCAAATGTTATACCAAAAACATGTTAACACTTCCAACTCTTGTGAATCCATGACATCAATACATATAAAGAATTTGAAAAAAAAAAAAAAAAAAAAAAAAATTAACCGTTCAAAACTAATGATTAATGGGAGAATGTTTACTTGAAGGTGAAGATTTTCAAGTCATAAGAATAAAAATCAAATTAGTACAAAATCTTAAACACGAAAGAACGAGTAAATTCTACTTAAATCTAAAATGTCATTTAAGGAACATAGTTGGGCCCAAGCAAGATAATGAAATAGTTATATAGTTTACTAAAACACATCTTCTATTAAATCTAGTGTTGTAGTGGACTATAACACACTATAGCACTGTTACAATAATATATTACATTTAGTTCCGTTTACAATGGTGATGATTGATGAACAACACAATTAAAGTCTAAAAGATCATTTTTATTTACCAAAAAAGCAAAAAACTAGATTTGTTATTAAATGGAGTTAATTAAAACCATTTCGTGGATGAGTAAAAAGTGAGTCTAATGCTTGAAACATATTTATATTGTTAAATTATTCGCCATATATCCATGCAGTTGAAAGCTATGTTATACCCTCAAAAAAAAAAAATATATTAAATTTTATTCATGACTCAAACTGTTTTGAAACATATACCACAATTGATAAAACTTATTACTTGCAGAAGAAAAGAAAAAAAGATAATCTAAACCCTTGACATATGGCTGTAAAAAATTTCAACCCATTACATTACTTTTCCAAAGGATAGGGAAAGTAAAAAGGTGTCTTGGACCCACCTGTTAAACGTAAATAGTTCTAGGCCTAGGCTAATACTTAACATTAATAATATATACAATGAATAAAACAACTTTTTTCATCCTTGAAACTTGTGTGCTGTTGGTACAAATGAACATAGTATGCAAAAGTTATCTATATTGCATATAAAATTTTATAGAGACTATTCGTACCAATTCTTTTTCAAGAAAAAAAAAAAATCATTTATAAGTAAAAAAAAACCCCTTCTGGACTGATTCCAAAGAAACAAAAAGGAAGGTTTTCGACAAACGTGATCATAATCAATATTAACATCTGCTTAATTTTTCGGGATGAATAAAGCAGTTATTTCTAGTACGCCTAAGGTTAAATAAAATTAACTGCTAGAGAAAACATGTGACAAATAACAGTTAGAAACTTGTGATTTTAGTAGACTTCATATGCTTGCATGATGATAATTACATAAAACTTATTCAGGTATCCACAAATTTGACATTTTTTTTGTGAACCGGATTCTTGAATATCTATTTAAGACGCATGAAATAAGCAACGACCGAAACTTGGTACAAAAATGATAATAATACAACAACAAAAATTCCGAGGAAAACATCAGAAAGATGAACTTGTGCAGTCATAAAACACATTGTGCATGACATACTGGACCAGTCCACAAAATTATCACAGTTTCAATAACACTATTAATAGTTAATTTACAAATTTAAAAAAAACGTTATACATCACAAGCTTTCTCATTACAAATTACACATATAAACTAATGCGACAGACATATAGGACGAGAAAGAGAATCACAAATATAATACAAGATAGAAAGAGATAACGAGTAATTCAGGAGGGGAAGTAGTGTACCTGTGAACAGACAATTGAAAACACAACGTTAATTATATTTTTCATTATGAAGATAGATTTTTGGTTCAATAGAATGGGACAAGACTATTTGTGAAACAAACTAGAGAGTGAAAGAAAAGTCCCGGAACGGACACCCTGTAGAAATTTCAATTCTGCCAAAGAAAATGAACAATTTTGCTTAAAACTTCATACAAAAATTCAAGTCTCTATCTTGAGACGTTAAAATATAAAAATCCATTCCGGGACTTTTCGTTCACTCTGTATAAAAGTCAGCGTCAATGGCACGTTGAATACACCAGTTCTCATTCAGTCACTGAAGTTAAACAACGTCCAGCGAAGGACTTGGCTGGTTGACCATTCAAATTCGAAATCTTGTGATGCTGGCTGTTCCCGGCCCAACTCAGGCTGGGTTAGGTTAATTTGGGTAGCTGGTTTGTGAGTTTTCAGCAAATGGAGGGTAAAACCCCCGTCGTGAGCCATGCTCTTGAAACCGACGTTTCACAAGAACAAAAGTAATATAATGGTGTACATTATACAAGCCAGAAAAATACTATAAAAAAAGTTCAGAGCATTTGTTCAAAAAATTATGTAATTTTGGTCTTCCATAGTCAGATTACAGATTAGAGGGCATCAACATGTTCAACATTTCGGCGTACCTTAAGCCACTAAAACAACAGCAACATAGAACATCAATTGGTCTTTTGACCAAGAAATCAATTAGTTAAAAAAAATAAAATAATACCACTATGTAACTAAAGTAAACTGCAACTTGTCCCAAGTTTAGTGTAAAATCTAATACTAAACATACAAATCAAATAATGATCATAATTATAAATCAAAACTATAATTGTATCCTAATCATCTAAAAGACAAAATAATATAAAATCTGTAGATTTTTTTAAGATGAGTGTTTCACAACCTTTTTTATTTCCTAGCCATGAGCTTAGCATATATAACCCTGACTAGTTATCATACGTGTGTTAAACACTTTCGCGATGTCACATCTACTCAAACTCGCTTTACTAAATCTTTGCTGAATCCGGGACTTGAACCACCGACCTTCAGGTTACAAGTCCGCCGCCTTATCGATCAAGCTACTGAGGTCGGTGTTATAACCCTGACTATTCAACACTTACAAGAGTATAGTATCCAGAGAGTCATGGGCTCTACTTAATCTGAATCACTGAAGTCAGAAGAGCTCTCCACCTTCTTCTTCTTGGGAGCAGCTTTCTTGCTCTTGCCCGCTTTCGCCTTGGAGAACGGGTTGAAGTCACTCGAGGCACTGCTGTGTCCTCCGTCGTCTCCTTTCAGAAGATCGTCGAAAATTTCGTCACTCGTTTCTGAAAGAAAGGAATAGGCAAGAGAAAAGTAAGCGCAAGTTATGTGAAATAATTCAGGATCTTGGGAACATCATTCGCAATGCAGGTGTTGACATCTTCCTCTGCACAGAGAGCGATCTGATTGACGCATTCAATTTTATTATTGAATAAGCTTATGTATGTATTTTTAAGTTTTTCTTTCAATACCTAATATTAATTATAAAAATGGAGTAATTTCTCCGTGAACTTAATAAAAAAAAAAAAAAAAAAAAAAAAAAAAAGAAATGTTGAATTGACTCATTGATGACACAGGTTAGAAGCTTGCAGTACACTCCCTGTAATACATGTCAAATATGTGAGTGAATACACTCTAGAGTGCATACACACTCTTGAGATAAAGTCCTTGTGAAGAGTGATGTTCAAGTGTAAAGAGTTTTCTCTTTGTCAAAAAGTCACACATAGAGTACTAGCAAAATTTATAAACATTTTGTAATATCCCGTGGACTTGTACAAAACGTATAGTTTAGTATGGGAAAATGTTAGTTCTAAATCGTACTTGCGATCCCGATTTTGTCTATTGATTTCGCCCCTAGACTCTAGATCAAGCCCAATGATGAGCATAAACCCAATTCAAGAATCAAGCAGCATGATAATAATAATGCTCAATGCATTTTCTACCACGTAACTCTCAAGAGTCTTATTATTATGTGGTCACAAACTCAAATTAATGAGGAAAAATTCATGCACTGGGTGGGATTCGAACCAAAGGGGATCCCTACGCTACCTGGATTACCAGACTATCGCGTTAACCACTTAACTACCAGTGCACGGTTTTTTCTTATACATAAATATGACTTTTTATTACAAAATATAAAGAAAAAATCCATCTCACTCTCTTTCTTGGGGACTGCTTTAGATTTCTTAATGGGCGATACTTTTTTCTTCTTTTTGGCAGCTCCAAAATCATCATCAGAATCTGAGGCGGAGCCATCGCTGGATTTTGGGGCGGGTCGCTTGGGGGCGGGGGCTTTCTTCTTCTTGGGGGGTGTAGCTACTTTGGGCTCATCCTCGCCCGAAGAGATGGTCATTGGTTCCTTACTGCAAGTTGAGGCAAAGAGGAGTTTTTTATTTTAGAGGAGATTACTTGTGACTATAAATTAGACCACATCAGGCGCGGCCTGTGAGAAAATGATTTGGGAGGGCTGCCACATAAACCGAACTGAAATGGCATTTATAGAGTCACTCTTTCATTATCTAAAGAGTTTGAGTTCGTTTTCCATGCAAATCATAATAATTATGCATTAATTAATCTAGAAATGTGTGATAATTTTCATTGTGTACCAGCTAAGATTTAAGAAAATCCTCTCTTTTTCTTTTATGTCTGGGGGTGCTGCTGTTCCGCAGCTCCTTAGCACTGGCCGCGCCTGGTCCAAATGACAATGAATTCTGTGCTCATATTATTATTATGTTTTGATGGCTCAAAACATAATAATAAAAGGTACTTTTATATTTTAAGGAGTTTTTGAGCCAGGCACGCGCCGGTATGGCTGCAAGTCCTGTGCTTGAATTTCTAAATTTTCAACATCACAATTTCAAGTATATGAATGTTAAAAAGAAATACAGTCCAAACTATCCAATATATGAAGTATATTGTGAATGAATTGGGCGTGACATGAAGAAACAGAAGACTGAATAAAAGCATAATAAAATTATGATAGGATGATTTCCTTATTTTAGAAAGTAATAAAAAAAGGCAATATAGTTTGCGAAATAATAATATAATATTATTATAATAAGAAAACAAAATATTTTAGTACAACCAAGGGATACTTACTCTGAGTTGAAGTCGGAATCACTATCATTGTCCACTTCCACAGGCCCCGTCTTCTGTGGCTTGGCCATCTCGTTGTCATGGAAAATTTCCTCTCTCTCTTCCTCTTCTGACTCATCATCGTCTATCTTGTAACTCTTAGGCGCTGTGAAAGAAAATACAACAAATAAGAAATGGATCATTTTCTCTCGAGACCACCACAGTACAACAAAAGTGTAATTTCATCATTGAACTAACCAGTGTTGCGGACAGCTTTGCGATACATTGTTAAAAAGTAACAGATAGACAGACACAAACAAAAAGTTTCCAATTTTTTGAAACTTTTGAATTTGGAGCAATTTTTTTAAATACAAAACCAAACACAATATGTTTTTGTATAAATACACCTTCGTTTTCATTCTATAAATATATGTACTTTTGAGTAACAGAATGAAAAAAATAACGTTAAGTGGCAGAGAATGCCTAAGGCATTAACTTCGCCCCGGATTATAAAACAATTGTAATTAAAAATTAATATTGCTCTTTATTATTATTATTTTTTGTACATTCTTCTAAGTTTTTTTTTAATTTATTGTTATTAATTCTTTGTTGATTTGTAAAAATAAATAAAGTGTAAATAAATAAATAAAAAAGAGTTGCCAAAAAAATTAGACTGGCTAGGATTCGAACCCGTGGCTACAAGGGAACACTTACCAGCAGCTCGTCGGGACGTGGTGCGTGGTGTCACCACGGGAGACGCAGTGAACGACACTTCACTTCCTGCATCAGAGTTACTGTTGTCATCATCTGAATCACTGTTTGCCTTCTTTCTACCTTTCTTCTTTGGACTCGCCTTGTCAAAGCTGAGTTTGGACTGTTTCAAAGCTGGAAATGAAAAATCAATAAAATACATTTAATAATAAGGAATTAAAAAAAAAAACAAAAGCGATGAAAACTTGAGTTTTATCCCAGCTCCAGAAAGTTTTCATCCCAAAACACAGTGACAACATTGTACAAGATAAATGTACAATAGTCAAGTGGTTAACGCGCTAGTCTGGTAATCTAGGTAGCGTAGGGATCTGTTGGTTCGAATCCCACCCAGTGCACGAATTTTTCCTCATTAATTTGAGTTTGTGTTGATTTCTCATGTTATAACTTCTTTTGTTAAACATAAAAAAATCATGTTTTTCTTCTTTTTTGACACCCTGTAGGAAAATTTTAATTTTACGGCTTCTGGTAGGTGTTTTTTTATCAATCAAATTATGAAATTGTAGAAAACAAAATTTACAACATTTTGAGATATCTTACGACTCGATAGAAATAGTAATTTCGAAGATATCGCAGATTTGGTGGAGGAAAAAGTTTGATTCGCTTTTTCTGCTCTCAAGTGTATTAAGACTAGGGTCACATTGTAAAACTGGGTTTCTCCCGTTAACTTATTAAATAAATAAACATAATTACAACAATAAGCCCCAAAAAACACTACTGCATTATCTGGCACTCACCTTTCTTCTTGGTTCCTTCTCCTCCTTCGCCTGCTTCTTTCTTTACTTTGGGCTCCTTGGGAGGTTTGGGCTCCTTCACAGCTCTCTGAAATGAGAATAAAACAAAGACCTGTGAGCTTTGCCCTTGATTGCAGAAATTTTATTTGTCCGATTGTTTAAATTATTTTTTTTTTAAATTAAATTTACAAACTTGCGTGTCCATTTTATAAAACGCGGGATTACATTATAAAACTTACAACTAATACAAAACTAATTATATGCTAACTTACAAGCTAAAAGCTAAATAAACTAAATGGTAAAAGGTAATAGAGAAATAGTTAAATAATAGAGAAATAGTTTTATTATGTTAAGCACATAATATTGATGCAATGGTTGTACCCAAATAATAAAGTGTGGTTCTAACTATCTTATTAAATATTAAATTTTAAATATCATTTATGAGACCGCACAATTAGCTCCGTGGAAAAGCACTTGCCATGCGGAAGGTCCTGGCAAACCCCAGAGCTAACAAAAAAATTGTATTACATAAATAAATAAAAAGGGTTGTACTTGTTTGTAAGGGATGAGGCCAGACACGCCCTCAAGTCGGAGTTTCAACCAATCACAGCGCACTGTAGCACCCTACTTGAGTGACATTTGGTTTTTTTTTTATTATTATTATAGACTGGTTGGAGTTCCACAAGAGAAGCATCAATTATTACACCGACCTCTATTTAGATCTATTGTGACCCGACAGATGGGCTTATCTTGACTCTAATCCTGTTTGATATTATGTGGTATTATTATGTGGTAAAAATCTCAAATGGGAGGATAACTTGTCATGTCCCGGCTGGGTTTCGAACCCGCGACCTCTGGAATCTTTGGATTCACAGAGTGCCGCCTTTACCACTGAGCTACCGGGACAGTTTATAGAATAGAATAGAATATACCTTGTTTATACTGCTGAGGTAAGACTGAAAAGATCTTTACTCCAGCAGTCAAACAGATCTTATATATTTTATGGGATAAATTTATAGTCCCACAGCCAGACAAAAGTTCGGTTACAAGCATGAAAACACATCTCTGCACGCCTCCTTACCGGTTTCTTGGGAGCCGCCGCTTTCTCCGCTTTCAGCTTGAGCTCCTCGAACTTGGGTTCCACCCGGCGGGCGGCTGACGAGGGCATGGTGTCGTTGAGGGACGCCAGCGGGTTCCGCTTCTTGCTGCCCTTCTCCTTGAGCTTGCTCTTGATCTTGGTGATGTTGGAGTTCTCCTCGTCTCGTTCCTTCTGCTCCACTTCGTCCAGCTGAAACAGACGAGGCAAAGTTCAAATATGAGCCAACCATGAGCTTAACACTTAGACGACCGGGTGTACCACCGGTGGTACACGCGTGTCTGTACGGAATGGACCGGGTGTACCACCGGTGGTACACGCATGTACTACGCCTATGAATAACCTAAACATCGCCGGTCCCACGGGAGAATTCACTAAAAACATGCCGGTCGTCTATGTGTTAAAGATGTATTATTTTTGTTTTTATTAATAATAATAATATGCCCGGTATACGGGTACATTTATTGACGGTACATTACCTTTATACAAATTATAAACATGTCATATTAACGTCGTTTTTCAACTGCATGGTCATACACGACGGGGGTTTTACTCTCCATTCGCAGGAAACTTACAAATCTGCTACCCACATTGACCTCACCCAGCCTGGGTTGGGCCGGAATGCCAGCATCACGAAGTCTTCACCTCGCTGGACGTTGCTTAACTTCGGTGATCCTACGAGAACCGGTGCATTCAACGCGCCATCGACGCTGGCAAATATGTATTATTATTTTTCTAAAAATCTACACTAGTGCCGGTTCACAAGAAACAGGCAAGCTGTACGGTTTCGGGATCTCATACGTCTTTTGAGGATAGGTTTTTAGTGGGTAAAAATCCAGCACCCCAGGAAGTGAGGTGGCTGAGTGTCTTCAGAGGATTTTCCTTTTCTCAAAAAAGAAAAAAAAAGCTGTACATCGATCTGTTGGGAACTCAGCAGAAGCAATAACTGACGTGATAACTACCTAACCAAGATGTAACCATTTTTTCATTGTATAAGAATATTGCTTTGATTATCAGGGATTTAAATAAGTATGTCTCTTTTTTATTTGGTATTTGCAGTATTTTTTCCCCAGCAGATCTTAGTCTGGTGTCAATATCCCGGAATATGTATTATTATTATATTTAAAATTTTCAACCATACTTTATTCCAGGGCTGCCCAACCAGTGGATCCCGGAGTGATTTTGGGTCGATCACGTCAAAATGATTGTGAACGAGGTTTTCTGGCATCTCACACAAGTGAAAATCCGAGATCTCCCTCCTTAACTCACGAGAATTAAAAGGAGGTTTCATGACTTCTTGAAACTTGAAATTTTGGTGGAATTCTTCACTAACCCATTCAATCCCAGAATGAACATTGAATTTGTGGGGGGGGGGGGGGGGGGGGAGGAGAGAGGGTCGATCGCGTTGATTATGTGAGACTTTATAGTAGATCTTCTTCTGTAAAAGTTGGACACCCCTGCTTTATTCAATAAATTCAATACAAAATATATGCAAGAATAGAAATTAAAGTTTGATGAATGGTGGAATTGGGACGAATACAAGTTCACCACCTTATCAATCAAGCAACTGAGGATGATTAAACAACCTTAAAATATAAGGGCGGAATTAGTAGAGGTTTTTGTACGCTTAGCAATAACACTGTAGAATTTGTCTATTAGTTTTGCCCTAAAAGTACCTTTTCTTTGAACTGAGGTCAGTTTAATGTTCTTAAACTATTAAGTTAAAAAGTTATTTTGTGTAAACTACTCAAACTCACTTTACAAAATATTTGCTTAACTTGGAATTGGGACAGATTACAAGTTCACCGCCTTATCAATCAAGCAACTGAGGATGATTAAACAACCTTAAAATATAAGGGCGGAATTAATAGACGTTTTTCTAATAGCTCTGTGGCACTAAATCACGGATTGCGTACTGTGTAAGATAGGGAAAACCGACGCTTAGCAATAACTTGAGTTACAGAATTTGTCGCCCTTTAGTTTCGCCCTAAAAGTACCTAGTTTCGCCCTAAAAGTACCTAGTTTCGCCCTAAAAGTACCTAATTGTGCCCTAATAGTACCTAGTTTCGCCCTAAAAGTACCTAGTTTCGACCTAAAGGTACCTAGTTTCGCCCTAAAAGTACCTAGTTTCGACCTAAGGGTACCTAGTTTCGCCCTAAAAGTACCTAGTTTCGCCCTAAAAGTACCTAGTGTCGACCTAAAAGTACCTTTTCTTTGAGCTCATCCAGATCGTCGGTCCACAGGTCCTCGGGCGACTTCTTCCTCAGAATGTTGAGCTCCGTCATCTTGTCGTCCCTCTTCTTCAGCAGCTCGTTCTTCCTCTCCATGGTGAGGGACCAGAAGGTCATGCCCAGCAGGTAGTCGTAGTCCTGGTCTGGGTTCTCTTGCTGGTCCCCGAGGCTCTGGCTGTCTGTGTCGTCGTCTTCTCCCCGCGCCGCCAGCGCCTCTTGCCGGTCCAGCTGAGAGCGAAAGAAAAAAGAGTAAAATAAGTTATATAAAACTAACTATAACTTTTTTTTTTTTTTTTTTTACAACCAAGTTATAAGTAATAATACATTGTACAATAGTTACTTTCTAAATTATTACTGACTAAAAAGACCTGAATATTTTCCTATGATATAGTTTCTTATTCCGAGTTTCATTCTCATGTCTCTTTCTCATTTTCTTTCATTTGGTTGACATTCCACACTAAGATTCACAAAATATTGTGGACCTTGTTTTGTGGATTAAATTGATTAATTTTAAAATCACAGGAGATACACTTGATCCATCTCACTTGCATGAGGCAATGTACCTAACATGCAGGTAGCATTACCTCGTTGGATCGCCAAAGAAATCCTCTGAAAGAGGAAAGCCTTGGCGGCCCTATTGCCAGTGAGACGAACCAAGCCATCAATTTATTTATTTATTTTCCGTGTCCTCTTTCATTCCTCGGTCAAATTTTGTACTTCCAATACTCTAGAGATATTTAGGGCTTTTTCGTTGGCCTGAAGTAGATCTCATCCAATGTGCAGGGGTTTTCTAGTTGACCACATACTAGAAGGTGCTCATGTGTCTGGACTTCCATTGGAATAGAGATTGCAGTAAATTTGACGAGATGAGGAAGAGAGGTGGTGGAAGGATTGAGTGACTGAGTCACTATGTGAAAACGCCATTGCTGCTGAAGCAGAGCAATGGCTCCTTCCGTGTCTTCAGGATATATATTAATTTTGCATGTACATGTATGTAGAGTGTCGAATCGGAGTGTAAAATTCTGTAATATTTCAGAATAAGTATAGTAGACGAGATGTAGCATGTCGTATGAACCTCCCCTTTGGCGCCGAGTAAGGATATCAAAGAGGGGATATATAATTATAATTCTTTTTTTTTAAAAAACAAGGATTTGGCATTTTCTCAACCCTTAGATAGTTTCATATCATCGCGTTTACTGTGCTTAACAGAACAGATACCTAAGATGTGAACACAAAAGAACCCAATAATGTAAAGAGCACACGAATACTCGAATAGATTAAAATTTCCATGTAATGCTCATATATTTTAAAAGTAACAATATGCTTCTTTTTTTTTTAGTAGTCTCAAAAACTAATATTTATGTTTTACCTTGCTTTCCCTTCTCTTTTAAGTCCGAGTTGATAGTTTTAGACTGTAACTTTTTTGTACTAAATAGTTATTATTTGACTCAACTATCTTACCAGGGCAGATTCTTTGTTCTGTCGCATTTTCCAGCCTTTGACGGGATCACTGTCATATTTCCTCTTCACCATCTCAGCAATCATTTCTTTCTTCTTACGGTTCTCAATCCTCAGATCTCCGTCACACTTCTCAACAATAAATCTGAAATAAATCAAAGACATTCAAAATAATAAAACTTGATGATTAAAAATTAATTTGCCAACGTCGATGGCACGTTGAATGAACCGGTTCTCGTAGGATCACCGAAGTTAAGCAACGTTCAGCGAGGTGAAGACTTCGTGATGCTGGCATTCCGGCCCAACCCAGACTGGGTGAGGTTAGGGTAGCAGGTTTGTGAGTTTCCTGCGAATGGAGGGTAACACCCCCGTCGTGATTTGACCATGCAGTAACCTTTTTTTGCTAATACCTCCAAACTTTTCAATTTTTCCAAAAATATTTAATTTGGATAAATATAAATTCTCACCTTGCTTGATTGGTCAGTTTCAGTGCTTCTGCTCCTAGCACTCCTTCCAAATAATCCTTCCTCTTGCCATAGTATTCCAGCCTCACCTGGTAGAATTCTTTCAGGATCTGGTTTGTTGTATCATACTTTGTCAAAACTCCATACCTGTCGAATGCACACTAAAAAAAGAAAAGAAAAATGCATCATCATCATCATCATTACATTCCTGTAAAATTTTATTTAGATATTCATATACAGCGTTCTGAGTACTAAATTTAATAAAACACAATCTAGTTCTTAACACTAACAAGTGTTTAAATCCTAATTGTGACCACATAATAATAAAGACTCCGAGGTAGAAAATGCTTTGAGCATTAATCTCGCCTGGTTACCTTCAATACCTTCCACTAAAGAGTGTTATTATTATAATAAAGTAGCCTCTGTCCATGAACAAAAGCAGACCAGTGTAGCCGTGCTATTTCACAAGTTTTTTTTTTGGGCATTGGTTCGCAAGGCCATTCCATATAGGCATAAATTTTTCACAAGTTCATGTGATTTAATCTATTTATAGAATCTGGTGAAGTTATCAATCCTAAGAAGATGGATCTATTCAAATCATTTTAACTAAAATTTCAGGTCAAAATCAACGCATTGCTTTGTAAATACCATTTAATGTCACTAGCTCTACTAAATTTCATTTTTAAAATTTGAATATTTTAAATTTTTAATAATAATAATAATAATAATACCGCCTTATTTATACTGCCCGATTAGGACTATTTAGTCTAATTATTCCAGCAGTAAGCCCTATTATTATGTGGTAAAAATCCCCAATGGGAGGATAACTTGTCATGTCCCGGCTGGGTTTCGAACCCGCGACTTCTGGAATCTCTGGATTCACAGTTTGCCGTTTTTACCACTGAGCTACCGGGACAGACATTTCAGACAGACGAAAAATATTTTTCTTTTTCTCTCTCTAAAGTTTACATACCATAGAGGTGATGGTCATAGTGGTCTGGAGCTTGAACACTTTGTGAAGACCTTCTTGTTCAGCTTTGTGAAGTTTGTCGGGCGACATGGTGACAACAAACTTGACTGTGGTGTCCGTGTGGTATTCCTTGTAGTCTCTGTACAAAATGGTAAGGTTGATTATTAGAATGGTATGGATACAAAATGGTATGGTTCATTATTAGAATGGTATGGATACAAAATGGTATGATTTAATTGCCATGCGGAAGGTCCTGGGTTCGAACCCGCGCGCCGACAAATATTTATATTCAAAATTTGGTTACAGTTGTTTGTGAGGGATACCTTTCGGTACGCTCGTGTTGACCCAGCTAAATGGGAAGTATTGTGTCACTTCTCGTCCATCAGAAGGGAGGCATACTACGGGATGGGCAGGCTACAACACAGACCACAAGCGTCTACAGTAGCTCTTGTTTCATGGCTACGAAATAAAAAAGGCTGTGAAACACTCATCTTTTACAACAACAAAAAATAATCAAAATAGCTAATTTCCAGCATGGGTAAACCCCGTTAATTTGTAAAACAAAACAAACAAATAAACTAAACTCACGTGATGACCGGTGGCACCTTCTCGGCTCCATGCAGCAGCACATCCAGCGTATCCTTGTAGTCTGTGGTCCACTTCCCCACCTGGAGCTCGGTGATCTCCAGCTTGTCATCGTCCAGGATGGCGATCTCTCCGTTCACCACGAACCGGGCGTCCCCGCAGTAGTCGATCTCTCCCTTGAAGTTCTTGTACCAGGGTCTCTGTGGACGCAAAATGGAAATTAATTTATAGTACAGTAGAATTGTAATATTATATAAAACTAGGATTCTTTTAAATTAAAAAACTAGGATTCTTTTAAATTTGGATTTCTAATATGAACCTTATAACAAATAATAGTAGAACACCGTTATTATGAACTAATTGGGACCAGGGGCAGTTCATAATAGCGGGGTTCAATATAAATGTTCATAATATCGGGGTTCCATATAATCATAGGTAAAAGAGTAAGAGAAATAATGCAAATTTTAGACATATGAATGGGCGTACATGTATTTGAATGTTTATTTAAGTACAGATTAGGTACATAAATACAAAATATGTATGTATATTATACATATACCTATTGTGAGGATCTAATGAAGTCAATAATTCTTGAGAAATTAGAGAAAGTTTCGATTTCAAGAAAAGAATTGCGAGAAATTTTTTTCATTTTATCCGAAGTTCATAATATAGGGGAACATAATAACGAGGTTCCACTGTAATATATATATTATCATTTCGGGCTCATTCCCTTTCACAAATTGTCTGAATTAAGTGTTTGTTCTATAGTTAAAGTCAAAATAAAAATAATAACTACATATTGGATGTAAAATGAACTTGATAAAAAATAATTCCACTTGTTTCATTTTAAAGGCAAAATGGTATTCAAATTCAAAGTAATTGATTTTTCAACATACATAGGTAATTATGTAGACACATTATCATTTTTTCAAACACAAGGAAGGCGAGGGCAAACACGTTAAAAAATAAAATAAAAATAGAAAACTGGTTTCCTTTGCCTTTTTTATAGCTTATACTCGTACACGTCAATAATTAAACCATTGAAGTCATTAATAAAACCACCGAATGATTAGTACTAATTCTAAAAGAGACCCAAAATTTTGACATCCCTTTAGCAACATATCAAACACAAATGTACGAGTTCAATAAAATTATCAGCTATGTATTGCAAAAGGTTTCCGTTAACATAAAGCTAAAACTTTTTTTTTTTTAAGCTAAAACACACTAAGAAAAAATTAAGTTCTTTCATATTTTTTTTTTAAGGTAAGTGTTCCCCGGAACCGTTTTCGCATTACTTCAGGGCACTTTACCTTTACATCCATGCCATTCCGGAAACGGAAAATTTCGATCAGAAATTTCCGTTTCGGCCGGGAATCAAACCCGCAACCTCCGGGTCAGTAACCAATGCTCTTAACCACTGAGCCACGGAGGTCGGCTGTTTTATACAGGTATTTGAAAAAAAATATTAATTGACAGAAAAATATATGGGTGGTCTACTTACCATGGGCAGGGGGTCCTCTCCTCTGATCATTCGCTTTATGTTATCAATGATCTCCCGGGGGTTATGGTTGGGAATCTTGGTCATCCATCCTGTACCAATACCATCTGCTCCATTGACCAGCACCATGGGAATGATGGGGATATACCATTCTGGTTCAATCCTGTTGGGGAATGACAGGTTTACATGTACCGTGGCAGAGTGAGTTAGCGCGCTAGGCATTGCACGCACGGTGACCTGGGTTCGATCCCCAGCGGGGCAGGATTTTTTCTGCTCTGTTCTTGGGTGTTCGGGGTCCACTCATACCTCGTGAGGAAAAATGAGTAGTTACTTGTATGAGTAACGACCAGTGGCGGCATTACCAGAGTAAAAAGAAATTAATATAATAGAATAATTCGAGAAGTACAGGAGGCTCTTAGTAATGCTGCGCTACCCACAAAAATTGTGAAGAGGCCTTGTGCTTCACCACAAATAAAACCATACATACATACATTACATGTGGATGAATGATATTGGTCTGTCTAGGTAGCTCAGTGGTCAAGGCGTCTGACTGGTAATCCATAGATAGGTCGCGGGTTCAAAACCCAGCCGAGACATGACGAGTTATCCTCCCATTTGGAATTTTGACCACATAATAGTACGTCTTGTGCTTTTTACTGGAATAACGGGACTCTTAGGCCTAATCAAGCAGTATAAATATGGCGATGTTATTATCATTATTGTCTCACAAGAGTGGTCTTCTTGTGATTCAAAATTATGATTCTATAATTATAGAATAAAAATAAAATCAAATATCCCAAACTTGAATATTTTATTTCGCAGATTACACTTTCTTCTATTTTGTAAGTCTGCTATTTTGCTTTTTGTTTGTTGATTCATTGCAGAAATAATAGGTATACGGGGACTGCATTAGTGATAAATGATTTTATTTTTTTTACTTTCCTTATCCTATAATAAGGAAAGTATTGTATTCGTCGAAAATTTGACCTACCCAGTTTTTCACATTTCTGGACGAATTATAGCCTCAGGATACCAAAAAAGTTGTTTTCAGCCATTGGTCCGTGCGTCTGTCTGTCTGTGTGTAAACAGGATATCTCGAGAACGGTAAGAGCTAGAGACTTGAAATTTGGTATGCTAATTATAATTATACACCAGACGAACCACGAAACTTTTGGTTGCAATCGGCCGCAGACTGCGGCCGCAGGACCGCAAATATTGGCCGCAAGTGCCGCTTCTTTGAATTGGTTAAAGATACAAAAAAATATTAGAGAACAATTATGTCTTAGATTAAAAAAATAATAGGGGTCTCTTCTGATCATTTTTTTGATATCTTGAACTTTTTGGACCTCGGCCCCAAATTTACCGGTATTTTGGGGGGGACCCGCTTTTTTATTATTTATCGTAGATGGGGGTTGTGACATATCAAATCCAATGATTTTGAGGTGCTGATTACGAATTTGATATTGATTTAGCTAAATGTTACCTTTGAGTCACCAGTGGCTTTTGGTCCTGTTCCAATTCCTTATAATTATGATAAGGAAAGTCGTGTGATGTTTACACCAGATTTTTTTGTATGTATAAAATAATAGTTCCAAGTAAGAATTCGTTTATCATTGTAGAAATATTAATAAACATTAATTTATGTAATGTGATGACATCTTCAGACCAAGCTCTCTTAGAGCTCTTTTGAAAATCTTGATTGATGACATCAAATCAGAGTGTAATATGAAGTTAACAACTCAACTCTTTTGTAAGAACCAATAATAATAATAATAATAATATCGCCTTATTTATACTGCCCGATTAGGACTATTAAGTCCCATTATTCCAGCAGTAAGCCCAAGACATATTATTATGTGGTAAAAATCCCAAATGAGAGGATAACTTGTCAAATCGAACCCGCGACCTCTGGTATATCTGGATTCAAAGAGTGCCGCCTTTACTACTGAGCTACCGGGACAGACTAGGACAGACAATAGTATCATCATCGAGGGTACTTTTCCTCCCTCCAGAATTTTTCAAATTGTTTTGTCTTTGTCTTTTTTTTTAACTTTAAATAAAATATAAACACGGATATATATTTATAACAAAAAGTACCTGTGATTGTCTTCTTGCAGTTGGTTGAGCAGGGCATCATCATGGGGGTGGAAGATGAGGCGGGTGAGGGGACTCAGCATGGTGAAGATGTAACGGGGGGATGCAGCATCCTTGCCGCCTTGCAGTCTGGTACCTAAGTCACATCAAACATATACAACATGAGTCCTCAAGCATAGACTGTATGAGTCATGAGTCATCAGGAGAGAAAAGGTCAACCTCCTCTTTGAAACCGAGAATTTCTCTGTGTATCCAGAGAGGAAATGCAGCAGCTGTGATGGGCACAGTGCCTCGTTCCTCAGACTTGGAAGGCATTTTTTATATTTTATAAATAGTTTAAAACATTTTTTGTTATCCAGGAGTGTACTTTGTAATAATATAGTAAGTTATACAACATGAGACTGGGGTGCAATGGTAGTTTGCTTCCTTGTGGTGCACCCCGGGCAACGCTGAAGGACTGACAATTTAGACAGCCACAGAATCAATTAGCAGATATTCTGGTCTTTTGAAATGGTTTCAAGTGAAATCAATAGAAACATTAGTCATATAATAAATAAATAACACTCTGTTCACAAGCAATTGATTCTTTTTCATGAATACTTTTCTAGGAAAACTTTAAATAAAAGAACGTCAGCTTTGTGAATATCCATGTACTCTTTGCTTCAAAAGAATTAAAAGCTTTTGCTTTTTGATTTAAATGAGAATTAATTGCTCTCAAAACTTTATGAATACCAACTGAAGCAATTTCTTCTAATTTCGCAAGGAAAAGCTTTTACTTCTTTTTATGAATATGACCTATTGTTTTACTGCTTACCAGGTGGTATTAGACATGACACTGAAGTGTTTTTACATTATGAAAAATACTTATAGTAATAAAGAGTTTTACCAAATTGCCCTATGGGCTGGAGTAGGTTGATATTGTTGGAGCCGACAAAGTTCTGTGCCAAGTTGATAATGGTGGACATGAGGGACTGTTCACCATGGTGGTAAGCTGAGTGCTCTGCTACTGAACCAGCTAGTTGGGCCACTTTCACCTCTCTCTTGTCGTTTCGCTTCAGACAGGTGAACAAAACCTGGGCAGGGAGAAGGGTAATAAATATTTAGTTTCTCACAGTAAGCTAATAAATTAGCTTCATTAGCTAATAAATTAGCTTCATTAGCTAATAAATAATATATTTGCATGATTTTTTCGGGAAATGTGTGAAATATTTTCGAGATAGTAGACTCTCGTACCTTAATCAGAAAAAGTAATTGAAAAATAAAATTATTCGTTTTTTATATACATATATGTATGTCTGTTGGAGCTTGATTGAGTTCCAATTAAGTGGAAAGAATTAAACTAAAAATATTAAAAAAATTGATATCGGAGCAAATTTTTTTTTTTTTTTTTTACAAAAAACGAACACAATACTTCCGATTTCTAATATTAGAAATTTCTCGCAAGTAAAAGCCTTATGTAGTTAAAAATGAGTGCTTACTTTTCTTGAACCAGGCTTCAGTCCATCGCACAAGCTCGGAATGGATCGCTCATTGTCCATATTGGAGAAGAGAATCAATTCCTTGTTGACGAACTCTGTGTAGGAAATGGTTTTCGTAGTTTTCGTGTACAGATAGTCTTCACTCAGGCCCATCTCTTTCCGTCTTCGACATTCTTCCATCCAAGTGGTCAGCCAAGTCTTCCTCTCGTCCACCAGTTTCTTGGAGAAAGCCATGCGGATGTGTGCGTCATCATTGTCTCCGGAATATTTGAACAAGATGCGATGTCGCTCCATGTTGGAGAAATATTCTTTGGCTTCTTTTGATGTGGACGTACCCAAACCTTTGAAAAGACAGGAATTGAATTGAATTGAATAAAATGGTTCTTTTTATTTGTACAATAATAATATTTCTTAATATTATCTCCTAAGCTTATGCAAACTTCTGAGGAAGACTTTGTTAAAAAGGCAAGTTAATATTAAAGATGTGCTTGTAAAATTAAAGGCTATTTTTTCTTTCTTATGTTGAAAAGTAAGTTACTAGCAATCTAGTTGAAATGTACAAGTATGAGCGCGAGATTAGCTCAGTGGTTAAGCACTCGCTTGCCTTGCAACCCGGGTTCAATCCACCATACCGACAAAAATTTGTATTTTTAATTTGGTTACAGTTGTTTGTAAGGGATACCTTACGGTGCGCTGTTGACCCAGCACCTAAATGGAAAGTATTATGTCACTTCTCTCCCATCAGAGGGGAGGCATACTACGGGATGGGCAAGCTACAACACAGACCACAAGCGTCTACAGTAGCTCCTGTTTCATGCCTATGAAATAAAAAAGGCTGTGAAACACTCATCTTTTTTTTTATCAGAGAAAGAGAAATACATGGAAAGTAATTACTAATTAAGAAAGAATATAATTAACTTTCCAGGAAAACAGTGGAAAAATCAAAGTTCTCGAGATATTGCCAGTTAATCAAAATATCATCTTTTCAATTGATCGGAAAGCGAATAATCGAGAAAAAAAAGCGAATTAAACAATTTTGCCCTTTTCCAATACCAACCTACTTCTATCCACAATAAGGTAGAATTATCTTAGGAGGTGTCAACTATGTAAATTTATATTGTACTAAATAAAAAAGAATAAATCAAAATCAAAAAAAAAAAAAAAAAAAAAAATCAAATCCCTAATCTCTATATTAAATTTCATTGAAATTGGATAAAGCGTTTGAAAGTTAGAGAGCATACATCAAAATTTCTTACGTATTTTGGAAATCCAAAAACACAAAACCACAGTGAATGGTTATTGACCTTCTTAGGTGATGGAAAACACATACCGGCCCTAACTTTTGACATAGCCCCAAAAACAAAGCTCCCTTTACAAGGGAAATGGATCTGAAAACCTAAGGATAGAAATCTGGGTGTACAAAAATAAAAACCTTTGTAGTATTTGATCTTGTACGTATGCCAGTTTGAGGTTTCATCTTTCCATTCTTCAAATTCAGGCAGAGAATAGAATGATAGTTCTTCGCGTGGCTTAGTAGCTTTGATGATGGGGGTGATAAACTCTTCAAGGAATGGCAACCTCAAGAGTGTCGGCCAGTTGTGGTGGATGAAATTGATGATCAAGCCTTTAATATGAGATCCATCCTGGGAAAAAAAAATATAGAAATATCCGTTTCATATTGATGGGGGAAATGTTATTTCGTTACAGTCACACTTTGAGAATCACCACCTGAATTATTATCAAGGTACTCCTGTATGACAAAAGATTTCAACCAAAGACTAATGCTGTCATTGTTTGCCCACAAAAGACCCATACTATACTGGGTCTCTTAGTGTGACAAGTCTGTGTAAGACATACAGTTTCACTTATTAATATTTCTTTTCCTATGTGCTATATTTTATATGTGACTATGTTATGTAAAAGAAATGTACAGTAAAATACATTATTATTATATAAGTAAGACATAAATCTAAACATGGCAATTTTACCAATCATTTGCCTTGACATTAAAATACATTTTTTCCCTATTGAATATAACAAAAAACCAAAGTAACAGTGAACCTTCATTATAATATAACAAATATTTTTTTGAACATACATCATAATCTTTAGCAGCCAAACTAACCTGTGAACACAGATGATGCAGGGTAAGCCAGCAAACGATAAAACCACAGCCCTCTATTCATCAACTTTTTGACTATGCTTAACATGTTTAAAACTGTTTTGCCATAGGCCTTCACATTCATGTTTCATACAACAAAAAATTCAGTTACCTTGATCTTTCAACAGCGTTTTACACAACCAAAATATAATTAAAAAAAAAAAAAAAAAAAAAAAAAAAAATAGACATAGACATAGGGGAGATAGTGTATGAATTACGATTAAAAAAATACATTTTTTGGTTTTTAAAAGTTACCTGATCCTGATCTGTCATTATCATGAGACGACCGTATCGTAAAGTTTTCATGGTCCCCCCAGGGGTAACTTTGGTTATACGGGAACTGGCGATCCCGGGGTCCCGAGCAAGAGCTGGTAGCCTGGCTGGTTATTCTATCAAGACGTCCCAGGTTAGTAATGTACTGCACAACATGTGTGTACATGAATTATTGGCCAAAAAAGTTCTAGAGATTGGCTAATCCCCACTTTAGTCCTATCGGATTCAGAGAAAAAAAAGGAGCCTCGGAAACTCAACGGACGGATCAGGAAATTGCCCACGGAAACGATTTTGGACCAGATTTAGGACACGGATTGGAGCCTGGAATATTAAAACTATTACAGGAAAAGAAGTAGAGCTGGTGGAGCTAAAGCAAGAGGGAAATCCTTTTCTGAGGTCAAAAGAATTTCCAGGAAAAGGAATGATTTCCGCCGTTGGATAAACGAGGAACCCGACGCTCGTTAGGGCATAAGGGAAAAGACAAAGAAGAAGAAGAAGAAGAAGAAAAAAAAAAGAAAAAAAAAAAAAAATAGACATAGACATAGGGGAGATAGTGTATGAATTACGATTAAAAAAATACATTTTTTGGTTTTTAAAAGTTACCTGATCCTGATCTGTCATTATCATGAGACGACCGTATCGTAAAGTTTTCATGTCTTCAATAGTTTCATATTTCTTCTGGTATTGCAGACCCACTATCTTCACCAAGTTGTTGATCTCAGCATTTTCCAGAATCTAAAACAAGAAAATGGATAAAGGTGTTTTTCGCATTATGTCACAAAAATTAATTATTACAAACTAAAGGTTCAATTATATTCTATCGGTAACGAAAAATAGATTTTTGAAAATTATGAGAAAAATATGATTACTGATGAAAAGCAAAAACAAAGCCCACTGTAACGTCGCGTCCCAGAAAAAGCTCCAAAGAACTATAGCAAAAATATGTTTATTAAACAAACAAAAAATTAAAACACTTTCTCCATTGCACAAAACAAACTGTTACACCTTTTAAGATCAATCACTCACCTGTTTATGTGTAGCTTCCCGGACGTTAAGTAGTTTACCCCGGAGTGGAAACACGCCGTACTTGTCCCTTCCCACCACACCTAAGCCGGACACAGCCAGAGACTTGGCTGAGTCTCCCTCAGTGAGAATTAGGGTGCAGTCGATTGAATTCCTTGTTCCTGCGTCATTGGCGTCTTCGAGCTTGGGGATACCTGAAGAAAGGGAATACGTGAGATTACTATTAAGGATATATGCAACCACGGGAGGCAACTCATTGAGTCCCGTCTGGATTTGTCCATTTTTATCGATGCTTCATTGAGTCCCAAGGTTTGGAACGGTTGAAGTTATCGTACCACTCATTGAGTCCCGTACATAATTAATACCTATTTTTCCTTATACATAAACTTGTACATAGAAGATCATATTATTTGTCAGTCAGTTGGGGCAGTCCTCCTCTAAAAAATTAGAACACTTTTTATCTTTTATTAAGAATACTTGTTTTTATTTTTATTCATAAATGAAAATGAAATTATTGTCTATTGGAATTTGATGCGTAAGTGAATTTTTTGTTAGAGGAATTTTGTAGTTAGATAGGGTTAGGTAAAGTTAACAAGGTAGTTAGATAAAGTTAACAAGGTGAGATTGCATGATAGATCACTGACTTCAGTTTGTCGGGTAGGATGGTTGGGTGAGGGGCTTAGGTTAGGTTGAAATTAGCGCAGGCGGTCAGGCCGGGTCGCGCAGTGACCCGGTCTAACCCTGCGCTAATTTCAACCTAACCTAAGCCCCTCACCCAAGCTATCCTAGCTGGCTAACGAAACAAACATTTAGTCATAACTGTCCTCGTATTCATTTTTATAAAAATTAACTGTGTTCTTATTTACTTCTTCTTATATACTAACATCAGGTAAAGGGACTCAATGAGTCATATGGTTTTTTTTTTTTTTTTTTTTTTTTTTTTTTTTTTTTTTTTTTTTTTTTTTTTTTAACACGTTCGTTACCGAACGGCCATATGTGGATGTTTTTGTGTTTTTCTTTGGGACCGAAAACACACATGTGGTTGTTATCAAAATTTTAACGAGGGACTGGACATCCATATATGGCCTTTTGGAGGTAGGTTGTTAGTATTAGAACAGATATAGGATCGATTCTTGTACAAATACGATGCCAAATATGCAAAAAAAAAACCTGGGGACCAAAATTTGGTCCCCAGAATGCAACAGCAACTTTTCCGCCTGGTCCCTACGTAAAACTTGAAAAAATTGGCTTGGTAACGAACGTTTTAAGCTTTATTAGGGGAGGACAAACAGGCAACAGTATAAAATTAAGAAAAGAAAGGAAAAAAAAAAAAAAACAAACAAATGACAAAATAAATAAGTAAGAAAAAAAAGAAAATTACGGGACTCAATGACATGAAAAAAAGGTCAACGGGACTCAATGAGTGTACGTCCTGCAACCACTATGGGCTGAGTCTAGACGGAATACAGGTAAAAATGAATAGGAAGAGAATGCCATAGCCATTAGAACCGCCCTTGATCAAGTTTTATTTAATAATTTCAACTTCTTTTTTGTAAATTGTATATACTAATTTTTTAAAATAAAACTTGATTAAATCTGTTTGATAATAGTTATAAAATTAAATTTTCCGTTTTAAAATTTTTATTGATTAAATTTTCATTTTTACCTTTCAGTTTATTTTGCTTCTTGCCCTGCGATGTTTTCTGCAGCTGGTTTTGCTCCTTGAACTTAGCCCACTGCAGCACAGACTCAATTATACCAGACTTGGTCACCTGAGTGATAAATTTCTCGGACAGTTTACATGTTGAGCCAAAACTGCCCTTCTGCAGTGTCATATTCTCTTTTGTTTGCGAGTCAAAGGTTGGGTTGACAATGAGACAGTTGATGAAGATCCAGATATGATTTTTCACTTGGAAAGGTTTGAGTGCCATACCACCTGGAAAATAATTCATTCAAAATCTTAGATTTTTAGTCGACATTGTATCCAGAACCACCAGAAACTGTTCGAGGACATTCTTCTAAAAAAAGGAATTCTTAATGATCATTTACAATAACAAAAAAATTTGTTTTGATATTTTTTGAGTTCTGAGATTGTTTCCACATCAAACAATATTGGTTTTATCTTTGTACCTACAGAAGCAAACTTTGGCACTTACTTAATTGCCTATGGCTGGATACCAGCACAGCTTCTAATGCTATTTCTGCATCAAAAGTATATGTCGAAACCTTAAGTACATTTTTACTATATGCCAGCTCCAGGATTATTAAAATGTTTCACAGCAAGTGTAAGGAACTCACAAATAATCTTTTTCTTCTGTTCTCATGAATTATTGTTATTTTATTTTGGTCATTTTTACTCCTTCAATGTATTCAATTACTTTTAGTACATTAAAAATGATTTACAATACTTATCTTGGCATTCTATTGTCATTGACATTTAAAAAAGGGTTATTGTCGAAAAAATACTCGCATACGCCAGGCATTTATTATTATACTCACCCTTATTCTTCTTCTTAACAACCTCAATGATCTGCTTCACAATAGCATCTACCACTGCATCGACATGTCGTCCTCCTTTAGTTGTGGCAATACTGTTCACAAATGACACTTGCTGGAATCCTCTGTCGGATGGAGCTATGGCTACCTCCCATCTGGGATTGACATTCTCGTAGATGATTTTGACAGGATCTCCATCAACGTCTTGCTTGTCTGTGTAGAGCTTGACATAGTCTTGGAAGTTTTTGACAGGAAGCTTCTCTCCATTTAAGAATACCTGGGCATTTCGATAACAAGACCCACAATATATTGTGATTAAAAGAATAGTTAGCCAGCGTCGATGGCATGTTGAATACACCGATTCCCTTTAGAACACCGAAGTTAAGCGACATCCAGCGAGGTTAAGACTTGGATGGGTGACCATTCAAATTCTAACTCTCGTGACGCTGGCTTTTCCCGGCCCCACTCAGGCTGGGTGAGGTCAATGTGAGTAGCAGGTTTGTGAGTTTCCTGCGAATGGAGGGTAAAACCCCCGTCGTGATATGACCATGGCAGTTGAAAGCGACGTTAAACCCCACTTAAAAAAAAAAAAAAAAAAAAAAAGAATAGTTTCTTTTTCAATAAATATTTCTCTACATGTATTCTAATTTTATATAGAGTTGAAACAAAACTAATGTATGAGAAGAGTGTCAACAATAATATACATGAGAAGATGCAATAATTGCATTTACTAGATAAATTAATGGAAAAATAGTAAAAAGCTCAACCTTTCAGGAGAAATTTGAAAAAATCTCATTTTACTTTTAATAATTATTGGGACAAATTTGGGTCAGTGAAGCATGCATATAAGAACTACCACGACTTCTTTCCCAAAAAGTGCTAAATCTACTCCATTTAACTACAAATACAGGGTTGGTTGGTTACCTTGACATCTTTAGAGGAAGCAGCAGCATCATAAGCTCGTCGAGTCATCAAATCCACAATATCTTTATCTAGAGACGTCATCTTAAACTTGGTCAGATCTGGGGTGAATGTGATCTTTGTGTAGTCATCCTTTACGTTGCTCTTAATATCAGGAGCTGTCACTTTAGCCATGTTATCTTTCCACACCTGTAGGTAGACATAAAATTTGCTAGTTATTCTATGAAGACTCTCTATGAATGAAGTTATTCTATGAAGACTATGAAGTAAAATTCACATACTCTTTTAAAATTCTCAAAGTTGTCTTGACTAATGCATACAAAAATAAGGACCAATAAAAGGTTGCTATATTACCTCTGCTACTCAAGAAGATCTAGTGATTATTGATGTAATACATAATACAATTACCATGCTAGGAGTGAAATTAAAAAATTCTTTACACAATGGCAGGGTGTGAATACTATTATAAATAGAGCCCGGATTTTTGCATATTGCATATTTGCATATGCAATTGCATATTTTGGCGGTTTTTTCAGAGTTTGCATATTTGAGCAAAATCCTGCATATTTCAACAATATTGGCCAAAATTAGCATATTTCGGGGTTTTTTAGGGGGAAAAATTCGGTAGGTAGGTATCTACACTATCTACCTACTCAGAGCTACCGAAGTCCATTCAAAACTTAGGACGTAAATCGTAAAATCACATTTTGTGAGTGTACCTACCTACCTTCATTGTGAAGTCATGTGGATACCTACTGAGTACTGACAAGCAGCTAGCCTACTGAAACAAGATCAAACGTGTCGTAACGCGTCTGCAATACTCTCATCTGAACTCCACGTATCAGCAGGGTAGGATAGGCACCTACATGTATTGTATTGTATTTCTTTCTCTGTTCTCTTTCCTCTCTATTAGTTTTCGGCTGTTTTCTACTTGCAGTGAATTTATTGTGTTTGTAAACGATTAACTTTCCTACTGATTTTTACTCGAGAAATGTGTATGCATTTCTCTAGTTAAATGAGTAGATTATTTTAAGTTTAAAATAAAATTTGCATTTTTGACTTAGGTAGATACTAACTTTACAATGCCTCAACTGGCATTGTAAAGTAAAATTTTTGGCTCAGTGAGTTTACGGGTTTACATTTTTGCATATATTGGACTTTTTGTTTACATTTTTGCATATATGGGGCTTTTTGCTTGCATATGCAATTGCATATTTTAGCCTTTTTTTGCTGCATAAAATCCGGGCTCTAATTATAAAGAATGAATCCATAGGTGTACTCTCCATTGTCATTTTTTTTTTTTTTTTTAATTCTTCACTTAAATAAGTATGTCATTAAATAGATAAAAACAAAAATAAGGACCAATAAAAGGTTGCTATATTACCTCTGCTACTCAAGAAGATCTAGTGATTATTGATGTAATACATAATACAATTACCATACTAGGAGTGAAATTAAAATTCTTTACACAATGGCAGGTGTGAATACTATTATAAAGAATGAATCCATAGGTGTACTCTCCATTGTCTTTTTTTTTTAATTCTTCACTTAAATAAGTATGTCATTAAATAGATACTTGAGCAGCAGTCTTGGAACAAAGTAAGTAACTTGTAGTCAAGTTTGGTCATCAGGCAAGAATGGTAAGTCCACTAATGATGTCAAAAATAAGAACAAAATGGGATTGGTGAAATCATACTTTTGGTGTCTTTTTTTTTAAACTCGAATAATTGAATGTAAAAATATATATCTCTTTATAAGGTAGGTAGATATGAGTGAACTACATATAGAAACCATGCAGAAAAATTCTAGCCAAGTGGGATTCAATCTAAGATCTGCTTTATGATATCCCAATAAGATACCTACTCACTGAGCCATTGAGACAAAGGTAAAAAAAGTGTGATATGTGCATACCTGTTTGAAACTTTTCTTGTACTCAGAGCAAGCTGTTTCAACAACAAACTTAGAACTGAAGATGTTACACAGCTTAGCACCGTAGCCATTACGACCACCCGTCACTTTGTCTTCCTCATCATTGTAGTTGGAGGAGGTGAGCAGGTGACCAAAAATCATTGTAGGTACATACATCTTTTCGTCTTTGTGTTCAACAACCGGGATTCCCTTACCATTGTTCCACACACTGATGGTATTTGTTTCTCTGAAAGATTATAAATTGATAGAATGTGGTCATTTCAGAAAATGATTTTTTTTCCTTCATATAATAATAAAACTGTGTCATTAATTTAAAATGGCCAACATTTGACTTCACAGAGGCCTCAAGTCTGTTATGCAAGTCACTTACAGCACACACTCCTTATCCAGAGGTACATGTTTAGATTGGTTCAGTGGTGAGAGAGTCACTTGCCCTGTAGATGGCCTCAGGTTCGAATCCCAGAGAGAAAAAAAAATGAATGAAAAATTTGGTTACAGTTGTTTGTAAGGAATACCTTCTGGGGAATTTGTGTTGACCCAACAGCTAAATATTAAGTATTGTGTTGTCTCCTCCATTAGAGGGGAGGCATATTTTGGAATGGGCAAACTACAACACAGGCTTCAAATTAAAAAAGGCAGTGAAACATATTTTATTATTTATTTTTCTCAACAGATTCCTCTCCAAGCTATTAATGTTATTCTGGGGTCTACTGCAGTTCATAAACTCTAAACTGACTCAAAAATTTTAGATGAGAGGGTTGAAAACTATCTGATAAATCATGATGAAGAACTATGTTTTTTTTTTTTAATGAGGTTTAAGTCATTTATACACTCAGCAACAACTTTAGAAAGATCTTGTGATGTATGTAACTTACTGGTTGATGGTTATCTTGACACAATTCATCTTGGGATCTCTTTGCTTGTTGTCACAAGCATTAACTAGGATTTCATCAAATATCTTATACAAACCAGGAACATAGGTAAGTTCTCTTCTCTCCATGTGGTTTGATTCTCTGTTCATTATCCACATTGATTCTGTAATAGGCTCCACAGACCCTGTGAAGTTGAAGAATTAATGTGAAATAGAGATACATAACTATGAACTCTGGCATTTGCTCTTGGTGTTTTAAAAAAACTTAAAGGTGGTTTCCATATATTGTTTTCTCTACCTATTCCTTTTACATGAAAACAAATTAATCCATTTTCAGAAAAATCAGACTGACAACCCATTTAGTGGACTGGCAGAACAATAACTATACCTACATTTTTTTCACAAACTAAGTTCCTTGGTTCACCAGAACAAGGGTTCTTGAACCATAAGCCTGATCTTCATGAGAATATTTAAATAAAGATGAGAGTAAAACCTGTAAAAGTAAATCTATCTTAAGATACATTAGTCTGTTCACACAACAAACTTGTGTGTGAGTAGACCAAATATTAATTATTTTAAAACTGATACAAACCTATGTATGTGTCTGGACGCAAGAGGATATGTTCCAGTTGACTTTTCTTTTGATATATTTTCTCCACAGCCATTTTTCCTCCTTGAGTTTTTTTCTTAGGGCTAGGACCATTTCCATTTTGTTGGTTATCAGGACCAAAATCACTATCATCACTGCTCATTTTGAATGGAGTTAGAGAAAACTGTGAAGAAAACATAATCAGAAATTATGACAAATGTTAGGTACTTGAATGAATTAAAAAAAAAAAAGATTTTTTCTAGTTTCACTCAAGCTTTTTGAGTGACAATTCTTTGACACAGTCAATTGAGGTACACTATGTTCATCATTATTCATTTCACTCAAGATGACTGGAACATCTGCTGAAATTATCTTTTACTTTCTCTATAATATATAAAAGGATTTTAATTTTATTGACTTGTTGGAGTGAAGCTTATTTTCTTGTTTCATAACCTCTTGAGCAACTAAATTTCAGCTCAATCATACTTGTATTTTGTGAGATATGCCAGTATTTGAATAAAATTAAAAGTTCAACTTTTGAAAAATGGACATTATCCAATGACAATGAATGAGCTTGTCATTGAATAGTGACAAAAAAGACATAGAAAATCTATTTATTTGAAAATAAAATATTCATAAAGATTTAAGGTCCAACTTTTGAAAATAGGAGGTTGGGAATCAAACATAACTGAGAAAGAAATGAGACATTATGAACAAAGAACCTGATGTTGTTGGAGAGATAAAAAACAGACATTTGAAATGGATAGGTCACATCATAAGAAAAGAAGAGAGGAGTGTACTATCAAAGAAGTATTGAAGAACAAAGACAGAGAGAACCTCCAAAATCATGATGGGAAGACCAGATAAAAAGACATGGTAGTATTACAACAACAAGAAGAAGACATCCAGGACAGATGGCAATTGAGGCAACCTGCTTTGGAGGCTACATACCAACTAGGGTATTAATGGTCATGGCAGTAAGTAAGAATACTAAGAACCTCCTTTACTTTGTGGCTTCAAATATCCTACATTATTTATTTACACTCTAAAATAATCCCGTCACATGTACAACTACTCATTTTTATTTAAAATTTATGAGTAGATCTGGACTTACAAAGTACGGGGTATGAAATTATCTTCCCTGCTGGGATTTAACCCACGTAACTTCGCAAGCCTTGTGTGTTAAGCCACTTGGATACAGTGATTACTAAATTTTAAAATACATTACCTTGAGTTTACTGTTTCAAATCGATCATTGCTAAAAATGGCAATCCATGTTCTCTCGGTAATAAAGGTGCTTCACTAGTTGTGCATTTTTTTTCTACAATTTATAAAATACTTATTTTTTATTCAAAAATAAAGAAACCTAACCAGAGACTCTGTTCACGGAAGAGTCATACAAATGCTCACAGCATTATCTCTCTCAATTGCCATTGCAATAATTAGAATGAGAAAATGACATGAACGAAACTCCCCACTAAAAATTTCATTTTATTAACAAAATAAATTTCATTTTATTTTGAACTGCTCTAAACAAAGAGTTGCCAACTGACACAGTTGGCATAATTCAAACATTCTTGTCATAGGTTAGTTAAACATTTAACAGTTGAATGAACATTTGTGAAGATGAAAATATTTTAGTAGCATCTTTAGGGACAGCTCTTATGAGTACATATGTTGATGGATAATGTTAAGAGTATCCCTAAGAATTGTTATGCATAATTATTGGATCTGTTTTAATTGATGTTATGTTTCTTGAATAAATTAACGAGAGAAGATGGAGCACTACCTTGTACACCAAACCAGAGGCTGTGAACTTCCCAGTTGGATATTCTGTATTTTTCCTTAAAATAAGGGATGGTAGGTGTATATATATTTTTATTTTCTCTATCAATACTATATCCTCCTAAGACCTGAATGTGCTTTTAAAAGTACATAAGACAACTTCACTTCACACTACTATCTTCTCTCAAAAACCGTCGGGAATTTTTGAAAATTCCATTTACTTTTAAAAGTATGCCAGGTCTTAATCAGTACTTTCTGGAATACATGCCGGGACTCAAGCAGTATCTGTCTTATGTACTTTTAACAGTACATCCAGGTCTAAATCAATACTTTCGGGAAAACATGCCCAGGTCTCAGGTGTTGTTGATTTGGGTTATTTGTTTCCCAGCAAAGTGTCGGGTCAAGGATGCAGGCAGAGCCATTGTGGCGGTCTATAGAATGATGTTGTCTTTTCTGTTTTGTTGAGCACCTTTGACAGTCTGTGCCTTGCAATGGACTTCCTCATGCAACATCCAGCCCTTCTGTCTGAACAAGTCTTGGGTGGCAGTGCAGATGCAACAAATTGAAAGTTCTGTTTGAAGGTGGAGTATTTTGCATGTTTTTTTTTTGTCGCATTCTATGAAGCATACCCTGGACCTTCAATCCCATTGATCTTTGTTATAGTGAGACAATCTGCACACAAAATACCCAATGGTGTGCATTCTGGCACGGTACTTTGTGCAACTTTATTAGAATTATTAGCATGCATGTGTGAGGATGGAAAAAATGGGGTAAACAATAAAATTGCGTTCTTTAAACAACCCTACAAGTACAGGATTTCTTTTAAACTTTAAGATGTAGGTGGCAGGAAAACAGAGAGCTAACTTTACCTGAAGATAGGATTATGAAGTATGAACTTTAACTTCTTTGAATTGAACAAAAGGTCTCAGGGGGTAATCTTACCTGTCTGAAATTAACACAAATAGAATTATTGCGAAAAGGCAACCATTTACTTATAAAGGGATAATTTCCTCTAACGAAATGTCAACTTAAAAAAAGAATAGACTAGCCTAGACGCCATTCAATTAAATAACGACTTTAAAGTTTCAAACAACATAAAATTAAAGAAAGGAGGAAATTGAATTGAAATAACGATTATAACGAAAATGCCGAAACACCTCCAAAGTTCAAGTTAAAACGCCGCCGTTTGCGCACGCGCACTAGTGAGTTTCGCTCGCGCCAGTTTACAGTTATGGGACTTTTACCGGATCATCAGCAGCGTTGCCAGATTTATGTCCACAAAATGGGGAAAAAAACTTCTGTTGTTCTTTGGGCCAGAAATTCTGGGAAGTAATATGGTAACCTGACTAACCTGATGGAGAAAACCCCCCTTTAATAGGGCATGAAGATCAATATTGTTAATATGATAAATGAATATTTACATTGAATTTGACATAGGTATACAGATACAGGGTGTTCACTATTTAAAAATTTAGACGCATCAGAGGAAATTAAACCGTTAATCATGCTTTTGTGTCTCCGTGATCTCGACGGCTCCCAAAATACTGGTATGGTAGTGGTAAAACTTGACGAAAAATCGAATAAAAGATGTTTCATGAATATCTGTCAAAACGTTAAGGAGCTACAGCCAAATTTCGAATTTGGCGAGTTCTCAAACTAAAATAATCGTGCAGACTAATACACCGGGTGTTTATCAATTTGCTGTCGATACGAAAAGGGGTTATTTAGTGGGTCAGGGGCTTCAAAAAATCCAATTAAACTAACTAGTTAATTCGTTAACATTTTCGAGAAAATCACTAAGACCACACGTTTTCATTTTTCTTGAAAATTTTGAAAGATATTATGAAAACAACATCCAACATCAGAAACAGAAAACCGGCTAATTTTTCTTATTTTAAACATTTTTTTTTTTATTTTAAAATGTCAAGTCCCACTTAAATAAAGTTAAATCCCACCTAAAGTTAAGTCCCATTCTGTGCATGAACGCTATGCATGAACGTAATCTGGGGTGTGCGTTCGTTCAACACAAGTTCATACAGCATAATAATCGAAATCGATTATGTTGTGCGACCGTTATGCTGAATGAATTTGTGTTGAAAGAACATTATGTCCTGCGAAATTGTGTTGTACGAACGTTTGAAATGGTTAAGGTGGGTTTCCATTGCGTCGGCTTTTGCAGATCGACAATGCCGATCTGCAAATGCCGAACGGCACGATCTGTTTCCATTGGTTTTAAAGATTAGTCGGCATTCGTATATAAAAAGGTTTGAAAATAGTTCAAGACCAAACAACAAAAAGGAACAAACTAATGACTCGGCATGCTCGGCACGTTTCCACTGACAATGCCGATCGGCATTTGTTTGATCCGTACCGACCTCATTCGGTAAAATAATTCTATGCCGATCGGCATTTTGCTCTTGCCAAAAAGTACGTTTCCATTACATCGGCTTTGCTGATCGGCAATGCCGATCGGCAAAAGCCGACGCAATGGAAACCCACCTTTAAACGTTCCATGAAACTCTTTCCATTTCCCCACCCAGAGCTCAAAAGTTTCCCTTCAGAAGAGAATAGAGAAATTTTATCTATGAAGGTAATTTTTCACCGTGGAATAATGGAATAACCTTAACTCAATTATTATTTTTTACTTTTCTAGTTATCTTTTTTGCAGTTAAGAGGAGTGTATTATTAAAATACAGTGAACTAACAATCAAAGGATTGGAAATTTATTTAAAAAAATAATATTAATGTAATAAGAAAAGTTTTATTTGAACGACAACAAGCATCGACAGCTGTACTAGTGTACTCACATTACTGAAGTCCACAAGGTTGAACTATGGAAACTAGAGTGTCACTAGCCTTTGATTGAATCTATTGTAATCTATAGATATGGGGATATGAAAAGAATATTGACTGCCACTGTGGACAGTTGCAGACAAATGAACATCTCCTTGTCTGTAATCAATTGGATGAACCCTGTACCCAACAAGATCTAACCCTGGCCAATCTAAGATACATTATGAAAGATATGTTGTTCCGGACATGAAAAGTAAAGTAAGTAATGTAATAAGCATGAATGGTTTTATGATCATCACTATTGTGAGACAGCAAGCCTGTCTAGTTAAAAGCTTGTTTATCCCAAAAAATTTCAGTTCTTTTCTTTGCCACTACTATATCATTGTGCTATTTGTGCTTGTATCACTATATGAAATTTGTGTCATCTGACCCTCATCTTTTCTCTGGTGTTAGCCCTGCAAGACAAAACAGCTCCTATGTACTTCTCTTATATTTCCTTTGATTGAATACTGGAGCTGCTATGTCAAACATCAAAGGGAATTTACTTCAAACATTTCAGAATGCTTGTGTTGTGTTTCACTCATTTGATCATGTTTTAGCTAAATGAAAAAATCTTCAATGGTTACGAATTGATAAGAGATTAAAACATCTGAGATTGGGCTTACTGTGGAGAATTTTGAATGAGGCTTCACCTCCATATCTTCACTCATCATTTCATACACTCTTCATTCCACAGTCATAATACTCGCTTCACTTATCTCTCTATTCCACCTCACAATACAGTAGAACCTTCATTATCTGAGGATTAATGTCTACTAGGGGTATGCCCGTATGCTGGATAGTCGAGGTCGTATATAAAAGTCTGGATAATTGAGAGGACCCTAAAAAACCAAATAATAAAGAAGAATTTTGATTTTGTGTAAAAGCAGATGTATTTTGATATATTTTATTATAACAAGAAATTTTGTCCCCTCCTAGTTTCTTATTAGTCTTCAATGTCTTTTCACACATCAACAGGTCATTGATAGGCTGTCCGGTAGATCTTGCTTGCAAAAACCACTTGAAAACTGCCTGATCCAAGGAATCATAAGAAGAAGTCTTCATGCATGTATGCTTGGAGCTCTGATTATCAGTAGCAGCGTTGCTATGCACCTATTCAATAACAGCGTGTTTTTTTTTTAATCTGGATAATCAAGTATCCGCATGGTTGAGGACGGGATAATCAAGGTTCTACTGTACTAACCATATGGGGAATAGTTTTACTGTTAATGCTATAAGATCATGGAATCAATTGCCTGATGAACTATGGAGAATCAAGTTTCTCATAGAAACATTTCTTGGAAAATATAAATTAATTTTAATTTTTTTTTTTAACATGTTGTTTCTATGTATTTTTATTTATTTAGCTTCTTTTTACTTTCCTTATCCTATAATAAGGAAAGATTTGTATTCGTCTAAAATTTGACCTACCCAGCTTTTCACATTTCTGGACGAATCATAGCCTCAGGATACCAAAAAAGTGGTTTTCAGCCATTGGTCCGTGCGTCTGTCTGTGTGTGTGTCTGTGTGTGTGTGAACAGGATATCTCAAGAACGGTAAGAGCTAGAGACTTGAAATTTGGTATGGTAATTAATTTTATACACCAGACGAACCATGAAACTTTTGGTTGAAATCGGCCACAGGGCCGCAAATATTGGCCGCAAGCACCGCTTCTTTGAATTGGTTAAAGATACAAAAAAAGTTAGAGAACAACATTTTCTCAAATTAAAAAAATAAAAGGGGTTCACTCTGATCATTTTTTTGATATCTTTAACTTTTTGGAAACCGGCCCCAATTTACCGGTATTGTAGGGGGACCCGATTGGACTAACTTTTTTATTATTCATCCTAGATGGGGGTTGTGACATATCAAATTGATGATTTTGAAGTGCTGATCACGAATTTGGCATTGATTTTTAGTTATCTGTTACCGTTCAGTCACCAGTGGCGGAATTCGACTCCTTTTTGGGAGATAAGGAAAGTCGTGTGATGTTTACACCAGATTTTTTATATTATTATTGAAATATCTAGATAGGGAACTCCAAGGGTAGGGTGGAAGAGATTGGCATAGGCAATAACCCCTCCCTTTAGTTAGGACACATGTTTATATATTTTTTTCTGTTCTTTTCCCTTTTTATTGTATATTAGAGTGGATCAAAAAATCATTTTATTTTATTTAATTAACGCTATACCTCGGAAAAGTTGTGGCTGTTCAAGGTAAGACTTGTGAGCTAAAAAAATTTTGGACCACGTCTTCCGGTCGCGCAAAGGCTTTCTTTCAAAATGGCGAAAATCCAAAAAAAAAAAAAAAAATAATAATAAGAAATTAAAAAAAAAATGTAAAAAAAATTGATAGGTAATCAATTTTTTTGGTTTGCTATAGAATATACTAGTTATAAAAAGACTAGTATAAAGAGTTCAAAAAAACACCAATGAAAACACCTTTACCAGTCGCGCAAAGGCCTTGAAATTTGTGAATTTCACGAAAATTCACTATAATTTGCCCTTTTTCAAGGAATTGAAAAATATAGGTAATTTTTTTTTTAATCTGACTCCCCATAGAAATTATTACTTGCATGAAGGTCCGAAGAATCCGCAGAGACCAAAAAAAAATATAATCGGACCAACCCTTCCGGTTGTGCAAAGGCCTTGAATAGTTATCCTCTAAATCTATGTACCTACTTACTTTATGTATATCATTCAGACCAGCTTAAAAATTGACACAGAACTCACGAAGAAAAGTTATAGGTACGAGTATACGACGAATTCCATCCAGACCCTACCCGTATCTCAGTAGTCAAGACGTCTACTGGTAATCCAGAGGTCGCGGGTTCGAAAGGTGACCGGTAAAGGCGGTTTCATTGGTGTTTTTTTTTAAACTCTTTATACTAGTCTGGTCTTTTTATAACTAGTATATGCTATAGCAAACCAAAAAATCGATTATAATTTTTTTTACATTTTTTTAAATTTTCTTTTTTTTTTGGATTTTCGTCATTTTGAAAGCCTTTGCGCGACCGGAAGACGTGGTCCAAAAAGTTTTTTTGCTCAAAAGTCTTATCTCGATAAGCCACCACTTTTCCGGGGTATAGCGTTAATTAAATAAAATAAAATGATTTATTGACCCACTCTATTATATACATTATTTTTTTCCTTTCCATTATTGTTTCCATTATTTGATTCTTATAATAATTATTTGTACTGTACATACCTAATTATGTCTATGTATATCCAATAAAGTGTTTAATAATATTAATTATCTATCTTTTTGCTTTCAGAGACTTGCCGTGCAGATCTTTAAGTGACTCCCACTGCCTCTGGACATCTGGCTTTTCTGCTGCCTCAGGCCATCCGTCTCTTCTGTTGCCTCCGGCTATCTGGCTCTTCAGCTGCCTCCGGCTTTTCTCCTGCCTGCCTGTATTATTATTCATTTATTTATTTACACGCTGATTAAGATTGTCTAGGCAACCATGTTTCATGTCAACCCACTTCTAAACAATGTAAACTTAATTATTACAATAAAAGAAAAAAAAAAAAAAATGAAATTCTGATGTTCTCTATTTCCCAGACAAAACAAATAGCCACCACTTATAGCTTGTAAAAATACAGCTGTTGCATTTTTGTATTCAACGTTTCATAGGTGGAGAAAATAACCTGGTTCCCAACTTCATTTGTCTGTCACTGTTAATGTCAATTTTACAGTTACCAGAGCAGCCGGTAAGATAAAATGGCCAAGCAGTGGTTCTTAACATTTTTAGCATCGCGGCACACTTAGCATGAAGATCAAAGATATTGGACTTAGCCGCAGACAAAATTTTGAAGATGTTTATAAAAAGAAAGAGATTTTGTATTGAACCCAACTAATATTGAGGGCTTTTTTTTATCTTCAGAAATTTTATAGCACATCAGCATTATAGGATGGGAATCACTGTGCTTACTTTATTAAGTAGTCACTGTGGCCGAGTGGAGTAGGCTAGCAAGCAGGGTGACCTGGGTTCGATTCCCGGCAGCGCAGAAATTTTCTGCGTGGATGTCCGGGGTCCACTCATACCTCATGAGGAATAAGCGACCTCACTAGAGACGAGGTTCTGTTTTAACTTGGGTACTGGACGATTTGGCTTTCGTTTGTCTGTCTGTTAAGCGATAGCACCCGACCGGATTCTTCAAAATTGTTATTAGTATGTATACATGTTCATTGGGGTCTTAGAATTTTACCTATTGTTTTTAGGCCGGCTAGGAAGGAACACTCGACCGCAGCGCAGGCTCCTACCTAGTAGAGGCAGACCTCAACTCAACCAGGAAAAATCTATCCTGCTTGGTAGAATACCTCGATACTGGGCAAGCTAAAGACGACTCTAGGCGGGAACCTCAATTATCCATCACTATACCTCCTAACCTCCATTCGTCACACCAGAAAGCCTTAAGTCTGGACGGCAGTCCATAACTTCGGCTATGCCTTTGATGACTTTTTGAAATAGTGTGATCGGTTAAGGGGGAGGGGGGTCGACAAGAGTCAGATTTTGCCCATCTCACCCATCTGTTACCGTTTCGGCTGTAGAAACATTTTACGCCTGAACCTTCGACTCTCACCCGAAATACGGACAAATGTCACTCGAGTTGACATTACTTACTTGTAAATTAGGGACGGGTTCTAAAAAGCTCGAGATATACAGAGTGTCCCACCAAAGTTGGACACCTCAAATTACCCGGCCCATGAAAGAGTTTTTGAAAAATAAAAAATTCAAGGGTACATGTTTCAATTATGCGGTTTCAGTCATGAATTTTTTTTTTATACAGGGTGGTTCGAAAGTCAAAAATTGAGGTGTCAACTTTCGATTTTTAAATGAATCGACCTGAATTTTATTTGATAATTCAACTTCTAAATGGTTTCTGAGTACTTTTTTGAACTAAAATATTACATACAGGGTAGGTTTTTTGACCATTTTACTTCCAAGAAATTTCTAATATTAGAAATCGGAGAAGTATTATTTTGTTCGTTTTTGTAAAAAAAAAATAAATATATTTTTTGCTCCGATTTCTGGACGTTTCATAACCTCCTGAGCAACTTTGGTTTTGTGTCCGTCTGTCGATCCGTCGGTCTGTTAAAAATATTCCTTGTAACGCGCAAATCTCAGAAACTACTGAACGGATTTTGATGAAATTTTGCACACATATAGGAGACGTTCTGTAGATGGTCCCATTTAAAACAAATTTGAAGAAAATCGGTTAAGCGGTTTGGAGATACAGTTGATTTAATAGAAAATCTCAAAATTGGCACGTGGTCGTGTATACAATGTGAAACAATCACGAGGAAGTATTGTGTCCATGATTGGCAGTGTTTTTTTTTTTTTTTTTTTTTTTTTTTTTTCTAAATCTCGAATAATGATTTCGTTTAATTTTTTCGATAACAAGAATAGAAAGTGTTTGTGTAATGAAAACACGCATTTTCAATTGTCAGCAAAAATTTTCATACAGGGTGTAAAATAATTTTACTTGGTTTTTTTTTTTTTAACCGAGTTTATTTTACAAAAACTCTTTCAGGGTCCGAGTAATTTGAGGTGTCCAACTTTGGTGGGACACCCTGTATATACATATATCTATTTATAAAATGCTTGAAGGTAACCTCTGTCATTTTTTTACTTTCCTTATCTTATAATAATAATTTAAATAAATGTGTATAATAAAAGAGCAGAATTATAGGACTTTTTCGTATCCGGTATAATCCTTATCTTATTTCTGCTTATAATTTCGCCTCTCTACGCTGCTCATATTAAAGCAGCTACTCATGTTTCCTCACGAGGTATGATTGGACCCCGGACATGCAAGTACAGACCCGAAAAAATCCAGCCCTGCTGGAGATCGAACCCAGGTCACCGTGCACGCTGCACGCAAGCCAAGAGCGGTAACCCACTGGACAACCGTGACTACCCTTATCTTACAGAAAGGACAATTTTTGCATATTTGTAGACTTCTTTTAGGAAGAGGATGTAAAGAAAAGACCCAATAAAGGAAAGAAAAGACCCAATTTACCCGTCTTTCAAAAATTATTCCACGAAATCAATTCAAAACCAAAACCACTTTAATATGCTCTGAATTTCTAATGGGTTATTCAATCATTCTTTCTCCTTATCATTCTCTCTTTCGCTCACTTACTCTCTGTCAGGTCGTCTTTTTAATTTTCTCTCTCTCGCACACACATAAAATTTAAAAACTCAAATTTTCTCTTTCTCAGGGTCGGACTTAAGTCCTGTAGCCCTAGCGTCAAGGGTACGTTGAATAAACCAGTACCTACTCGTTTTGTCTCTAAAGTTAAGCAACGTGCAGCGAGGTTAGGACATGGGTGAGTGACCATTCAATTTAGAACCCTCCTGATATTGGCTATTCCCGACCTCACTGAAGCTGGGTGAAGTTAATTTGCATTGCTGGTTTGTGAGTTTCAAGCGAATGGAGGGTGAACCCCGTGTGATATGACCATGCAGTTGAAAGCCATATTAAACTCAAATTTAAAAAAAAGATCCTGAAATTAAGCAATGAAGTTAAAAAAAAGTCCAAGACTTGGATAAGTCACCATTCGAATTCAAATGCTCGTGTTGCTGACTATTCCCGCCCCACAGTAGTCACCGTGGCCGAGTGAGTTAGCGCGCTAGGCATTGCACGCACGGTGATCTGGGTTCAATCCCCAGCGGAGCAGGATTTTAGCTGCTTTAATGTTAGCAGCGACCAGTGGCAGGATTATAGGAAAAAATATGATATTGGGTTATTAAAGATATGGAAAAGTCCTATAATTCTGCGCTACCCACTAAAATTGTGATTTAATAACATAAAGAAACACATTATTATTATTCCCGCCCACTCAGACTGTGTGAGGTTTATTTGAATAGCTGTTTTGTGAATACCCCTTTTAAAGTGCCGCACGCTACAGAAATGAATAATATTAATTTTATTTATTTTAACTGGGGTTTAATATCTATAATTTTGGGGTTCCATATCTTTAAGGTCGTTGCTCACAGTAAAGAAGCTACTTATTTTGCCTTACGAGGTACGAGTGAAAAAAATCCTGTCCTGCGGTGATCGAACTCAAGTCACCGTGCGTGCAAGTCTAGTGCGTTACCCACTCGGCCACGGTGACAAATGTATCCATCTCGATTTTAAACCCTTAAAATTAGTTAAATAATTAATAAAATAAACATGTTCCAGGTCTTATTAAGCTTTTGCGATATTTACTTTTAAAGGATTTTTTAAAAATATCGTGGGATATTTTACTAGAGATTTGGGAAAAATCCCGTATGTCTACTTCCCCTACATCCATAGTCTATACAATGAAGTTTTTTTCGATTAATCGGTTATGCTGTGCGTTCATTGTGCTGTACGAACTTATGCTGTGTAACCGTTGTGTTGGATGTGATTGTGTTGTACGAACACGATTTTTAAAATATGAATTCGATTATCGATATTTTATGCTGAAAGACCATTATGCTGTGCGAACTTGTGTTGTGTGACGCCGCACCGTAATCTGGCTGCCCCCTACACCCAAATCTTCTAAAGCGCGTTTCAAAACGCGCTCTTTACTATTTTTCCTCACGATGAAAAGGAATGCCCTTGAATCGGTGTCGTGATCGTTCACGCATTTATTTATAAACAAATGTAAAGTGTATAAAAGTAAACATAACAATCAAATTGATGCAATTGATTGATTCTGATTGTGATTGACCGATTGAAATAATTTTTAGAATAATTTATTTTACATTTCAATCCTTTTTGCCTTTTTCCTTTCTGAGAATTTTTGCGATTACACTTCTACTCTACCATCGTTATGTGTATAAAATAAAATCATGTATAACAAGTCTTATTTTCTTAAAATTCAATTGCCTGTCCTTTTTATTATCCTTGACAATCATTGAGTAGATATGTGTTAGTTTTAGTTACAACATTACCAATAAATACTAAGAAACCAGGTTTGTACATATCTAAATAATTTTTAATTGTAATTTTATTCATTTTACTCCAGTTCTACAGCACACACTAGCTGAATGGTATAAAGGAAAGCCTTGTGTATTAAGTTATCACCTATCTCAGGACAGAAAAATCACAGGATATGGGGCTGCAACACAGACCACAAGTTAAGGAGCTATGGTTCAATTAATGATTAGTTATTTATCCCCATTAAATACTATTCTCAATTTATACCTAGTGTATTCTTGTAAATTGTTACCTTTTGGAAAAATCTATACAGGGAGGTCCAACAAAATCTGAACACCTCCTTATGTCCTATGTCTCTCAAAACAATATTAAGAACTTTTTCCGATAGGTACCTCTCATCCTCTCAACAGAATTTTTAGCTGCAAACAGCAACTTTGATTTTTAAACAATTCTTTTACAAATTGTAAATTATTTTCATGTGACCAACCTCAGTAGCTTGATTGATTAGGTGGTGGACTTGTAACCTGGAGGTTGGTGGTTAAAGGCTCAAATTAAACAAAAAAAATAGTAAAGCTAGTTTGAGTAGTTGTGATATCACTATACATTTTTAAGGTACCTTATGTGTTCTGTTGATTTTGTCATCACTATTGTTGAATTATATAGCTATGTAAAAAGAACTTTGGTAGGTAGTCAGATATATAGTCACTTTTAATTATTGGAGATTGTTAGAAAAATTGTACATACTTTGAGGAAAATAATAATAAAAAACTGAAAAAACTTTAGCTTACTCTCTCTTCTAAAAATGAGCAGGTATTTATTCAAGAACAGATGAGCCAGCATATTGAAGTTAATATGATAAGTATTTTATTTTGAAACCAACCTTAGTAGCTTGATTGATATGGCGGCAAACTAGTAACCTGGAAGTTGGTGGTTCAAGTCCCAGTTTCAGCGTAGATTTGGTAAAGTGAGTTTGAGTAGTTGTGATGTCACAAATGTGATTAACATGAATATGATAACTTATTTTATTTTGAAATCAGAAATGATTTATTCGAAAGCAAGGGTTGTTGAAATTTTTGTTGAATAAATTTATTGGATTCTTTCCAATAAAAATGAGCTGAAATTGAAATTGGGGACAGAAGAGCTAAGCAATGTCTATACCAGTTCTAAGAGGGAATGCTGGGAGCATTTTGGGCTCTTTTCCTGCTAGCAATGCCATCTCAAAACTATTGACTGTGTTAAGGGGGCCTTATTATAATTTTGTTGTAATTTGCTTTGAAGTTTGCCATTAAATAACCCACCTAAGTAAAAATATTGTTTCATTTTGAAAGAGAATTTTTTTGCATCATTACCTACCATAAATACAGCCCCATAAACTGATACCTAAACAACACTTTAAAAATAATGTGATAAAATGGACCACTGCTTTGGCCTTTGAAATTTACAAACACAATCCATCATTCACCAAAAAAAATGTTTTGGCCTGTAAACTCTTGCAAAGTTGGGGTTTTTAAATTAAGTATGTTTTCTCACTTACCACAAATATCAGATAAAATACTTTATAGATCTCTATTGGAAATGACTGTATCTATTTACCATTAATGGGTGTCAATGTTTTTCTGGACCACCCTGTATAAATAGATCAACTTAATTATATGCATTATTGTTATTGACACAGTTGACACAAACACATACTAACAGATCATTTTGTAATGCAAGATTTACTCTTTACCTTTCAGAAAGATGATGTTATATCCAAAACAAGATCAAGTATCCAAAACCAGAGGGTCAAGTTACCAATCAGAAAGTGAAGATGAAAGTGATGATGATCTCAGAATAAATCAAATTATCATGTCTAACAGTAGAAAAGTTGGTTTCTCACCATCAGATGTAAGTATTGAAAACTTTTTCTCTTGTAAAGATTACACTGCTCAAATGTTAAGAGCTCATCTTTCTCATTAATGAATAATAACAAAATTTAAGTTTTTATACTAAAAGTTTCATAACAAGCCCTAAGGTTGCATTTATCAATGCATTTTTAACAAACTAATAATTTAAAAGATAAGTGTCTTTTGGACAGTCAATAAATTAATGTAAACCAAAATGTCAATCACATTTCCTCTGCCCATCACTTTTACTAATGCAAATTGAAGGGTAATAATGATTAGTATAGCTTCAATCATACTGATGGCATATTAACCCTTTGACGCCGAGCGTGTTGTTTTCGACACAGGTACTTTGAGATTCAATAATTATTCACTAGAATACAGTATCATTATCGTTTCAGTGTGAAACAGTTCCTTGACTTCTTATCTTCAAATCCATCCAGCGCGATTTTTGAATTGTTTTGTTTACATTTCTAAATTTTCATTTGTTGCTGAGATTTCGAGAGTGCATCATCGCATGCAGTTTTACCGACTTTGATAAGTTATTTCTTGTGTTTCCTGGTCGATTATTTTACTGAAAAAATTAATAGAGGTAGCTAATATGCTTATTAACATATATTTTTAAAGAAAATTGTAATAATTAATTGGTAGGTAGCTGCTTTTGTCCAATTTTCTGCCGTGTCGAAAACGACACATCCGGTATTAAAAGAACGTTTTTTCCAAAGAAATAATTTTACTGTTTTTTCCTGATTTCTTCTGATTTTAGATTAATTATTGAGTCAAAACTAGGAAAATGAGTGACAATTTACCACTACGCAGCTAATGCTAGACCCAGCCCTTCTATTGTAGCTCCCATTCCTATCACAAGTGCAGCTAGTGCTAGACCCAGCCCTCCTATTGTAGCTCCCATTCCTATCACAACTGCAGCTAGTGCTAGACCCAGCCCTCCTATATTGTAGCTCCCATTCCTATCACAAGTGCAGCTAGTGCTAGACCCAGCCATCCTAATTGTAGCTCCCATTCCTATCACAACTGCAGCTAGTGCCAGACCCAGCCCTCCTATTGTAGCTCCCATTCCTATCACAACTGCAGCTAGTGCTAGACCCAGCCCACCTATTTTAGCTCCCATTCCTATCACAACTGCAGCTAGTGCTAGACTTAGCCCACCTATTGTAGCGCCCATTCCCATTCCCATCATCACTAACGTTCTCCTTAAAATACTCACTAAAAAATCGTCATTTTATACTTTTTTAACAAAATCAGTTTTTTCTACATTCTTGTTCCTTTAAAGCCCGGTGTGTCGTTTTCGACACGGATTCATAACTTTTTACCGGTAAAAGCTAGAAAGCTGAAACTAACGCCAAAAGTCTTAGAAAACCATCAGGATGAAAAAAAAGTTGGTTGCGATTTTTTTCCCCCGGCCAAATTAATTCCGGCGTCAAAGGGTTAAAGCATTTTTTTTTTTTTTAGTACTTTCAAAAGATTATTTTTATTCGACAAATACTTTCATCTTCATGAATAAATATAAATGGAAAAAATAACTTATTAATAAAATGAAAATTAGCTAATGGCAAGTAAGTGGCTCATAATGTAAAGCATGTATTGGGCCACTTTTTATTAGACATTGATTTCACATGCAATTTCTTGTTCAATGCAATATTGTTTTTTTTTTTTTGTTGTTGTCAATAGTGATTTTGTTTATACTGCATCTTCACTCAGTTTTCAAGCTTGTAAAGCAAGAAAAACAGAGCGATTATTGATGATTTCCTTATTGATACACAATTTGATTGTGTATAATGTTGCTTGTTAAGTTCATGATTAAATCTGTCCATTAGCAACTATGATTGGGCTTGAAATATTTAGATCTATACTTGGGCATTGTGAGAACTTGGGCTTTGTCTTTATAAGCCATTAAAATTAAACCCTTGGTAAGAGATAGTCACAAAAGATCCAAACAACAAACAACTCAAGCAAAGTGCACAAATAAGGTGATTTAGTGTGTTCAAAATTGGACCAAAGTTGGACTTGGTGAGGTGTATTACCACTTGACACAGATACTTATAGTTTCAAGGCAAAATTAATACACATTTTCATGATACATACCTGTGTGGACTTAGTCTAAATTTTGCATATTGCTTTAAATGAGGAAACATAAGTTGAGGAAATGTAAGAATGCATCTAATATTATATTTCTATCTAATATGTTTACATAAAACATGCTGACTGCTTGAATGTGTTTGATGCTTTCATTGTACCTAATATTTGTTATGTTTTATGTATCTACTTATTTGTGTACAAAAGAAAGAATGCATCTAATATGTTCATGTTTACATAAAACATGCTGACTGCTTGAATATGATTGATGCTTTCATTGTAATATTTGTTATGTTTTATGTATCTACTTATTTATTTATTGTTTAATAGAGGTTTTTTATTTGTTCATAAGTCAGAAGTAGGTAAGTTTGGTTTAGTGGGTCGCTGTCCTCAATTTAATAATAAATAATAATAAACACTAGTGGAAGGTAACCAATAGGCGAAGTAATGCTGAAAGTATTTTCTACCACCTAACCCTCAGAGTGCTATTTACTATGTGGTCATATACTCAAATTAATGAGGAAAATATATGCATTGGTGGTGTATCTTATAACTATAAAGTTGAAAAACACCATTTTAATATAATAGAAGATAAATAGATATACATTGGGTTGGATTCGATCCAACGGATCCCTACGCTATCTAGATAACGAGACCAGCGCCTTAACCACTCGACTACCAATGCACGGCAATTTCGGGGCTGAGTAACTGCTTGGGAGAAAAAACAAGTCTTCCCTTTGGACTGAGGGCAAAATCATACTCTCCCACATCGGTGTTTGCGCTGACGATTACCATGGGTCTGAGCTTGGAGCGAGGTCGCTGTTTACTCGTTGGCTTGCTACTGGTGGGTGTCTTATACTTAAGGGTGACACAGGGTATTAATAATCAAGCGAAATGGTCGTTTCGCGGGAAGACGCCTCCCAGAAACTACAGTGCTTATATAACGGTGATATAATAAATACCCGGTGTATACGGGAGTATAGCCCTATTTACAATGTCAACAATGAAAATGTATCAGGGAAACTATTCCCCTTACGCACGGCTCATGGGTTTCCCTAGACCACTTCTTCAGTGTGTTTTCGATGAGGTGACTGTCCGATGCGTTTCCTAAGTTTGCTTGCCTGTCTTCTGACTCACCAGTCATAGCCGCAAGACGCGTATGGGGAATATTACCTGTAAGGTACTCGCGGCTACCCGCAGACTTCTTCTACAATGTTTGATGAGGTGTCTTTTGCCCTAAACGAGTAGTAAGTCAAGTCGCTTAACATGATTGTCGAGGCCACATTAATCAATGGGTTAATATTGGTCGAAGCCCTGATGCGCTAATCTTAGCCATCTCAAACCAATTAACAACTTGTTAAAATTGGCTAGGATGCTACCTCGCATATTTTAGATTTCGAGCACCTAGCTTTCAGTTGTTCTTGGTAATTCTCTCGCTCGAGGTCGTAAAATTTAAAAGCTTCCCTGTGAGCGTTCCCCTTTGGAACTTTGTCAACTCGACAAGAGTAATTCCCCCTTGGAAATAATTTAAGTAAAACAACAGTGGTTAAATAGTGCCTAGTGACAAAATAGACCTTTTTTTAAACTTGTGCTAAATTCAATAACCTTTGATTTATCTTACCGCGCCGCGGGATTCAGTGCTAGGGTAGGGTGCCACTCTAATTCCTATTATCCTTTGGCAAGGGTGGGTAAGTTAGGTATACATCTAAAAGGTACTCAAAGGTAAGAATGCACAATCTTATTTATTTGGTTTTGGTATCTTAAAAAATTTCTTCTAATGAACCATGTCGCCTAAAATATACAGTCCACTAATGTGTGAAAAAAGATCATACATTTTCTTGGTCCTAGCCGGATCAGAACAACTAGTTTAGTCCTTGCTATAGTTTTTTAGTAAAATGAGCGGTCGTTAGGTCGAGCCCTTTGCTCTACATAGCACGCTCCATTCTGTTTGAGCCCTTTGCTCAATAGATTGTTAATTTTCCTATTTAAAAAATATTAACCCCCTTGGTTATTATTTCGTGATTTGAGGCCTTTTGCCTATAAATTTATTAAGACATTTGAGCCCTCTGTTCATCTGTCCATATGGTTTGTTTATAATAAGAACACCTTGTTCTGTAATTGAAATTTGGTAAAAATAACTCCTTTGAGTAATTTGCAGTACCTAACTGCTTAAAAACTTTCAGCTATATTGTTTCTAGTGCACTGTTGGTTATTGGAATTTATTGTATTTATTTTTTGATAAAAAATAATTATTTTATTGTTGAATAAGTTGCTTTGAGTTTTCAGGTCAAAGTTAGGCACCCTCCTAATCTGATACATATATATAATTGTTGAGTAATTTATGTTCAATTTATTTTTTAAATTTATTTTAAAATTGAAATATTATTAACCTTTCTTTAACTATTTTCAACTATATATATATATAATTATATATATATTTCTCTGGTTAATATTATCCTAATTAACTATGTCAAAGGCAACTCCTAAAGAACTGTTGGATATTGCTGAGAAAACTCGAGCTAGGTACTATCAGCGTTTACAGCGCTGTTATGACCTTATAAAGCTAGGGGATAGTAGAAAGGCTGAGTTTTTGCAACAAGCCAAGGTTGCAGACTCCACGTTTAATAAGCTTGAGGACGTTGTGGATCAGATTTTAAAAATTAATTCTCAGTTAAAAGAGGATGAAACCCCACTTGAGACAGAGCAACAAAGTGCTGCCTGTGATGATTTGTATTTTAAAATTAAAGCTCACGAAAGTATTTTGTTAGCTAGTCAAGAGAAGTTTGCCGCCACCAATGTAGTTCTGCCTCCTTTACAATTACCCACCTTTGGGGGTGATATTAATAAATTTCCTGTGTTTTATTATTTATTTAAGTCTTTGGTACATGATAACCCAGATTTGTCAAACGACCAGCGCGTGCAACATCTAGTTGCCAGGCTTTCTGATAAAGCGTTGTGTGTGGTTAGTGGAGTGCCCCCTATTGGTCAAAACTATCCAGTGATATGGAAAAATTTGGTTGATAAGTATTTGGATACGAGAGTACTATTCAGTACCTATCTCGATCAGATATTAAGTCTGAAATCTGTGAAATCCGACTCATTTGGTCAATTTAGTAATTTTGTAGACAAGTTTTCAACTGCTGTAGATTGTTTATCAGCATTAAATATTGAATCCCTTGGGTCTGTAATATTGTGTCATATCGGTGCCTCTAAACTTGACACAGACCTTAGAAAGCAATTTGAATTAAAAGTACAGGGTGAAAATAACCCTAAGGTTAACAAGCTCATAAGCTTTCTGAAAGATCAGGTAAAATTGGTTTCTAGAATCCAGTCGACATCGACGGAGAAAGATAATAAAAGTGCTTTCTCTAAGTCGCAGTCTACTTACAACTCATCTCGAGCTTTAGGTAATGTACATACATTTGTAACAAATGAAACCCCTGTGTGTAACTTGTGTAATAAAACTGATAAACACCCACTGTATAGGTGTGACAGTTTTTTGAAAATGTCAGTTTCTTGCAGGTTTACTTTTGTTAAGGAAAATCGCCTTTGCTTTTCTTGTCTAAAAGATTCTCACAGTTTAGGGCAGTGTCCGTCTAAAATGAGATGTCAAAAGTGTGAAGGTCGTCATAACACTCTCTTGCACTTTGAGAATTCTATTGGAAAAAATATTGCCTCACGAGGTGATCGAACCCACGGGTCTGTAGAAGACTCGCGGGCGACAAGTTCTACGTCAAATAGCAAATCGCTCTGTGCTACCACCGCTACTCATAACTCCACGGTATTGCTATCTACTGTTAAAGTAGAAACTAAAGATTCAAAGGGTAAAACTCACATGCTGAGACTCTTGCTAGACTCTGGTAGCGAGAGTAATATTCTTGAGGAAAGTGTAGTGAAACAGTTGGGTCTAAAGCTGACTAAAGTCTCTAGCGCCGTACAGGGTATTTGTGGCTTGTCAAGTCAAATAAAAGGGAGAGTCGATTTTAAGTTCAACTCCCGATTTGATAAAAATGTAAAATTTGCTGTTAAAGCTCTTGTAGTTAAGAACATTGCAGACAACTTGCCTTCTCAGCCTTTGAGTTTGGAGAGTATTTCTCACTTGCAAAATGTTGTCTTGTCAGATGACGAGTTTAACGTCTCTAAACCTATTCAAGGTATTTTAGGAGCCTCTCTCTTCTCAGTTCTTTTGGAACCAGGCAAAGTCGTTGGTCCCGAGAACTCTCCTGTGGCTATTAACACCTCGTTAGGCTATACTGTTATGGGAGGGAGGTGTAATAATAATGTTACTACTAGTGATGATAAAAAATATTTTTGTGGTTTCCTTAACCAAAATTATGATGACAATTTGGAAATGTCAATGAAAAAGTTTATGGAAATTGAAAACGTACCCTCTGCTGGTTTAACTAAGCCTGGTGATGTAGAGTGTGAAACCTTGTTTCACACTCTACATCACTTGGATTTCTCAACTTGGAGAAAAAATTACTTAGGTCCGAAAATAATTCATTACACAGTCAGTACTGTGAGGTAATGAACGAATTTATAAGCAGTGGGTATATGTCACAGGTACATGATGATAGTGTGCAAGAGGGCTATTACATACCGCAACATGTAGTGATACGAGATGATCACGCGTCCTTTAAGTTAAGGCCCGTGTTCGATGCCAGTTGTGCCTCTACTTCTGGCATTTCACTTAACGATATATTATATACCGGGCCTAAACTGTACAATGATTTATTTGTTATATTGATAAATTTCAAGTTGTTCCCTGTGGTCCTTACCACAGATATAAAAAAGATGTATCTCCAGATACTTCTCAATGAGAATCATAGGAAGTTTCAAAAGGTTGTTTGTAGACTTTCCCCAGAAGAAGATCTCAAGACCTATACCTTAAATACTGTGACCTTTGGAGTCTCCTCATCTCCCTATCTAGCCCTGCGGTGTGTGAAAGAAATGTGTTCTAAGGAATATGACAAGTATCCACTTGCTTGTGAGCGAGTACTAACTGACTCCTACATAGATGACGTATGTATCTCCGTCCCTACTGAGGCTGTAGCGACTGACCTTCAGTCACAACTAGTAGGTTTGTTCAAAACAGGCGGATTCACCCTGTCCAAGTGGGCCTCTAACTCTTCTAAAGTCCTCGAGCACCTGCCGAACGAGGATAAGTTAGAGTCCTGTGTGACATGGGATGAGTCATCTTTGAAAGTTCTTGGTTTATTGTGGCAACCTGTCACGGATTCATTTTCCTTTGAAGTGAATATAAAAGAGACAGAGTGTACTAAAAGAAATGTTTTAAAATTAACGGCAAGTATTTTTGACGTGTTAGGCCTCTTGGCACCTGTAACTTTGTTTGCAAAGCTGTTGATAAAATATTTGTGGCAAGAAAAAATTGAGCGGGATTCTGAGCCACCCTGGAAAATTAAACAATTGTGGAATGTTTTTCAAAAGGAGCTGCCTTTGCTGTCGTCTCTTTCCTTTAAAAGACACACAGGCATGTCCTTAGACAGCGAGATAACACTGGTCGGTTTTGGAGATGCGAGTGAAAAAGCTTACGCTTGTGCTATTTACAGCCGTGTGAAATCACCCCTTGGTGATATATCGGTAAATTTGATTTGTGCAAAGTCCAAAGTAAGTCCTCTTAAAAGTCTCACCATACCGAGACTCGAACTGTGTGCAGCCCTGCTGTTATCGAAATTAATGAAACTTGTAATAGACACGTATAGTCCTCGAGTAAAAATTAAAGATTATTATTGTTTGTCTGACTCTAAAGTTGTCATAGATTGGATTCGATCCCCACCCTATCGATGGAAACAGTTCGTAGCTAACCGTACGTCAAAAATTCATGAGAACGTGGGTGCAGAATGTTTTCATCATATAGCAGGTAAAGAGAACATTAGTGATTGCATTACTCGAGGTATGACACCTAAACAATTTATTGAATACCCTGAGTGGTTGACAGGTCCTGATTGGTTGGGCCAGCCGATCTCTCTGTGGCCGTTAGATATGGAAACGACCACGCTGGAGAGTGATAACGTGGACCGCGAAGAAAAGAAAAATATTTTTATAACTGTTCAACCTTCTTCTATCATACTTCTAGAATTAGCACAAAGGTTTTCGTCATGGTCTAAGTTATTACATTCCATTGTTTACATATTACGAATGTTGAAAATATTACCTATGAGGAAAGGTATTATGCTAGCGTCTGACTTACAAGAAGCTGAGACGCGCTTGTTAAAGGATTTACAGCGTGAATGTTTTTCTGCTGAAATCAGTTGTATTGAAGAGAAAAGGTTATGTTCTCCTAACATTCAAAAATTAAATCCTTTTCTCCACCATGGTTTGTTATTAGTAGGAGGCCGCCTAGGTCAGTCCTCTCTTAGTTTTGAGCAAAAGCATCCCACCTTACTCCCTAGTAAGCATTGTATTACAAATCTGATAGTAGACTATTATCACAAAAGTAATATGCACACTGGTCCACATTTGTTATTGAGCCTTCTCAGACAAAAGTATTGGATCGTGGGGGGCCGAAATATTGTTCGTCAACGTGTGCGAAAATGCAACCATTGTTTTAGGTTCAAGCCACTCACATCCAATGCAATCATGGGTGAGTTACCCGCTAGTAGGGTGAATGAAAGTTGTAAACCTTTCGTGCACACCGGCACCGACTACACGGGCCACGTGTTCATCACGATGGGAAAGAAAAGGGGCGTGGTCTCGCAAAAGGCCTACATATGTATCTTTGTGTGCCTGACCACGAAGGCAATTCACCTCGAATTGGCTAGTGATCTATCGACGGATGCTTTCCTAGCAGCATTCAAACGATTTTTGTCGAGGCGTGGCTCTGTGTCCGTCATGTATTCTGATGGTGGAAAAAATTTCATCGGAGCAAAGAATAAGTTGAACGAAATTTATAGCTTATTAGAGTCTGAGCAATTCAATGGGGCCTTAGCCCAAGAACTCGCTCAGAGAAAAATTCAGTGGTCTTTTCTGCCCCCACTTAGTCCTCATAAAGGGGGCCTTTGGGAAGGAAATATTCGCATGATAAAACAAAATCTGATGAAAGTCATTGGTTCCCAAATTTTGACATTTGAGGAACTTTACACGGTTCTAACTCAAGTAGAAGCTCTTTTGAACTCGCGACCTTTATGTCCCTTGAGTTCTGACCCTAGCGATGTGCAAGTATTGACACCTGCTCATTTCTTACACTCGCAACCATTGAATGAGTTTCCTGCTGTAGACACCTTGTCTACTTCTATCAATAGATTAAATAGATATCAGCTGCTTGATAATATGGTTCAGTCCTACTGGAAGCGTTGGTCCATTGAATATTTGAACCAGCTGCAAGCACGGCAGAAGTGGATAGGTCCAGAACCTCCTATTACAGTTGGACAAGTGGTCATTGTGAAAAATGATCTCAGCATCCCTCTACATTGGCCTCTAGGTTTGGTCACACAAGTTTATCTTGCTAGAGATGGAGTCGTCAGGGTAGTACAAGTGCGTACCAGAACAGGTACTTATACGCGGCCTATCACAAAGCTGTGTCTGCTGCCCTCACAATGATTTTGCTGATCTACAATTGATTAGATCTATTTTTTGTAAATATTTTTTTTATGATATTCATTTTTTATTGTGAGTTTGTTATCCATTGGTTCTTTAGTGGTTCCTAAAATTTGCATCTGACCCTTGTCAGTGAATTTTATATTCTTTTTTGGTGTTGGTTTATTGTTATTGATTTAGTTTTTTAAGAATTTGTCAGTGGTTCTCAACTTTAGTTTGGAACTGGACAAACTTTCTCAAAAATGATTTATTTATTTTTGTTGTTTATTTTTTAGAAGTTTTACTTTTTTCTTTTGACTTGCAAACTCAAAGCAATTTTAGCCTTTGAAAGCTACCTCTTTCAAGGTGGGGGAAAAATGTCGAGGCCACATTAATCAATGGGTTAATATTGGTCGAAGCCCTGATGCGCTAATCTTAGCCATCTCAAACCAATTAACAACTTGTTAAAATTGGCTAGGATGCTACCTCGCATATTTTAGATTTCGAGCACCTAGCTTTCAGTTGTTCTTGGTAATTCTCTCGCTCGAGGTCGTAAAATTTAAAAGCTTCCCTGTGAGCGTTCCCCTTTGGAACTTTGTCAACTCGACAAGAGTAATTCCCCCTTGGAAATAATTTAAGTAAAACAACAGTGGTTAAATAGTGCCTAGTGACAAAATAGACCTTTTTTTAAACTTGTGCTAAATTCAATAACCTTTGATTTATCTTACCGCGCCGCGGGATTCAGTGCTAGGGTAGGGTGCCACTCTAATTCCTATTATCCTTTGGCAAGGGTGGGTAAGTTAGGTATACATCTAAAAGGTACTCAAAGGTAAGAATGCACAATCTTATTTATTTGGTTTTGGTATCTTAAAAAATTTGTTCTAATGAACCATGTCGCCTAAAATATACAGTCCACTAAATATCGAAAATGCTAATGTGTGAAAAAAGATCATACAATGATGTTGATATAGTTGCTTTAAAAAATGAACTGTATACAACTACTAGCCGCGTCGCGGCCAGTCCTATCCTAAATTAATGCATTTTTAGGGGTACACAAAATGTAGTTGTGGGAGTCGGTTCAACTTGAAAATATTAATGGAATCCCTTAAAGTGGGAGGCACCGTTTTCCGTCCCATTTACCTTTTTTTCACCTTATTCCGTCCCGTCGATTCCGTCCCGTCAATATTTTAACACCCGATTCCGTCCGGTCATCGTAAGGGTTCAATACCCGATTCCGTCCCATATGTTCCGTCCTATATACATAAATAAATACATAAATTATAAATTCAACATTTTTCATCAGTTTATTTTCAATCACGTAAAATAAAATAGGTAAAATACAATGACGGCCATGCCTTGGGTTTATAGTAGGGTTAGGTAAAATACAATGAAGGCCATGCCTTGAGTTTATATTAGGGTTAGGTAAAATACAATGACGGCCATGCCTTGGGTTTATAGTAGGGTTAGGTAAAATACAATGACGGCCATGCCTTGGGTTTATAGTAGGGTTAGGTAATATACAATGAAGGCCATGCCTTGAGTTTATAGTAGGGTTAGGTAAAATACAATAACGGACATGACTTGGGTTTATAGTAGGGTTAGGTAAAATACAATATAGGCCATGCCTCGATTTATTAATTGAAGGCCATGCCTATAAGGAAAAAATACTATAATTACCTGATCATCAGGGCAAGTACCATCAGGGCACCGAACTTGTACATAGCCTAATACATAATATCAGGTACTTATGTACATAGTACATAGGTGCATAAGATAAGTGACGGGACGGAATTCAGTGATTGATCTGAGAGGTTCGGGACGGAATGAAGTATCGACTACCTGAGAGAAAAAACTCGCGGGACGGAATCAGGTGTCGTCCCCTTAAAGTAACTCAAAATAGAGCCATTCTATTTAATATTTTCAAGTTGAGGTAGCCCCCGCCACCCATTGATGCCGAAACTAAATTTTGGGAATCCCTGAAAATGCATTAATTTAGGATAAGACTGCAAAATTTCAGTTCTCTATCTTCAAGTGAAAAATAACGAGGAATGTGCCTTGGACTTTATGAACACACTCTATAAACAATTAAAATCGGGGTTCACTCATAGCTTCTGAGGAAGAATGAGTAGTTACTTCTATAAGGACAACCAGTGGCTTCATAGTGGCCTTCATAGTAATGAAATGACTTACCAGCTTATATGAATAGAAAATATGTAATTCGAAAAGAGACGGAAAATGCTGCGCCACCCAAAAAAATATGAAGAGGTCTTGTGCTTCACCACAAAGAAAGCATTATTTAAACTATACTCGTACAGGTATATATTTGATTTATTTGTACCAGCAACAAAGTGTTATTACAAAAAAAACAATTGGCAATTACATATAGAACAGGTAAAAAGAAAATTTTCATCATTCTTTAAATTAATAAAAATGTTGTTTCAGAAATCTAGTGATTCATCGTATTCCAGTGACGGTCCAGATGCAGAAAGCAGCGAAGAGTCCAAGTTGCCATTCTCTTGTCAATACTGTGAGAAGGCATTCAAATCCAATGCTGACCTCACACGCCATGTCCGATGTCATACTGGTGAGATTTCAAACCATCAGGTTGTGTTTATTTAAAGAAAAATACAGTCGAATCTGGATAGTATAAAAAATAACTCAATGGACAGGACATTTTTTTCTCTTATATTCAGGTTTCTATTGTGACATATTATCTTTTTTTTCATTTCATGTGTATTATATTTTTCATTGAGAAGTAAATTTGACCTGGAAATCGTTCTATTATATACAAGTTTCTATTATAAAGAGTTTATTTTCCCCTATAGAGATGTAAATTTGACCTGAAAATCTTTCTTTTACTTTTATTTATTTTATTTAGAAACTCTTTATTAGTAGGAAGAACATATATACAGACAAATAATGGTAAATATAAAAATAGACAATATTAATGATATAAACAAGGAAAGAAAAAAACAAAACAAAACAAAAAACAAATTATATACATATGTCCTAACTAAAGGGCGGGGTTATTGCCTATGGCAATCTCTTCCACCCAACCCACCCAACTTTCAGGTTCGACTGTAATAAATTCGTGTTAATCACATAACTCAAACTTTCCTTAATAACTAATTATCATACTTTGGACTTGAACCACCGACAGGTTTACTTATTTTTGGTTGAAGGCAGGAAAAAATCTTTTAAAGACACCCAGGTCATCCTGACTTGGGGTGTGGGATTTCCACCCACTAAAAACCCATCTTCTCGAAAAGCTAACCGCACCTGGAACCGAAATGTATCATTACTTCAAGAAACTGCTTTATTAATAATGATCGAGGCACTAGTTACACTAGTATATCTCCTTTTAGCTTATAATTCTTTGAGATGGAAGAAAATATGCGAATTATGTGAAATTCTTAGTTCTCAAAGTCTGAGACCTCAAAATTCAATTATTGCTGTAAAACAAAGAAATGAACAATGGTTGTGCTATTTTCACCAGTTCTCTATGACAGAACGAGAACTGGTGTATAGTATGCAACATGCCAACAACGCTGGGATGTTGAATGTTTATTTCATTTCATTTCATAAAGTAAAGTCTTCTTATAGGTTTGGGTTGCCCATACACCTCAGCCACATTGGCCCCTTTATGCGTGGAATAGTTAGCTTCGTTATCCAATCAAGTTTAACTTCTCCGGTGTTTGAGAAGCCTTTTGATTAGATTATGTTGAATAAGTACTTCTCTTGGGTTCAGGGTCCCAATGATGCTTATTCAACTTCATCCAGACTTACTATGAGCACAATTAAAATTGTAATAACACTGTCATTAACTTATAATTAGCAGTTAAAAATGTCCAACTGTATTTACAGGTGAGAGGCCCTACACCTGTGAGCACTGTTCCAAGGGCTTCAGTCAAGGCGCCCATCTACAGCGTCATCTTCTCACCCATCCGGACAAAGCCCACACTCACAAGTGCCCCACCTGTGACAAAGCGTATCCTCTCAAGATACAACTCGTTGGTCATTTGGCCGTGCACAGCAAGAAAGATCCTGTCACAAAGGTAAATTGATCCACAACAAAAAATGTCTCACTGTTATTTATACTGTTGCCCTTGGCGATCCCTTGTTAATCGCAAAATTGGTTTCGAATAGAAGGAACTAGTTGGAAGGAAAGTAATGTCATTGTCCAATCTTTTCCATGGTATGCTCAGTTTTCACTACCCAAACACGTCCCAGCGCCTAAATCAAAGTTTCAGGCATTGCCGCATTGATTTATTTATTTAGAAACTCTTTATTAGTAGAACATATATACAGACAAATAATGGTAAAAATTAATTATAAAAATTGACAATATTAATAATATAAACAAGAACAAAAAAAAAAAAAAATGTATACATATGTCCTAACTAAAGGGCGGGGTTATTGCCTATAGCAATCTCTTCCACCCAATTGATCTGTGTATGTGTCTGTAAACATTGTAAACAAAATAGTAGGGGTTAAAGGATTGAAAATATTGAAATATGGCGCACAGTTCATACATGTGAGACAAGACCTGGCTTATTATTTTGAACGTGTCTATATGCGCGAACACAACGGAGCCTGATACCCCTGACCCTAGGATTGCGCCGCGCCGGTACCACGTAAAATAATTAAACCATGGTATAAATTAAATGTAAGCGGCCGAAACGGTGTCCCGGAAATCGTCTATATCAAGCTGTAATTACCAGGGTCTAAGGTGCGGGCATAGCGTGTAGAATTAAGAAGTGTGGAAACGAACCCCAGTTGCATGGAAACGCCACATAGCGCGACACCATCGCAAAGGAGTAGAATATTTCTCCCGTTCTATTTATGTTTACATTTGATACGGGTGAGGGACGAGGTGAGGAGACTCCTTTGCGATACTAGCGCTGAGGACGCCACGATGTAGGCCGGCGGGGGGTGGTTTCCACACTTCTTAATTCTACGCGCTATGGTGCGGCGCTCCGTTGTGGCCGCGCACTTCGTATAAAATATTTATCCCATAAAATATATAAGATCTGTTTGACTGCTGGAGTAAAGGAACTTTTCAGTCTTACCTTGGCAAATATAAACAAGGTATATTCTATTGTATTAGGCAATGCAGGCTGCATTCTTGAGACTTTTCCATCAGGAAATCCCCTTCAAATGTTCGATGATTAAGAATTTGATAGATGTATTTAAATATTGTTGAGTTTGAATAAATAATCCAACAAAGTTCTATTAGTATCTCGTAAATCAGGCCCATCTTGTTAACTCGTCTCGTTCTTACCCTGTCTAGGTGAAGACCAAGTTCAAGTGTGAGAAGTGTGGCAAGTTGTTCACCGCTCATCACAAGTACAGAAATCACTTGGCGGCGCACCTGAGTGGAGACTTGCACTGCTGTGAGGTATGTGGGCGAGCCTTCAAAATGCAATCCTATCTCACGGTGCACATGCGCACTCACACAGCAACCAAAGTGTACACAGGGGACAAACCATTCAGCTGTGAAGTGTGCGGCAAGGCATTCCTAAGCAGTAGTAACCTAGAACTACACGCTACCATACACAAGTATGAGAGGACTTCATTCCCGTGTGAACTCTGTGGCAAAGAATTCTCTCGCAAGTCAAATTATGTGGCCCATGTCAAGTCTCATTACAGATAAGCCAAATTATAATATTTGTAGAATTAGTTTAATTGGTAAAAAGGATGTCGTTCCTGTCTAGATTTAGTTTGTGGGTCAAATATTTCTTTTTGTTATATGTTCCCTGGTTGTCGGACCGTCTTCAAATCTGTCTTTTTTCATGTCGAAATGATATCGAGGAGTGCGGTAGCTTTTCGCCTCGCCAATCTAAAAGAAGAAAAGCTACCACTTAACGTACATCACAGCACAAAGTGCTGATTTTACACTTTTGTAGACAAAAACTTGTAAGAAATAAAGTACAAAAATAAGTAAATGAAAAAGAACAATCTTTGCTATCAAACTTCTAAAAAGTTTCCAAATCGGTTGTGTTATACCAGAGATAATTGCTTGTAAAAAGATGTTTTTTTTTCTGGTACTGTTTCTGTTTGTTGTTCTTGTTTGATTGTTCGATTCTAACTCAAATGGACACACTTTCATCATGAATCACCATAAAACTTGAGATTTGTCGGAATGCTATATTTTTTATTTTAAAATAATTCAGGCAACACTGCATTTCATTAAAAAAGGAAGAAGAGAAATAATGGTTCACCCACAGTCCTACACTAAATACAGAGCTACAGGTCTGTATTTCTTTATAAACAATTCAGAACAAACTTACACATTATGACACAGAATAAAATATTAAACAAGCATTTTAATAAAAGTTTTTTTTTTTAAACTCAGACTATACTTCACACAATAATCCACTGTAAAAATCATATCTCTGATGTCAAGACCAATTGCAACCTTGATAATAACTAACCAATATGTAATGATGTCGAACATAGATCATCTGCACTCAGGAACACTCATTTCACCCATCAAACTTCATAACGTCACAAGAATATCTCTTACCTAGTCATGTGGATGGCCATCCCAATAAGTCTCTAGTCAATCAATCGCCTCCACCCCGCAATGTCAAGAGTTCTATGATGACACTCAACACACAACTTCAATACTTCCATATTCTTTCCAACTCTATTGATAAAGATCACATGAAACATACAGCGAAGAAATCCATTCTAAAACCTTGGGAAGTCATAATACATATCTATTAGCCTAACAAAGTTCCAACCCTATTTGTGTCATCGCTATCGTGATATCACAATTATTCAAACTCGATTTACTAAATATTTTGTCATCATACTAAATTCGATTTACTAAATATTTTGTCATCATACTAAACTCGATTTACTAAATATTTTGTCATCATACTAAACTCGATTTACATTGCTTAACTTGGATTCGAACCACCGACCTCCAGGTTACGATTCCACAGCCTCATCGATCGAGCCACTGAGGCCGGTTCACCAATCATAGCCGAAGAAGGAAACGAGTTACAAAGATCATGGCTGGCCCAATGACGTTCTGATTGGTCTCCCTTGAAATTTGATGGTCTGTCGTCTGCTGGTAGAACATTAGCAGCAGGAAATTAATTATTTATGAGTAGTATTCCTTTGTACCGATTCTGGTCAGTATTCACAATAAAAATAAAAATTGATGAAAGTTAGCGGGAAGTGGGCGAAAACAATAAAACAAAATACATATAAACTCTGTTTCGTGTTAATATAGGCCGGATGCGAGTGCTACTTGATGAGCTTGATCACTAACAACGTGCAAACTCATTCTTTATCCTAGGAGTGTCGAAAATCCTAATTTGTATTATTGTCTTTTGCCTTGACAAATCTGGTACCGTATCTGTTTAACGTTCCCCCCAGCAAGACATGTATACTCTATTGTATGTTATTGTGGCTAATAGGTTCGAATTTTTCCAGCTTTTTTTTTTTTAGACTTTTCACGTTTTTTAACACAGTCCAGCGCAAAACTTGAAATTTATTGCGATGACCTATATTTTTATTTTAAAAACTATCTGAGAACACTACAGGCTTTCATTTGAGCCTTTAACCGTGCACTGGTAGTCAAGTGGTTAACGCGCTAGTCTGGTAATCCAGGTAGCGTAGGGATCCGTTGGTTCGAATCCCACCCAGTGCATGAATTTTTCCTCATTAATTTGAGTTTGTGACCACATAATAATAAGACCCTGAGGGTTAGGTGGTAGAAAATGCTTTGAGCATTAACCTTCTTATTATAATTGCCATAGTCTGACAAACCTTTCTCGAAATATAGGCCAGTTAGCTACATTTTCAATATTCTTTCAAAATTACCCCCGTGTGTGTGATGGCTTGACGCAGCGGGTGCAGCCCGCTAGTTATCCAACAAGAAAGTTCCAGAAAATTATGATCCTTGTTTATTCCATTTACAATTTTGTTTGACATTTGATTAAATGTCTCTTTATGACTTATATATATTTTTCTGTGAGGTAGTGTTAAGGAATTTTATGAAGGTTTGATTTTCACGTTTGTGTTTAAAGGTTTTTAACTATTTCTCTTTGTTTTTATTTTCTTTTTTTTGTGCTATATGTCTTCGTTCAGCTGAACAAATAATTATGGCGTTTTTGGTTGTATAGTTTAATTTTCTTCTTTGCCTTTACCTTTTCCCAAACCAACTTGGCGTCGACACTGTCATGGTTGAGGTTCTTTGCCACACTTTTTACCTGTATACCCTTCCTAACGTCAACCCTACTAACGTTGCCAACGATTTGTGTTATATTTTTTCTTTTGGCCTGACATGGTTGGTACCGCATCTGTCACCCAGGGAGACAAATGTTAAAATAAAACTGTAAAAGATTTCACTATCCTCTTTAAATCAAATTTTGGTAAAATATAAACCGCAAAATGTGATAATTTCGTTGCAAATGAAACATATATTGAAGAAATATTTTAATTTTTTATTTTGCCCGTTTGAAATTAGTTGAGAATGGTCCATTTTACTTTGAAGGTATGATGCAATTGGTATTTTAAGTAGGTTTTACGTTTTAATGTGTTAATTGATTTTTTTCTGAGGGCTTCCGTATGGAAGTGCTCTTTCAACAGGGCGAATCAGCTGTTGTATTTTGATCAATACCACCAAATAAGTAATCAATACCACCGGTTATTCTTTCATTTTTTTAGTTTCTATTACCTGAAAGGTATAGAAAGTATTTTTTCATGTTTTATTTATTGGACACAGTGGCTTGGAACCAGGCCGCTAGAAGTACTGGTAGTCAAGTGGTTAACGCGCTAGTCTGGTAATCCAGGTAGCCGTTGGTTCGAATCCCACCCAGTGCACGATTTTTTCCTTATTAATTTGAGTTTGCGACCACATAATAATAAGACTCTGAGGGTTAGGTGGTAGAAAATGCTTTGAGCATTAACCTCGCCTGGTGGTTACCTTCCACTTAAGAGTATTATTATAAGTACTTGGCTTGGGTGACACCATACGTGATTGAGAATAGAACTCGCCGCCGTGTTACCTAACATTACTTGCTTGTTTTTAAGGTCAACTTATTATTAATGCTACACTGCTTTCAAGTTATAAGCGGCTATGACTTCGTTCATGTTTAGAAATAGTAATAATGAGGGGTCATGCTGTGATATCCTCGCAACCTGATAAGGGATTCCCTGCATCAGCACAAATTAGTTCATACATAGGTTAAATTTATTGTTATTCATAAGTTTTCGTTTTTTCCTATTCCTATTTATGAATCTGTATAATATATTATTATTCAAATATACTAATGGTAATTTTACTGGTAAATAAATTTTTGTCTGATCATGAAATATTGACTGTCCTCTTTTTTGTGGTAGATTTCTGTCTGATAGTAATGTTGATTACATTTTTTTTTTTTGCATAATATTTTACTTTTTAACAATTATTCTTCAATATTTCAGAAAGGAAACAAAATAGTCTGTTGTTTATTCATTTTAAATCTCCATGTATTTTTATTTCTTTTTTTTATACATCAAACAAAGAAGCAAGATATCCACCTTCATAAGATGAATATCTAGTTCAATCGTCTATTTCACAAGCCATTTATTTACATAAATCTAAATCTAAAATTTACAAAATCCATTTTGAAGGCAAAAATTTGATTTGAACACGAAACAAGAACTTGTATCAAATAATTGGATTTAAAAAAGTTGGATACTATTACATTCAATTTTTACAAAAAAGGTATTTTCATGTCAAATTTGTGTATACATTATGACATCTGTATGATGTACAACTGTACAAACTGTACATATGTGAAAAAAAGAAAAGAAAGTTATCATATTTGTGTTAATCACCTCCGTGATATCACAACTAATCAAACTCGCTTTACCAAATCTACGCTGAAACCGGGACTTGAACCACCGACCTCCAGGTTACAAGTCTGCCACCTTATCGATCAAGCTACTGAGGTCGGTAACTGTACATATGTGTATTGTATGATTCTCAAAACCAGGTAAGTGGTTCAAGCACAAGCATGAATAATTTTACTAAGGCATATTAATTATGACATCACTTTTAAGACCACACAAAAACACAATACTTCCGATTTCTAATATTAGAAAATTATCGGAAGTAATAATAACCTAACTTCATGTTCTCATACATCTACATGGTAGGTACATGATATATATATATTTTATTATTATAAAATCCCGGGCGTTTACTAGAAAAACAGTTGTGATTTATGATAGGTTGGTTTCAGTTATGTTGTTACAATGGCCATATCTTGACGGACATTTGAATAACCTCCCGCGCGTGTTTTGGTGAATTTTTGTGATTTGCGGTGATTCGCCATAGAAAACGCTCGCTAGTAGCGTTTTTGCGCTAATTACGAGCGTTTCTTCGTAAATATTTCACTTTATTAAATAACAAAAGAAAACAACTAGTTAAACAGTTCACAATCGCTTACTAATTCACGAAAATTTACTCTTCACGAGATACGAGTTTTAGTGAATTTTCAAATATGAATGAGCATAGGATTTGCATTAAATTTAGGGCGAAAAACAAAAAAGTATCCTAAAGTGACGGAAGTGTTAAATACCACTTTTCCTGATGAAGTGCTAAAAGTAACAGTGATTTATGAATGGTAAACAAGGTTCCTAGATAGGCGCGATGAAACATGATCATGTGCAGGATGGATGTCAAAAATCGAAACAGAAACTCTGTTACCGAGATTTTTTTATGCAATGAAAGAAATAGTGTTACAAAAGCGTAGGATTACAATTTTATTAGAGAGGCAGCTGAAGAAGTAAGAACTAAATGTGGCGTATGGATTGAGTGACTCAATTTTCAGAGAAAATATCTCTGAACAGATTTCAGTGATGCCCCTGCAGAATCTTTAAATTAGGTATTTAACATTTAAATATACAGTGTGTCTGAAATGACCGATAACAATGGGACACTAGCATTCCACAGACAATAATAGGGGAGTATTTATGAACACAGGCAGTATATCGTAAAGACAATTTCTCAAGCACGGTTTTCAATAAATTCTCTGACGAATCTTGCTTATTTACTTGAGAGAGAAACTTGTTCATAAACTTCTTTACTCAGAAATTTGCTTTTCAATTAGCTTTTTCTTCAAAAGCGCAACCTGTATTTTAAGATCTAGTAACTGCATTTTCTTTTCGTGTTCTTCTATCAGCATATCAGCCTTCAGCTTATTTAGTGTTTCTTCGTTATGTGTCTTTTGAGACATACTGTCAGATATGTCAGATTCCTTTTTCTTGGATAAGGTTCTTGGGACTTGCGTATTCGATTTTCCTGACTCTTGTTTGACCACTATGACTTGCTTGGCTGGCACTGCTGAACTCACCGCAGGATTATCATATGAGACACTTACTAACCCAGAACAGCTGTTTTCATATTCATCCGACGATGAAGATGAATTACCTGAAAGAGTAAGACAAAAGTTGACAACTTAAATCTAATAAGAGTAATATTCTGCCATCTGGTGTCGTATTAGCGTAGATTTTTTTTCCCTCATGTAGATTTTTATACACCTATTATTATACTGGGTTCTGGGGGCCCTTGTCAATTATTAGCCTCCTTGTAAAGACGGTGGTAAAAGGGCTGTGTCATTCCTCCACTGTCTGGCTACCATCGTTCACGATGACGCCACCCTATGATGATGATGATTATTTTACACATCGACCTCAGTGGCTTGATCGATAAGTCAGTGGACTAGTAACCTGGAGGTCGGTGGTTCAAGTCCCGGTTTTAGCGTAGATTTAGTAAAGCTAGTTTGAGTAGTTGTGATATCACGAAAGTGATGAACACAATTAAAAAAAATGATTATTTTACACAAAAGTTCATGTGCAAGTTGTTTGGCATAATATCAAAAATAATTATGTCTTACTGTCATTGAATAGTTTGGAGTTGGTGTCGAAAGGGTTTGTCAATGGCAAATCGTGATCGTCCTTTATTTCTTCACTCACGATTTTGTCTATGTGCGTCATAGATGTGTCGTAGGTCTCCCCATCTATTAAGGTAGCTCTGTCCTGAAACGAGAAAAGTGGATACTTTAATAAATAATGCTCAACCGTCCGCATGATAATACACACTACATAATACAGGGTTATTTTAAACCACCTATCCACTTCCACCATCAGAAGAAGGAACGCGAAAGATCTCAAAAAGCGTTTTAAAGTTGCCGAATCGGGAAAAAGTGGATACGTCGTGACAGCGGATTTGTGACGTCATATGTGTGTATTACCTAGTGGGATTTTTCAGTCTACACGTTCTTATGGGGCTTTTTCTACCAAGGATTTCATCGTGTTCTGTCTGGGCTTCGACACATTGATCACTCATAATAAAGTCCCTTTGAAATATTGTCGGGAATCGTTTCGTGTATTCAGAAATTACAAGAAATGATTTTCAAAAGTCCACCGTTTGACGTAAAATTTCACAAGGGCTAGGAAAAAAATAAAATAAATACCTAACCTAACCTATGAAAACCGGTGCATTCACCGCTCCATCTACGTTGGCATTAGAACTTTTGACCCTTCTTTCCCCTGTCAAAACCGCATTTTTTTTTTTTTTTTTTTTTAAATGTTAGCACCAATTATTACTTTATCAAGTAAAAAAGACATCAAAGCACTTACAATTTAACAATACTTTGTAAGTGATAAGTAGGTAAATTGTATAGACAATATACAACTATACTTACTCTGTCTTGTCTCGAATTTTTTTTGGCTGTTCTTTTCATGTTGTCGTAAAGAACTTTCAAGCCTGCTATTGTTCTGACTCCAGTAGTTTGTTGAGCATTGTAAGCGTTGGTTATTTTCCCCCACACCTTCTCTTTCATGCGATTGACTGTTTTATTTGTTTGTTTGTTTTCTATGAGTGTTTTGTATTTCATAGCTATGGACCAGAGGAGTATTTTTTCTTCTTCGGTGAAATTGGCTCCTCTGATCCTCTTAGGGTTCGGACTCATTTTTTCAATCATACTGGAAAATGTGTTAAGTAGACATAAAAATTAAATATTACTATGAACCCAGCAGAGGTTTGAGGGACTTTCATGTCAGTAGTTAGCCTGGGCTGGGGCCAGACGACAATAGGCAAACAACAGCTGACTACTAGCACAGGACTACTACCTAAAGCAACATGAAAGGCCTTGAAACTTTTACTGGTTCATATTTATATTCCTGGGTTTTTGGGTTTGATGGCAGAGATTGCCTCAAGCAATAAATTACGCCCGTCAATATTATTCTTGTCAATAAAGAGAACTATTCTTATATATTATTCCTCTGGGCACCTATCCTGTTTTACTTTAGTTGAACTCATCCAAATAAATCCAAGTATGCGATTACACATTATGCAGTTACTAAAAACATCATGGTTTAGAAGGAATGTCAATAATCACGAAAACCTCGATATGTAACCAATTTACCAAGTCACGATGTAACTAAAGCGACCTAGTTTTAATTGTTTATTATTGTAACAACGGAAACTCCTGATATGAAAAGAACCAGTTGATATTGTCTATATTTATAGTTTATAGTCTGCAATGTCTGCATAATAAACCCAAAATGGGTAAGGGTCAACCTGCAACCAGGCAAGGTTTTTATTATTACTACATATTATTAATTATTTAGTTGCTCAGTTTTTGTAATAAAATAATATTTTTTTGTAGTAAAGACATTTGTAGATTTATGAATACTTCAATTCATAACCAAACAACGACCGCGCTATGAAAAAAAGCTTGCGATAGCTACTTGTGCTAAACAGTGTTTGTAAATAGCACGCACGCTTGTAGCACAAGCGTATAGCATGCTTGTTTTGTTTTTCTTGACTCATCTATACCATAGTGCTTATGCTTACTCGAAAAATTTCAACATTCACTTGATAACTGAGCAGCACGTGTAAAGGACTTGTGTGTAGGTATAGTATCATGCTCATAACTTGAGAACCACAAATCGGATTCAGTTGAAATTTATTATGGTTACTAACGACAATCTCGGTTTTAAACCCAAACAACCTATTTTTCAATTTTTGAGTTCATTCACAAAAAAGTCAAGTCCGTAGTAGGAGCCTCTGATGTACCTAACTTTTAATAAAGCATTTGGATACCCCACTAGGCACTTGGATGCTATGTATCATATTAAAATTCAACCACAAATTCACTGTTGGTATTCTTTCTTTTTTTTTCTTTCTTAAAAAAAAAGAAAAGATGAGTGTTTCAGAGCCTATTTTTTATTCGTAGCCATGAAACAGGAGCTACTGTAGACACTTGTGGTCTGTGTTGTAGCCTGCCCATCCAGTAGTGTGCCTCCCCTCTGATGGGCGAGAAGTGACACAATACTTCCCATTTAGGTGCTGTGTCAACACGAACGCACCGGTAGGTATCCCTTACAAACAACTGTAACCAAATTTTGAATACCCGGGACCTTCCGCATGGCAAGCAAGTGCTTAACCACTGAGCTATTCGTGCACTTGTCATAGTTTGATCAACTCGTATATCTGCATCAATAAATTTCAAAAATATTTTAGACGAAGAAAAAAAAGATAATTGCATCACGTTTCAAGAATTCAAAGTACATATTTATTGTATGGGACATTCTGCTGGATAGGTAAATGAACTTTTACAAGTGTTAGTTTAAGTTATGTTTCGGGGCTCAACGTCCCTTTCAACTGCTAAGGTCATATGGAGACGGAGTTATTGCTCTCAATTCGCCGGAAAACTACCAACCAGCTACCCACATTAACCTCACCCAGCCTGGGTTGAATGAGGTTAAAAATTGCAATTGTTTCCAGAAATTTAAACTTAATTTTATTAATATAGTATTATGTATTGTATGCAAACCTATCCATTTTTTCGTACGAAATACATGTACAGAATACATTCTGTGACAAAAGTTTCATTTTCACTGCACACTTATTTCTTTACCAGTAGGAATAATGGAACAGGCTTGTAATATCATCACGATAGCTTAGAAGTAACAAGAACCGAACATTCCAAAAATACTACGATCTTGTAGTAAGCATGATATCAATTTGATCCTTTTCTCTGCTCCAGAAAATAAACTTTATTGCTCAAGTAATTAGTCTGCCATTTACTCCTAATATGACTTAATCAATAGCATTTTCTCTAACAATCAGTATTTAAATAACCATGTTTCAAATATATCTATCAAGATTTAAATCTAGCAAGACAGTATTATTATCATATCTACAAGATGCCCGTACCACAACTTTTAGGAAACCTATTTTTATCTGTTAATACAGAAGTCCTTCCTTTTATTATTTCTATCAACAACACAAATGTTGTTTTTCCCCCTTTCCTTTTCTCTTCTCATTTTCCTTTTACTAACATTTCATGAATTATTGCAGAACAGAGAACATAACACGTTGTCTGGTGAGTTTGATTCCCTGCCTACAGTCTTGCCTCTTGCTCATCATTTTTTACACTTTCTCTAGCACAAGCAACCAGTCAGCAATATGGTACATGGTACAAGCCACCTGTTGTGCATTTCAGAAAGCATAAAAAATCTCTGCCAGGGTTGAACTTGAGTGCATCAAATCTATAGAATGAATGGGCATTTTGCCAAAGTCAGGATACTATATATCTTAGAGTTTCAAATTTAGAAGGTGAGGATAGTAAAAGAAAATCCTCTATTCTCTTGCGTCACACGGGTGGTGACTTAAAGGAATCTTCAATGCTTTTAACGTAGACACTGTGACACATTTTGCTTTTAAACGTTTATTATATATTCTCGATTAGAAACCAATTTATTCTGGTTAACACATTCCCATATCCAGTCACTGCGTATCCATTTCGTATTACTGTATTTTGCCTGAAATGAGAAAAAAAATAGATTATAAATAAAATAGGAAATTTATCTATTGTGTGGTTTGTTTATAAATTTCGTGTGGCGGAATTAGAGGTGGGTAAATAAAAATATTAAAATATGTCAATATTCCGCACAACAGGATTTTTAATTTTAAATTCTGTCATAACAAAAATAATTCACCTGCCAAGGCTATGTACCGGAGAAATATTGTTTCTTCTTCAGAGTAAAAAAAACTACCCACGATATTGCTCATTGAGTTTAGTTTCTTTAAAATTATAGTGCTACGGTAATCATACCGAAGAAAAACTAAACGTCCATATTTTGTGTCAAAAACGTAGTTTTGTAAACGAAGAATATTAGCGATCATATAGCAAAATAATCTGTTTAAAAAATCTTGGTACATTAAATATTGACTAGCCAACCCTTACAAACCAGGCAGGCTAGCTTGCAGTTTCCTAAGGGTTTAACACATTCAGCGCCACGTGTACAGTATAGTGTACACGAGTGTTTTCTACAGTGGACCGCGTGTACACTATGCTGTACAGGTACACCTCACCCTCTCACTTTCAGAAACCGATGCTCTTCTTAGTGTACCCGCTACTGTGTATTTCTTATGGGGATTTCATTATCGTGGTGCGTGGAAGTTTTTTGGTTTTTTTGGACCAGAAAATATCTATCTGGTGACTTTTTATGGCTGTTTGAGTCTACCTACCTCTTTTTTCACACAAAATAAGAAGAGAAGGTTGTTCCACTGAACCATATTACCAAAAAAAACCCTTGGCGCTGAATGTGTTCATGGCTTATAAAGAATCTGCTTCCACTTACTTTCTCATCATGATTTAAATTCTCAGCAAAAATATAATCCCAATGTTCATCTGAATTTAGCTTCTGAATTGGTGTGTGTTTATAGATGCCTTCACAAGAACAATACCTGTAGAGAAATTAGTAAGTTTTGATTGAAATGCTTTATGAATTGTTTTTCTTTGTACTGTTATATTTATCCATGGATAACTTCCAAGCAGCCCCTGCACGATCAACTATATTGCATGAATAATGCATTGATCAGTAAATTGAACATTAATTAAATATCTCTCCTTTAATAATATGCAACAATATGGTTGAAGCCTACCCAAACGATCAAAATCACCCATCAATGCACATTAATAAATGCAATAGGCATTGAAAATGCGGCTGACATATGATTCAATATAATGATTGTCTAAAGGGCGCTTAACTTTTAATATCTTTGGTATTGGTATATAAATAAATAGCTGTCGGCTACGAAAGCTCTTTGTCACTGCGATCTTAAATAGATCTTTTGTGACATGCCCCTGTAACTCTAAAAGAGATCAAAGCTATTAATGGAGCTACAAATGATTATGTACGGTACATGGTAAAATTGCATACAAATATTGTTATTATTATTATTATTCAACACTTTATTAGATATAAATGGACATATGTACAATACAAATAATTATTTTGACAACAAAAAAATGGAAACAATATATACAATAAAAATGAAAAATATATAAAAACATATGTCCTAACTAAAGGGCGGGGTTATTGCCTATGGCAATCTCTTCCACCCAACCCTTGTAAAGTTAACTCACCCTCCATAAGTCGTAATATATCTAAACAGCTTGTCCCTCAGGGTACTATCTATGCTAACGTGAACCCGAAAGCTCAGGTCTTGAAAGATACCGTTGAAAGTCCGAAACGATAGTTTCCCAGTAAAATCGGCACTCTCGTCAATATCTGTATCATCATCGGATAGTTCACGTGGTGGGGATGGACTGTGTGAGGTGCTCGGAGCACTTGAAGCCTGAGATTGGTTAGTGCTTCCAGTATGAGAGCTGTTATTACTTGACGTTGAAGGTTGTGATTGCATAGCATCATGTTTATTTGAACTTGGAATTACCCGAGGCCTGTCGAAATAAAGACATTATTCGATATTATTTATAAAATCGTTTTTCATCTATAAAATATCACAGGCCATTATAGGACTTTTCCGTATTTTTAATATCCCAATATCTTATTTTTGCCTATAATTCCGCCATTGGTCGCTGCTAACATTTGTGATTGAAGGTTGTGATTGCATAGCATCATGTTTAGTTGAACTTGGATTTACTCGAAGCCTGTCAAAATATAGACAGTCATTATTCGTTATGATTTATAGTTTTTGATCCAAAACCTAGGACTTGAACTTGGATGGGTGACCAGTCAGAACAGTTCCTGAAAAGTCAATAATGTTACCTCATTCTCATTACCTGTATACCTACACTTTGTGTTTCAAAGATACAACATTGGATTTATTAACAATACTACCCAATATAACAGTTGCGAGCGATCTCGGCAATTGAACAGAACAGGTGTATCAAGAAAAGTCAACTGGAGAAGACTATACAGGGTGTCCCGTATACAGATGCAAATATTTTGAGGGTAGGTTCAGCCCACCGTGGACTATCATATGAGCGAAACTTGCAGTGGGGCATTTTGCTTCGTTAAAGAGTTCTGGCCAAATCCCTGTTTTTCCCACAGGTCTAGAGGTCACTTGGATCGATGCACGTTTTTAAAGAAATGATAGCCAGTAGTTAAGTTTTGACTTCATGTATCGATAGTCATGCATATTTCCCTTTAAATGCAGTTGGTTGCATAAAAAAAAAAATTTAAAGACCAGAGAGATATTTAATCATAAGTTCAATACTTTTCTAAAATTTGATTTTTCCCTTTTTTCCCTTTTGTGAATTTAAAGTACTTCTACAATTGCAATTCTGCGTATCACTAGTTAAAAAAATACCCTATTATGTTTAGTTTTAGAAAAAAGAAATCTCATTTATATTACTTAAAAGATCATGGAACGCAGTACACACAAAGCTCAAAAAACACTTCTGATTCTTGATGGAAAATTCAAAGTTGGCTTAATTTTAACAGAATTGGCGCGTAATGTGAGGTATAAATACACTGCTCTGGGATGTTTAACAGAGGGAAATTGATCATTCACAGTGGTCGGTCGGTGTGAATTTTTATGTGAATGGGTTACGGGGTCACAGGGTTATCATGAGGAAAAATGAGAGAGGCTGCAACGAAAGCAGCAACCAGTGGTATAATTATGGACAAATAATACACATGGAGAAAGTCTCTGCGCTAACAACAAAAATTGTGATTTTATTCTTAGAAGTAAAATTAAAATTATCATTTTTGTGTGTTATCACAATCATGATATCAAAAACATAACAAATAGTTCCGAAAATTAACCTTGGGTAAAACTCGAACATCCAACCTTAAGGTTACTATTATTATTAGGTATTAATACTTTATTGATAAACTACAAACATGATACATTCTGCAACACAGGACATGAAATAAAAAGAACCCAAAAGAATATGTAGCGAACCAAGGGTTAAAGGTTAGCTTGTGGCTTTCTCTTCTACCAAACAAATTGATCGCCTTGTTATTTTAACTATTAGATTTGATTGATATAGTTGGTTAATAGAACTATTTGTACTCCGAAAATTTTCATTTATAACTCTCAGTTGGCACAAAAATGGTCACACAGACCGCTTCAGACATCGAGTGTTCTTCAAAATGCTATAGCGCCCAGATTCAAAATTTGAAAGATGTGTTTCTCTCCTTCTGGTGCCGTTTAATAAGGCGTATCTCATTCGTTCCTTCACGCGTCTGAAAGAACTTTGTATTTATTGCAACAAAATAGCAAAGGGTATTTTTTTACCTAGTGATACGCAGAATTACAATTGTAGAAGTACTCTAAATTCACGAAAGGGAAAAAAGGGAGAAATCGAATTTTAGAAAAATATTGAACTTATGATTGAATATCTCTCTGGTCTTTCAATATTTTTTTATGCAACCAACTGCATTTAAAGGGAAATATGCATGACTATCGATACATGAAGTCAAAACTTAACTACTGGCTATCATTTCTTTACAAACGTGCATCGATCCAAGTGACCTCTAGACCTGTGGGAAAAACAGGGATTTGGCCAGAACTCTTTAACGAAGCAAAATGCCCCACTGCAAGTTTCGCTCATATGATAGTCCACGGTGGGCTGAACCTACCCTCAAAATATTTGCATCTGTATACGGGACACCCTGTATAGTAAAACAATTTAAAACCACTCCCAATTGATCATATGAATAAACTCGTAGTGATTTTTTGTATAGGTAAAGTCTGGTAAAGTATGGATACTGGGACTTTCTTTAACGTTCCATTTTCTGATTTTGACTTCGTTTCTAAGCACTTGAAAAGTTTAATCTATGTTAAAACATGTAGCATAAGGTTCTTAAAAAATTTAGACCCTTTCATGGGGCCGATAGGGTTCTAAAAGAATAAGGCAAAAACTTAACGAATCGATCTTTACAGTCAATTGTGTTTTTAACGCTCCCATTACCTTTTCAGTATTTAACAATGTACGCATAACAATAGAGTATACCCTGTATACCCAATAATCTAACATCAAAAGACTATTTTTGTGCCAAAAGTACTATAGGCCGATTAGTGAGTTCGTCTTAACGAGCGATTGTCTACTGTCAAGATGGATATTAACATTACAAACTGTGTAGACAAAAATGTATTGAATGATGAGTAATAAATAAATAATGGTAATATGTTACTTACTTGGAAGGGGCTGGTTTCTCCTCTTCTATTTCTTCTTCACTTTCGGAGTGAGCTTGGTCGGACCGAAGCAAAGCATACCTGGAAATAAAATCAAAGAAACTCAATAAAAAGTTGGATATTTTCTGTTTAGGGCCCTTTAAGGCTCAAAAGAGTGAATGAAGAGGGACCAAAAAGTTGTAATAAAATTGTCCACTGTCAGTGAAAGCTACTTTTTATACACAAGGTACATATCTGAGAATCTAGTAGGATTTCAATATTCATCATCCTGAGAACTATCTTAATATTACCTTCGAATTGAAAATTCACCCATTTTAAATAAAACACTGGTAATTTTATCGGGAGCATATCGAGACGGATTTCATTTACCAGAAAGAGCTCATTTTATAGTACCAGTACCCGATACATATATTAAAGCAATCTATAACTATACCTTCTCCATGGTAACCGCTTGCACTGATTATAGCAATCTGCAATCCAATCTTTGGTAACAATTTTTCCATTCAAGCCTTGTACAGACCGGCACTTGGGTGTGTTAGGAAAAGCACATCTAAAACAAAAAAGATTAAAATAATAAATTTATTTTACTTCTTTAGATAAAGAAGATATAATATGAATAAATCAGTCTAGGTCTAGATACATAATCAAGCTAGCTGCAAGGCAAGCCCTTGACAAGAGAGTACGCGCACGCGACACGCTTTCCCACAAAACTCTGATTTGTGGGAAAGCATAATAATAATAATAATATCGCCTTATTTATACTGCCCGATTAGAACTATTAAGTCCCATTATTCCAGCAGTAAGCCCAAGACGTATTATTATGTGGTAAAAATCCCAAATGGATGGATAACTTGTCTCGTCCCGGCTATGTTTCGAACCCGCGACCTCTGGAATCTCTGGATTCACAGAGTGCCGCCTTTACCACTGAGCTACCGGGACAGACTCTTTTCATAAAAGCTCTTTTCCCGCTAGACGCCGCGATTGTTTCTCGCAGTGTCAAAGCGTCATGATTCCCTCTCTAAGCCACACGACAGCGTCAAAGTACCCGCCTATCACCGGCGGTCAGTCAGGAAATAACGAAATAGAACAAGCGAGAAAATCCCCGCTGGCGAGAAGGTGTGTTACCAACAATGCTCGGTTGAGAACTGCTATAACGCCAAGCGTCTTTTTCCCGCAGCGAACTCCCGGCGGATAGTAGATACCAAGCGTCATACTATCGCCGCTTTAGATGACGCGCGTCACGTGTGTTTCAACACTATATCAAGTATCGCTTTGACGCTGCGAGAAAAAATCGCGCCGTCAAGCGGGTAAAACTCGCCCGTGTGTCATGGGCCTATAATGGAATTTTTGCTCTGTTCTTTGGGTTCTATTATATCCAGGTTCGACTTTCTTTCTTACACTCTTTAGTACATTGTTGAGAAAATTAAAATAAAAAGTTATCATATTTGTGTTCATCACTTTCGTGATATCACAACTACTCAAACTCGCTTTACTAAATCTATGCTGAAACTGTGACTTGAACGATCGACCTCCAGGATACAAGTCTGCCGCCTTATCGATCAAGCAACTGAGGTTGGTTTAAATATGTACAATAGAAGCAAGTCTCGGAAAAAGTATTTAATCAGGTAAAATTACATTAGCCTCAGGCGGAATTGAAACCAAAACCTGAAGGTAACTTTTTAGCAAAATGTTTAATATAAAATAATTAATAATAAATAAAAAAAATCACAACGGAGAAGTTTTTCAACTTACAAAAGGTGAGTACAAGTCTGGTCCCAATTTGTTTTATAGACAGCTCCCATTTCCAGTGCCTGATTACGCAGATCACCTCTCAGGGGATTTTCAAAGCCACTGATCACAAAGGTAACCCCTTCTAGAAGTTTATTAAAAGGTTTCTTTTGCTTTTTAGAGCTAGAGGCAGTACTTAAAATGGTTTTGTCTTTATTTAAATTACTCAAATTTTTCGATTCTTTAGAATCTTTACTTCTCTGAGAGTTAGAATTTTTTTGGTTTGCACCATTATTCTTTTCAGGTCGTTTAGAGTCTTTCTTCTCGACTATTTTTGTATCTTTTTTCCCATTAATTTCTTTTTTCTTTTGAGAATCGCTTGTTTTGCTGTCCTTGAGTTTCTCCTTGCTGTCATTAGTTGTGGCATCGTTGCAGTTTTCTTCCTCATCAGGAACATAGAGAAGGGGACCATTGGTAGCTCTTCTGGCGCTGCCATCGTAATCAGGTGCTTTCACTACAATTTTGCCACCTGTTAGATGAAAGTACACACACAAGGATTTAAAATTCTAAATACCCAGTTTAGTATAAAAAAAAAATCAACTCAGCAAAAATAAAATAATGTCAAATTTCTCATTCTTGCTGATTTAAGTCAAGTAAATGAAAATTTCTTGGTCATGTTCCCAGTTTTCTTCCCATTAGATACTGATTTTGATTCAAAGTTAACTTACTAAAATCATCTGTTTTCCTTTTAGTCTTCTTTGGTTTGTCTGCTTTGACAAGGTGGGGGCTTGAGTCTTCTTTGATTGAAGAGGATAAAGATATTCTGGGTACTGAAACAAACAGAACAGATGTAATAAACAACAATAATATTAATGAATATTAATGAAAGAAGTGATATGTAAAAAAAAAAAAAAAAATGAAGTACTGTTATTGCTCATTTAAAGGAAAGATGGAAGAGAAATATTTCTGGGTTCTGCAATAAATAATGCAAAACAGGGAGAAGTGGGATTCATGTTTAAAGTATTTTTTAGACCATATATTGTGTTAATGGCATGTTGTAAAATTAATGTTAATGGCATGTTGTAAAATTAATATCTGAGGATCATATTGCTCACCATCCAATTTTATCATCATTATTATGACTCAAGAAGAATGTTCAAGACAAGTATGCTATCAACTTGGACAAGGTGACTATTACCTTTTTTAAATGTAATACTGTATATTTATTTTAGTTGTTTTTTTACAATTTTTGTGGCTCTCTCCCTAAGGAATACTTCTAAGGAGAGACCTTACAATGACTTTTACAATAGAGAAACATAAAAATACAATATTTTATAAACATGTTTTTTATGATAATATATGGTAAAAGAGGGACTTGGAAATTACCAAATGGTATGGTAGAAAATTAAATAACTTTCAGAATGTGTGACTGTAAAAGATTTGTAAAAATGTGATAACCATATAATAAATAGGAAAAACTCATTTTGAAATATTTTTATACCACAGTTAACACAGTTAACATGAGGGTAATCTCTCACCACTTAATGAAAAGTAATGTAGCATTTTCTAGCCTTCTACCTCTAGTCTTTTACCTTTCACATATTCTTTGGGTGGTGAAATGGCTTTCCTTTTGGAAAACCAGTTTCCAAGAGTTATAGAACTGGATTCAGCAGCATCATCCTTAAGCACAAAATTTCCCAATTTCTGGGAAGATTCTTCTGTTACATTTGAACACTTTGGAATCTCAAGTGTTGGTGCTTCATTTTTCTTTTTAACCATGATTGAGTGAACCGTAATGAAGGAAAGACCATACTGAACACACTTGTTGTATGGCTGTGTGCACACCTAAGGTACAATAAATTTAAATGAGTCTTTGAGAATGAGAACAAAATGTTATTTTTACTAAACCATAGAATAACTTTTATAACATTTTAGAAAAATTCCCAGCATGTTTCTTGGGCTTTATTTTCATGGATTTATTATATATATATTTTAAAGGTGCGAGCAAGCTTTAAAATTTTCAAAAATGGACTTTTTTGAGTCTCTTCAAATTGATTATTTCCAATCATCGAGTGACCATTGAAATGCCCTTTTGATACACCATATTACAGACCCTATCATGTTATAATTTTAGCCCTGTATTATATTTATTTATAGCTGTGGCCAAGCAGGATATTAAACCTAGAATTTTTGTGCTTTGCTTTCAAAAATATCAAATGAAAAATATAAATTACATAACACGCACCACTTTAATGAGGTCATAAGTTTCATCAGCATTAAGAAGACTCTCTGATTTGAAGAAACGAACATTGTTGATGCCCAAACCTTGTTTAGAATCTTGTATAGACATCATGCACACAGCTGGCAACAAGACCTAGGGGATTAACAAATAAAGAAATTCTTATTATTGAACTTTGTGTTCAAGTACCATAACTTGTTTTTACTGACCAAATGATACTATATAATTTAATAATAATAATAATTTTATATTTATTAATGGGCAAGCCCAATGTACAATTAAACGAGATTACACATTAATTTAAAATTTAACAAACAAAAAATTAAAATTACAAAAATATCAAAGATGTATTTGACTTTTTCTAGTGGTATACTGTCAAAATAATGTAGTAGTTGATGTTTACATAAAGTTTCATTTCCATGTTATTATGTATTACATAGGTACCTAACTACCCACTTCAATTATATGGGTCATTTTCATTTATCTTGGGCAATTGGATTTTTTCATTTCATGAAAGTTACCTTTTTCCTAAACAATTTTTAGGCTCAGAAGACTAAGACAAATACCTTTGAGCAAAAGCTTTCATTTAGAATATTTCTAGCAGCTACCTCTTCACAAAAAATTACAAAAACTTAACGTACCAGGTAACGTTCATGACCACGGGTAACGTTCATGACGGTAACGTTCATGAGTAACACGCCACTAAAACAATCTTTTCTCAATAAAAGAATATTCACTTTACAAAAAAAAATATTTGATTGGAAAGAGGACATGCAGAAGAATTAAAGAAATACATTATATATTAAAGAATCATTACAATTTATATAAAAAACCGCGTAACGTTCTTGTCAAAAAAAATTAGACCCACCATTGTCCCTCACTGTACTGCATCCAACATCCAACTGACAGGAAATTTCAAAACAAAAACAATGTCATCTCTAAGAAGCAAAATGGCAGCAGCTGCTAGCTTCTCATTCTAAGGGTTTTTCAAAATGGTTTACATTTTTTTCGGGGTAACATTCATGACAGAGATTTTTTTTTCTTCGTAGGGACACAACTTTACACGTCTGTAGAATGAGGTGAACATTATTATTTTTATGAAAACTAATGGTCACATCCTAAATAAACTGTATTTTTCTCATTTATATTGGATTTTGGTGAAAATAATGGGGAGAAATGCATTTTTTTCTATCAGACACAGTAAAATCTTAGACTAAGGGACACCTAAAATATTATGAACATTACTTACATAACTGGCAATTTTGAGTCTCCACATTAGTTTAAAAGACAATTTATTATTGTAATTTATAAAAAAAATTGTTTCCTATGTGATCAAATAGATTTTAGTCATATATCCCTATTATTTTCACATTTATTAAAGGAGAAAGGTTGCGGACTTGATATGCCCAAGATAAATGAAAATGACCCATATAGGACATTAAAAACCACAAATGAATAAATATACAATTTTGTGGTCAATCATTAACTACCTTGTACTCATCTGGATTGCTGGACTTAGCTGCCAACACTTCTACAAAGGCAGAGTATTCATTCCCAATGTCTACAGAGTTTATCTGCACTTGATTAGAAAGCTGGAGAATGACAGTTGCTTGCTTTTCACCCATGGTTTTGCATTTCCATTTCTTAGTGGACTCTGGTTTCAGCAAATTATCAACTTTATGAACCTGGAAAGAAGAGAGTCAATAATGTGAGAAACAACTCTTTTTGTGTGGTCAATCTTAACAACAAGTTATCACCAAAGGTAAACATTATTCATATGTCACAGTTAAATTCAGTATAGTCTGCAACATCAATAACAACTTGAACACACCTAATTCTGTCACTTCTTTTTAAATGTTGCTTTCAACTGCACCGTCATATCATGATGGGCGCCTAGCTACCTGCAACATAGTGGTGTGATCCCACATACTAGTACTGATTTCAATTTAGTTTTTCTTGAATTTTTAATTTTGAGTAGGTACTTCAGAATTATGAAAGTGAAGTGATTCACCAGGATAATGGATGGTGAGGCGAAGGATGAGGACCCTCGCTTAAAGGTCCCTCCGGACCCGGGAGATGGAAGCAATAAATCACAGGAGATGGAACAGGATTTACCTAACAACGGAGAGAAAAGTAAGCCCGAACCATTTATTTATGAGACATCTGACGAAGGTCCGTATGTTATATTTGTAGAGACTTCTAGTGGTGAAGGTAATGGAATCGATAGAATCCACCCCATGGCCCTAGGTAACATGTTTAAAAGAATACACCCAGAGATCCAGAATAAAATTGAACGTGTATATAAAAATGGAAAAAACAGACTGAAATTGGTCATGAAAGACAGGACAAGCGCAAATATACTCGCAAACTCAGAAAAGATGAAGCAGAAAGGTCTTTCCTGCTACATACCCAAGTTTCTAGTTACTAAACAAGGCATTATAAGGGGGGTTCTCAAAGACCTCAGTGAGGAAGAAATAAAATCAGAATGTCAACTACCCTATGAACTAAGAGATAAAGCCAGAATCCTATCAGTTAAACGGTTCAATAGAAAAGTAAATGATGAGTGGCTACCCACCGAAACTGTACAATTAACTTTTAGAGCTCAAATACTACCTTCTTATGTTACCATACATTACTATAGATGTAAAGTAGATACATTTATTCCTAAGGTTCACCAGTGCTCTAAATGCCTGAGATACGGCCACATTGTGAAGTTTTGTAAATCAACTACAGCTAGATGTGATAGTTGTGGTAATGATGATCATGAGACCAAAGACTGCACTGTCTCACCTCCCCCCAAATGTATTCACTGTAAAGGAGAGCACAGATCATATATCGAAAGAAATGACACAAATAAATGCCCTGAGTATAAAAAACAACTCGAAATTAAAAAAATTATGGTTCGGGAAAACAAAACTTTTCTGGAAGCTCGACTAGCCATACAAAAAAAATCGTATTCGTCAGTTGCTGGTAATAAGAATAGTAATCTACAAGATACCTTTTCAGTTCCCAGCACCCCAGCTCCACAACCTAGCTCAAGTCAAGTTTCTATTTACAGAAAAAGAAGGAGAAACTCACCACCATTACCAAATCTGAGTATGCAGAAGCAAAGAGAGCTCTACAACAGCTGTAATAACGATACTTACCTACCTTCATCTCCCATCATCGGTGATAGTACTGCACATTCCAAGCCAGGTGTAAACAACTCGTATGTATCTCAACCTACTTCTCCATCATTAAGCTCTCAGAATTTTACATTCAGTGAGAAGGTAAGGAAAACCTCTCAACCCAATGACTCCAACCGGAATAAACCTACTACAGGTAATATTTCACTCAATGAAAATATCATTACTAAACTAATTTTATCTGTCATGAAGACAGTAATAAACAAACAAGAGACAAAAGAGCTTCCAGAAAAAGAGCTCCTTAATTTAATAAAAATTGAATTAAAGAAAAACACGCGTAGTTCAAATGGCTACGACTCTGAACTCGAGAAATAGCTTAAATATACTACCCAGACAGCACGGAAGGTGACTTCCAGTCTGGATTTAAGGTGGAAATATCCAGGTGTAGAAAGTCAACTGGACCTCCAACTGTCCCGACAGCTGGATTTTTCCATTATGGATTTAATCAGTTGACCAGCCACCTGGATATTTCCAACAAAAATCCATCTAGACTCAGTCAGTTGACCAGTCAGCTGGAAATATAACGACTCAGTCCAGCTAGGACATGAGTAGAATTTAGTCAGTTGACCAGTCAGCTGGAAATGTTCCATATTTTTCCAGTTTACATAAAACGCGTCCTTTGTTGAAGACGCCATCTTTGATCTGTCGTAATTTCAGAAATTGTGATATTGGTGATTGTAAATTGTTTTAAATAATTAATAATTCTTTTAAATATTAGGTATTTTATTTAGTTTTGAACATTTTTAAATACAAATATCATTTTATTTAGTTTTGATCTTTTTTATAACTACTGGAAGTGTTTAGATAAAACTCGTAGATAAAACTCGTCCTTTGTTGAAGGAAATTCAGAAATTGTGATATTTTTGTGAATTGTTTTAAATAATTAATAATTCTCTCAAATAATAGGTATTTCATTTATTTGAACATATTTTAAATACAAATAATATTTTAATTAGTTTTGAACATCTTTTTTATAACTACTGAAAGTGTTTACTTTGTCATTTCTGAACTCCAAATTTGCTTTCGAGATGTTTCAAAAAATAGTTCTTTAGTTTGTCTAAATCGTGACAGAAGAAACAGGACAAGAAGCAGTTAATACTGGATCACCTTTTTCATCTGACAATAACCATCCATTTCTAGAGACATCCACTTGGACCCTAACGAACTTTCTGCACTCTGCTGTTCCTGGACCTTCAGTGGGATTAACACCTTCAGTTCACTTGGAATCATACCAGCTACCCATATTAATCTCACCTAGCCTAGCCAAGCCAAAGTAGGACCATGAATGCTAGTCTCATGTGTTAAGGGAAACAGAATTTTTTATGCTCAAGATCTCTTGACCATAGGTTGGCTAAAAAAAGGTTCTGGTTCAAGCAAAGAAACAGCTGAATGCATAGTGCTAGATAGTGAAATTTTTCACTCTGTGGATTTTATTTAGATGTACAATACATATTATTATAAAATGAATATAATTTCACTGATAGGTGGTTCTGCCACACTAAAAAATGATATTTAGGTACTTTGTGACATGCTTCCTGATTACTTGATTTAAAATTAATTGGCCAATTTAATGTGCACTGTTCATAATAACAATAATAACTATTGTGCTCTCTCTACCACCTTATTACTATGAAGCCCCTTAAATTTTGAGTTAATTTTATATCTATTTAATAAAAAGTGTTCCACACTATTGTGTTTTATAATTTCACTAGTCTTAACAAGTCAATTTTGTTTTAATTTAAGTATAACAACGTTTTTTGGTAATAATTCTCAAAGCAAACAACCCAGCAATTCTAATTAGCCACAGCAGTATATAAATTGTCATGAAGGATTACAAATACATAATAACATTCACTAATCCATGTTCCACCACGTTAGACATTGCTTAACTTTTGCAATTTCATGAAAACTGGTGTATTCCATGCCCCATCTTCATTTTCTGCTGGCTATTAGTTTATTTCTTTGTTATTTTTGGTTTCACAAAAGAAATATATTTTAATTTACATAGTATTATTATTTTATTGTGATTATGTACATGTTATGAGCATATTTTATAATTGGATATCATTATTTTATTTCTATACTAGCTAAAACCTGGCATTTTGTCACCATTAAGGTTTTTTCTCATGGCTGGTGTCCCAATAAAAATAATAATAACACTTTTAATTAGAAGGTAACCACCAGGTAAGGTTAAAGGTTATGCTCAAAGCATTTTCTACTAACCTAACCCTCAGAGTCTTATTATTATGTGGTCACAACCAAAATGAGGAAAAATTTGAAACAACGGAACCCTACGCTAGGTTGATTATCTGACTAGCGCGTTAACCACTTGATTACCAGTGCACTTGAAAATTGTATTAGAAATTTTAATTTTGATAATTTTCTAGTATGTTGAAGGTGTCTCAGGGGGGGTGAACTCTCAGTGAGAGTGGAAATTTGATAGTGCATTTTACACTTTTGTGACATTTTTTTAAATAATAAACACTCTTATTGTAAAATATAATAATGGTAAAGAGTCTTATTTGAATTGTGTTGTTTAAAACAGATTAGTTATTTTCTTTTTCTTTCCAAATTTCTATATAAAAAAATTATACCCAAAATTGTGTGTGTGTATGTGTTAAAAAAAACCTATTTAAAATTTATTACTTTATTTTTATACAAAAAAATATTCTTCATGAGATTTGAATGTATGGCCTCTAAATAAAATAACTTAAATTGAATTTATGCCTAATATACATTTGTTTCTAGTATTTTTATTACTATTATTATTATTATTTTTTGCAAAAAAAATGCATATAATGGGATTCGAACCCACGACCTCAAAACCAAGAGCGTAGCATTTAATTATTATGTAGGATAATGTACAGTATAGGTAAATAGGTATGTAAGCATTGGGGTAGTGACTTCTTATCCCATCCACTAGAGAGCACTACTAGTAGCTGGAAATAAGTGGAACAAATCCAGTTGACTTTGGGCAACTGACTTCCAGTTAAAAGTTGGGTTACTTTCCAGTTCATTTCCAGTTGATTTCCAGGTGGAGGTCAGGTGGAAGGTGGAAATCTCCAGTTGATTTCCAGGTGGGCAAGTAGACTTTTTCCACCTAACAGTATGGTATACATCCAGTTGACTGTGCTGTCTGGGTACAGTGGAACGCAAGGTCCGCTGTAGCAAATAAAAACTCATTGGAAAAAGCTCTGTTTGAGCAAAATATACATGTAGCTTTTATATCCGAAACATGGTTTAAACCCGGAAAATTCGTCAATTTCGCAGGGTATAATGTAATTAGAGAAGACAGAGAAGATGGAAAGGCAGGGGTGGCCATCTTCCTAAAAACAAATATTTTTTATAAAGAAAACAACGCGTACTTCAAAATACGAAATCTACAAATCTGTGCCGTGTCCGTCACATATAATGAAAAACCATTGAATCTCATATCTTTCTACAACCCACCTAACAACAACATTACTTCACAGGAATGGCTCCGTTTTTTCGATAGTTTCCATGGGTCTACAATCCTTGGAGGAGACAGCAACTGTCATCATCTGGCGTGGGGCTGCAGCTTCTCGGATACCAAAGGTCGTTCAATGTTGGACGCCATCGACGATGCAAACCTCATCTTACTCAATACAGGACAACCAACTCTCATGAGAAGTATACATCATAGAAACGTAAGTGCTATTGACCTAACGCTAGTATCACCTGACCTTGGAGGGCTTTTGGAATGGAATGTGATGAATGACTCCATGGGTTCCAATCACTTTCCTATACAAATTAAGTCTGAATACATGACCATAAAGTCAATACTAAAAAATCAGATCAGAAAATGGACTATTAAACAAGCTGATTGGGTAAAATTTAAAACCGAAATGAATGTGCTTACACGAGAATCAAATTGTCAAACATGCGAGTTGGTTCCTAACTCATACAATTTTTTTATTTGTAACCTAAACAAGGCTAGCGAAAAATCCATTCCCCCAGTGAAACATTTTAACGCAAACAGTAAATTTCGTAGAGCTTGGTGGAACGAAGAATGTGAAAAACTTCTTAAAGATAGACAATCAAAATTACTTAGATACAAAAGCTCTCTATCTAGCGAGGACTTCCTAGAATACACTAAGAGCGATGCTAAGTTTAAAAAAATATGCAAAAAAAACAACAAAAAAGCTTGGCAGAGTTTCTGCAACTCGCTAAATCGACATGTAAAAATTAAAGACGTTTGGCAATCGATAAAGAGACTCAAAAATAAAAAAACCTCTCCCTCTATACCCATACAAAATGGTGAATGGTCAGAAAATCTGTTAAATTCACTATGTCCTCCCTATGTTAGACAAAATACAAATATCTCTCCTTTACCAGGTGAGGATGAAAATGATGAAATGAACAGAAATTTTACCTTAGAAGAATTGTATAAATGTCTGAAATCAAACTCAAATACGGCGCCTGGGATGGATAACATACACTATCAGATGCTCTATAACCTACCATCAAATGCCACACAACATCTTCTAGATATATTTAACAGGATTTGGCAAACAGGAGAAATACCTGAGGAGTGGAGGAATATTATTGTTGTACCTTTTCTCAAGTATGGGAAATCGGCAGATGACCACAAGTCATACCGGCCTATATCTCTAGCATCGTGTGTTTTAAAAACCTTCGAAAGAATGGTCAAGAATAGACTTGATTGGTGGCTCGAATATAACAACCTCCTGCCGACCTCTCAAAATGGGTTTAGGAAAAATAAATCTGTAGTCGAGGCCCAAGCATCTCTGGTGCTGGATATCGAACAAGGATTTGCTGAACAAAAATCAACCCTAGCTGTTTTTTATGACATCGTGGGGGCGTATAACGCCATCCAAATACCTATTTTAATGGACAAGCTGTTAAAAATAAAAACTCCATTCAAAATCAGGCGCATTATTCACGCAATAATTTGTGAAAGATATCTTTACTTGAGAATCAACAATGCACTGATCGGCCCGAGAACTGCTTTCCTAGGCTTGGGTCAGGGGGATATACTCAGCTGTCCCCTCTACTCAGTATATACTATTGACCTTGATACTTCAATACCAACCGAATTTAAAAAAGTGCAATATGTCGACGACTTTTGCATCTATCTAACCAGAAATCTTCCTGAAACATGCGAAAACGATATAAAGGTCGGAATTAGGGCTGTAGAAAAGTACATGTCCGAAAATGGCCTGAGCATTTCATATCCAAAAACCGAAGCAGTACTTTTCACTAGAAAGAGACGACCAAACATTTCCCAACACATAGAGATAAACGAATATGCAATTCCATTAAATAATAAAGTCCGCTTCCTGGGACTGATTTTGGAGCAAAAACTAAATTGGTCGAACCATATAGAACATATAACAACTAAGATATCCAAGTACACTAACATTATGAAATTTGTATGTAACAAACATTGGGGAATGGACCCTCAGATAGCTTTGACCTTTTACCGAGCGACTGTTAGGTCAACACTCGACTTCGGCGCAATTTTTTATGTAAATTCGGCGCAAACTAAACTTGCCAGGGTTCATAAGGCTCAGTCAAGCGCTATCAGAATAGCTATGGGATATCTCAACAGTACTCCCATCGATAACATGTTACAAGAAACGAGAGAGAAATCAATGAAAGATAGAGCGTACTTACTCATAGACCGATTTATTTCAAAAACCATATCGATTCAAAGCGATACACTAAAAAAATTGAATGACCTAACAGTCTTACATCTGACTTCCAAAAAACTAAAAAATAGAGCAAGTCCACCCCTGGTTGAAAGCTACTGCAACCTAATTGTTTTCAATCCCCATGTATTCTCAAGTAAGAAACCTCCACTATACCTATACAACTATGATGTAACGCTCACTAAAGTGGAGCAAGGATGTGTGAGTCTCTATGAGTCCGCCCCTGAGTACGCTAAGGAGACGTGCTTTATGAACGAAGTGAAAGAAAAGTGGCCTCAATCCCATCTCATCTTCACCGACGGGTCAAAAACTGCTGAGTCCGTTGGAGCAGCCTTCTTTGACCCTGAACACAAATTTCAAAGCTTATTCAAAATACCTAAGTTTGCCACAATTTTCACTGCCGAAGCTCTCGCTATCCTGGAGGCACTGAAATATGCTGAATCCCTGGAAAAAAATGAAATCATCATCCTGTCTGATAGCAAAAGTTGTTTGGATAAGCTGAGCAACATCACACTTTCAAATGGAAATCCAAATCATCTCATCCTGGACATCCTGGAACAATACTCCCGACTCCAGAGGAAACAAATACGCGTCAGGTTCGTGTGGGTACGAGGTCACGCGGGTATCACAGGCAACGAGATAGTCGACAAGCTGGCCAAGGAAGCGGCTCAGAGTCCTGAGTCCCCCTATTCATATCCCCTACCAGCACAAGACTTACGAGCTTACAGGGATATGAATCATGAATCACAATGGAGAGAGAATATATCTAACTATACTAATAATAAGGGTCTCTTTTACAAAAGGAATTTTCCTATAACTAATAAAAAACCATGGTTTTCAAAGACCATAAACTGTAGGAAATATTTAGTTACCTTTAACAGGTTATGATGTAACCATGCTTTATGAACAGCTTACTTAAATAAAATAAATATTGCACCCAGCCCCCTGTGCGATGAGTGCTGTGAACGTGAGGACTGGGAGCACATTATTATGTGCTGCCCTAAGTATAAAATCGCCAGGAAAAAACTTTTCCAAAAAATTAGTAGTCTGTTGGAGTTGCCCTTCAACTATTCTTTGATCCTGCAGAACACTTCATGCTATCCGCATGTTTTCGGCTTTATTAGGGTCAGCAATCTATGTTGTTGACTCCCTGGTTAGTAATAAAAAAATAAAAAAAAATCAAACAAACGGGTTCAAACCCCGTTTTTTATATCCTTTTGTTACTCCATGAAAATGAAAACACTTTGAACTTTTACCTTTCTTTAGACGCATATTGTTACTCTAATACCCAATTTTGTAGAACTTTGAGTGTATTATGTAATATGTATTTATGTATGTAATCTTTACTAAAAATAAAGTGGCTGTATGGGCTTATTTTTGGCCCACTGCCAATCTTCTAAAAAAAAAAAAAAAAAATATCATGATGGGCACTGTACCTTCTATTTGCTGGAATATTACAAACCAGCTACTCAAATTAACCTCACAAGCTCGAGTGGGACAAGGGCATCAACAAGGGTTCAAATTTGAATGCTTAGTATTGTGATTTTTGGCAAAGGAGGTATACTTCACCTCTGAGATTGTTAAATCTTTTCCTGTTTACAAGATAATTATTGACTATCAAGGTTCCGAGGGGCCAAAAGAGTGAACATACTGCTACCTAGAAAATGGACTTTTGACATTTTAATGCAGTGAATCAATCTCCTAAACACGTTTGAGGTAAAGTTTAACTTTTTCAAGACAAAAATCATAGGATTAAGCTCTAAACTGTTTATTTACCATAACTAGTTTTATATATTATAAGTAGTGCTTCAGTTAGACTGTCTGCACTAGACAGGTAGTCCTATCATGCTAACAGTTAATATAGTCCTCAATGAAGATGTAGTGCACTCATACATTTATGTGTAGTTGATGTTGAGTCTGATATGGCTGTTAGGGTTGCCAGGTGTTATTAAGCTAATGTTGGAACATATGAGGATACATTGGACAAAAATCAGGATTTCTGATAAGATGGCCAGGACAGCCCTGGCTATCTATCTCAGGATGTCTTGACCATATTGGGACATTTGGCAACACTAACAGCTGTACAAAGCAGGTTAAGCTTTTGGGTAATATATTGAAACTTACCGGGTCCTCACTGCTATAGCTAACAATTCTTGAATACTGCATGGGAGCCATGGAGCCGGATAGGATTTTACTTTACAAATTATTTCACCATCAATGTAAGCCAAAAACTACCTTTAAATCTAAGATTTCATTAGATACTCTTTACATTAGTATAATTATGTTATTGACAATTTCTTCTATATGTTTGTTTGTTTTTTTTTTTTTTTCTTTCACTCTTGAATAGTGTTCTTTCACTCTTGAGTGGTGATAACAGCAATTCAGGCTTTTATCTTGGCATTACTCAAAGACTTATACTTAGCCTTGCATTACTATTGCAGGAAACTTACAAACCTGCTACCTTAAACCTTACCCAGCCTGAGTTGGGCTGTAAATAGCTAGTCTCACAAAGGCTTCACCTTGCTGGACGTTGCTTAACTTCGATGATCCTAGCTATGCTGATGCTGACTTGACTTTTCCTATTATATTCCTAAAAGTGCTATGTTTTATATACATTTGTTATTTTTTAAAAGTAATTTTCAGAATCAACTTTTTTATTTTCTAAATTCAAAATGCATAAAATGTAAACAAAGAAGAATCCCACTGAAACGTGGGACTTTTTAAGGTATGTTGCCGTCGATAAACATTTGACTATATGCGCACATAGATTTTGCTTTATGTATGCGCATTGAAAATGATGTGCGTGTTAGCTAACCGCCAATATTTGAATTTTCTAAAAAGAAGATTTCTAAAAAATGTCAGCAATCAGCATGTCAATGTTGATTTGATTTGATTTTATTTGCTAAAAACTAATGAAAAAATCAATCTCACTCAGTCACCCCTACTAACATTTAATTTTTCAATATTCCCGTACATCAAGTAATCAGAAATGGGTAAACGCAAATCCAAGTAAGTACTGACTTTGTAAAATAACATCTAGCAGCTTGGTATTCTTCAAAAGATGAGAATTAACTTGGGTTGTAAGTCTCATTCAACAACTATGGTCATCTCGAAACGAAGGTATTACCCTCCATTCGCAGGAAATTCACAAACCTGCTACCCCCACATTGACCTCACCCAGCCTGGGTTGGGCCAGAGTGCCAGCATCATGAAGTCTTCACCTTGCTGGTTGTTGCTTAACTTTAATGATCTTATGAGAACTGGTGCATTCAATGCATGGGTACAGATCAGTGGAAGGGTATTTAACTGCAGAAGGTCAGTAACTTGGAAATAGAAATGTTGGCTTTCCTAAAATGAACTTGCCTCGCAAATGCATTCAACCAAAAAATGCAACATGGAGATGCATGCGCACCTTAACGCTGGCAGAATCTACACGCTGGACCCTACCATTTCCCCTACTTTCCTGTGTAAATTGTGTTCGCCCACCTCATGTTGGTTAAATCATAGCGTCTACATTTTGGAGAATCACAAAATCAAGTTTGAGGCTTGTTTGCATCCATTTTCTAGTTCATTTTAAGTTCTTTTGTAGTCGCTTGTATTAAATTCTGTTTTGTTGTTGAAAATATTTTAATATTGTAATTACTATTTCACTTATTCTATAGTTTAATTTTATTTGTATATACATAGTTGTAATTAGTGTCTTAATTCTGTTTTCTAATTTCATTTGTTTAAAATATTCAAGTTCAGTGATGGATCCTGATTCCAAAAAAAGGAAGATTGTCAAGAAGAAGCCATCGGTCCCCTTCACAGAGGATGAAGTGGGCAAGCTTCTGAGATTGGTGGCAGAAAATATTTCTGTCATTGAATGCCAAAACCCTCCAATGGTGGGCACTCCAAGCATATTTTGGAAGAAAAAAGCCCAGGTGTGGGACACCATTGCAAGGTTAGTAGTGCCTAGAACTAGATCACAAATTCTTGTTGTATTTCATATTCATATATTTCAACAGTGGTTGTAATTCACCTGCATTGTATCAAGTGGTGGATTTTTTTGCTGATGCAAAATTTGGGCATTCCACTATTCAAATGGTGGAAGGTAATCAGTTGAAAGAAAACTTCAGGGTTATAACAATGAACTTAAGGACCAGTTACACAGAACACAGCCAGTGGGTTGTTGAGATTTCGGGTCTTCTGCTTGGTCACACTATTAATGGCTTAGAGTGTGCAAAACCATCTCTTTCCATCATACAGTACACTTTTTTTTATTATTATTTTATGGCTTCAATGTTGTTCAAAGCAACATGAACTAACCAGATTTACCATTTTAATTGCTGAATGCTGACTTGAGTCACAGAATATTTGGGAAGCTCTACCAAGGTTCTCTTTGCTACTTGGCCATAAACTACCTTGTGTGTTACATAGGTCCAGCAATAATGAGATATAATTAATATTTGTATATAATCTATATAACATTTTAATTTACATGTTTGCTACAGTGAATTTCAGGCTTCTGGATTGGGGTTCAGAGACTCGGCAGCCCAGAAAAACAAGTGGGTTCATTTGAAAATGGAGGCTAGGAAACAGGCTGCAACAGCTACTGCAGCTCACACATATACTGTAGCTGGGCCCTACAGAGATGTTGAGCTTCCAGAAATCTCACAAAAGGTTCTTGACCTTTGTGACAAAACTAGCATGAGGGGCCATGTTAATCGACCTGATGATGGTATGTGTTTTGTTTTCATTAGCATCCTTAGATAAGTATACTCTTTCTGGTAATAAATCAAGTATACATAGGTAATTATCCTTTTCATTAAAATAATGATGATCCTTTTAAATGAAGAATTTCAAAGTACTTTGATATGGCATTAAATAAACCAGTTAGGTATCCAACTGGTTTATATTCTGGTATTCATGTACATCTAATACAAATTCTCACTTTTCTGTTTATACTGATTAAAATAGAGAGGTTAATTGATGGCAAGGATATTCAGAACTGTTACCTGCTGATGAGAGCAAACAAGCTCAAAACAGCTGTCCAGGTATGTTCTGGTATTCATGTACATCTAATACAACTTCTCACTTTTCTGTTTATACTGATACTGACTGATTTGATGGAATAGTTCCAAAGTATAATTTGTTACATGGTTTTAAATTTGTTTTAATTGATGCTTTACTTGGGACTTGAAACACTGACCACTTGGCCTTTTAATTTAACTACTGAGATGGTTTTTTTTCCTCCACATATTCTTACAAAGGTGTTCAGGTTTATTTTCTTCCCTAGAGCCTCTTATTAAAATGTGGGGAACAGCTTTTGGACTGTGAACTGTATTTTAACTTTTCAGTGTTATTTATTAATTGTTTCATATAAGAAGCTATTAAATAGTATTAATATTATTATTATTTTCTTTCAAGATGAACTTTTCACTGATCCATCAACTGCAATCAATACCACCCCCCCTACTGGAGTTGATCTACACAGTGTTAATGATCCCGACAGCTACATTGAATATTCCCCATTGTCAGTAAGTTCCTTCTTGTGCTCTCTTATTAATGGTGTGACGAAAACCTGCAAAATTGTTTTTTCCATCTTACATTCTCTATTTTTTATCCAGCTGATTACAATTTGTCACTGTCAGTAATTCTTGACATACTCTTAGGGGGGTCAATTCCCATGAAAATTTTGATATCTGTTACTGTTTGGGCTGTGGTATTATAAACAGACAACCCCTAATAGACACATAGTCAGATAGATAGATAGGCACAGATTTGAGTTTTATATTTAGATTTTAGTGGGTCGCAAAGAATTATGGGGCCTTTTTCATTTTCCTGGAATATTCTAATACACATTTTATTTCACTCATTATTTCATAATTGGTAGATGCACTCAAAATCAGCTACTCATTTTTATCTACAAGGTATGAGACCCGGGACATCCAAGTACAGAGCAGAAAAATTCCTGTGCCACCGAGAATCAAACCCAGGTCGCCATAGTGCAAGTCTAGTGCACTTCTCACTTGACAATGATGACTACTGCAAATAGCTATTTTGATTGTTTTTCTTTTTTCTTGTTTTACTCATCAATTCATCACTATTATCATTCAGGTTGAAGAAAATCACCTCTCTACTCAAGCAATGGATGATGAGACAGTGAATGATGATATTGAGCCATTGGTAAGTTTCTTTTATCTATGAATATTTGGATACCATTATTATTCTTATTGTATACATCAGACACCATGATAATTCAGGTTCATGTACCATAAAATATTATAGATTAACAATCAAAAAACTGTTACACTATGATATTGTAAGAATTGTTCAATCATAATGTTTTTGCCTAATAACTACCTATGTCTATGTATTGTGAGACTGTTATTTATATATTTTCTTTCTCCCACCAGTTTGTGCCACGTTATTTTTAACTCAGAGATCCGAAAACTTGGACGAAACATTTTTCATGATGAGTACCTTATTTTTCAATTATATTTTAGCCATAAACAATACCACCAGACCCACAAATTAAATCTTTCTTTGATTTTATAGTTTTAATGTGTAAAACATTAAGGTTAGTTCTTTTTACTTCAGTTCTATGACTAAAACCAGATACTTCTGTAATTTGTAAACTACAGAAGATTTTTTTCTTTATTATTAAGATATTTGTCTTCTTAACAAACAGATAATAATAATAAGTTTTATCATGTACTTTCAATAATTGTATTTGTCTTTTTTCAGATGCCAACTGAGAATCCTATTACTGAGAATGAAATCCTTTTTTCAGATGCCAACTGAAAATTCAGAATAATGATATAAATACAGTTCTGAGACCTTTGTATGACATTTTTGTTGTATTTTTCTATGTTGGTTAGGACTTCTGATGTGTCTTAGAGGGAGAAACAATTTTTTTTTTTTATTAAACCAACAAAATGAACTGCCAGCCTTTAACTGGTTGCTTGATACACAGCATACTCATCAAAAGATCTTGTCTTCATTTTCTTTCATTGATGTTTACTAATTCTCAAATTGTAAATATATGTACACTAAGCAAAACAAAATAAGGGCCACAAGTATTTTTAGAGATTCGGACCTACTACTTCAAATGTATAGGTTTAAATATGAAATAAAAGGTTGAAATTACTCCAATACATACTTCTCTAACTATTTTGATAAAAACAAACAAGTTTTTATTAAAAAAATTCAAGATTTTTATTTATTTTTTGAAAATGGTCGTTTTAGAACAAACTTGAGAATAAAAGTTAAGACGCTTGTTCAACCATCACAACAGCATACCAAGAAGGAATTGAAATTTATCGGCTTCTTAGTACCGAGTGTGACCTCCACGATCTGTTACACATGACTGGACTCTTCTTGGCATGCTTTGGATGAGTAAATGGATGCGCTCTTCCGGAATCCTGTTCCATGCAGCTGTTAACACCTCCATGAGCTGATCTTGAGTCTGGATCTGGTCTTTTGGGATTTTAATGTCTCTCTTAAGGTAACCCCATGTATGTTCATTGTTCAATAGGATTGAAGTCTGGGCTTATCGCTGGCCAGCCGAGAAGTCTGATCCCCGCTGCTTGAAATACCTCAACAGTGGCTCTTGCCGTATGGGGGCGGGCATTATCATGCATGAAGATAAAGTTGGGCCCGGTTCTTTCGCTAAATGGAAGCACATGGGGAACGATGACATTATCCACACAAAGTTGAAAGGTTACCGTTTCGTCAACAAGGAAAACCAGATCGGTTTTCCCTCTGCTACTGATGCGACCCCACACCATAACACTTGGTCCCCCATGAGGATCTGCTTCATGATTACAAGAGCTCTGAAACTTCTCTCCTGAGCATCGGAACACTCAAATACGTCTATCGTCGCTTTCAAATTTCACTTTACATTCATCTGAGAAGAGCACACACTTCCATTCCTCATCAGTCCAGTGCAGGTGTTCTCTAGCCCACCTTAATCTTGCAGCGCGGTGTCCAGAACTAAGTTTAGGTTTACGAACTTTTCTCCTAGAGCAAATTTGTACCTCTCTCAATCTATTGGGAATAGTTTGAGCACTTACAACTGTGTTCGAGTACTCCTGGAGGTCCATTTGTACGCGGGGGCCGGATGTGAACCGTTCCTGCAGGGCTGTCCTGGCTATAAATCGGTCTTCTGTCACAGTTGTTGAGCGCTGTCTCCCACTTCCTGGTCTTCTTGATAAATTTCCAGTCTCTTGGTAACGACTCCATAGATTTTGAATGGCTCGCCTCGACACTTGAAGCCTGTTGGCCACACTCCGGTGAGAAAGGCCCTCTTTAAGTGGAGTTACGGCCCTGATTGGCAATTCTTGACCTAAATGGTGTCAAACCCTCGGCATGTCGATAAGAAACACTAAAAGTGACTTTAATTCAAGAGGAAAAGTTATTAATAAAAAATATTAAGGTAATCAACCAAATCGTTAGAGATAGGAATATTAACTGTTTTGATTTAACTCAAATAATGATATTTACCTCATGCCATTTATTCAAGTTAAGGTCACAATTCATACCTGAACGTCTAATTAACAAGATAAGTAAGATAATAAGAATAAACTTTCAATACAAGGTGTACTATACACGATGATCTTAGAAAATACAGGTGGCCACTATTTTGTTTTGCTTAGTGTACATATATTATATTTTTTTATCCATGTATGTGGTGTTGTAGGATTCGGATTGAATTTTTAATGATGGTTTCGCTGATTTCTTTTAATTGCTTTTTTTGCAAGTTAAAATTCTCGAAAGAGTTGATGACAGTGTTTCCAATTGCTCCTCTCGAACCGAACCACAAACCTATGACTTCATACACTCGAGATGGAAAATTTTCACTATATTTCTCTTCTAAGAACGGAATGCATGCCTCGTATATTTCTTTTTTTTTTCTCTGTCTATTTTAACGCTCTGTTCTTTATCATTTGATTCAAGATATTTGTATGAACTCTCAGGAAATATTGTTACAATTATCACTGAGCCAGTGTCAATCGGGGTTGATTTCCATGAAAATGTTGATATCTGTTACCATTTGGACTGTGGTATTGTAAACAAGCAACCCGTAATATGGACATAGGCACAGATTTGAGTTTTATATATAGAGATTATATCCATCATCAAAGAACAACCACTGCCCATATAGTTTTGTGTAGGAATTTGTATATAGTTTTGTTATATTTTAATTGATGTTTGTTATATTTATTATCAGGATTCATCTCGCCCGATAATAAACTCTCAACAACTACGTCCCAGAGCAACCACTTCTCAACAGCGTCCTAGAGCAACCACTCCACTACCACGTCCCAGTGTGATTCCACCAGAAAGAACAAGTCCAAGAGTAACCACCACACAACAAACTACTATCCAGGAGCATGTAAGTTGTAAATAATATTAATAGGAAATGTATTTTTTGTGTTTGTCCTAGTGTTGCTGTAAATGGTTTACCTGTCATTCCTTTTTTATAAAATGTTTATGTCACTCTACCTTTGATATATGACAAGAGTAAAAAGTCTTAAAATCTTTTGAGCACATTGAGTACAACAGAAGGTAAAACACTTCGTAGACACGTGGAAATTCAAGGGGTTACATGGAAAAAGAGCTTGCTCCCCTAATTTTACTACCAATTGTATCATATAAAACCTACAAACCAGCTACTCACATAGACTTGCCTACCTTCAGTGGGGCCAGAAATAGTCAGCTATACAATGGTTCAAATTTGAATGGGTTCACCCATAAAAGTCCTAACCTCAATGTATATTGCTTAACTTCAGTGTCAGAATGTCTTCTTCATTTTAAATTTTAAACTATTATTTACTATCTTTGAATATTTCAGGCACCATCTCCTCGCTCAAATGACCGCCCAAGTCCAACTCCACAGCGCAGCAACCCCACAACCATAGAGCAAGTAAGTTATGACTATTTGTACTTAAAATGTATTCATTTTCCCCCTTCTAGGTAATACTGTTATATTCTTTGTTTATAGGAGGATAAAAGCACATTTCCTGTCCATCAACCTCTTTATTTAACTACCTTGATTGTAATGTATGTTGTAATACTCATTAGGTTAATGATCTATCTATCATGAAGTTATTTCATCCGAATAAAATATTACTATCACTTCTTCCAGGTCTCAACAGCTACTTCACAAGTGCAGTATTTTAATCTGCTTTGTGAATTAGCAAGAAAGGATGACTTGCGAAAAGAAGAACTGAAAGAACAACAACAGGAGAAACACAGGAGAGAAATGAAAAACCTTGAAGAATGTTGGAAGAGAGACCGAGAAAGAAAAGAAGAGATACACAATATGAAGATGAAGATTTTGAAAGCAGAGCAGGAATACAAGATGATGTTGATTGAAAAAGAGAAGGACAAGGCTAAGTAGATAGGCATGAGAAAGCTTTGAAAACAAGTTTTTTTTTAATTAATTTTTTGTTATTTAAAAAAGAAAATTTAACAATTGAAAATAAATTTAAAAAAACAGCAAGAATGTATATTTTGATTTCTCCTCTTTGTTTTATTTTTTAAAACTATTAACTGTTTTGGATAGCATTAAGCCATAAAACGGACCTGCATTAAAAATCTCTATTTGTAGCATTGTTAAAATGCATTTTGAAAATAAACACAAGTAAATCTACTTTTTCTGTAGTAGTGTAAAAATTGGTATTAGTCTTGTGAACTTGACAAAGGATTATATTAAATAGTACATATATTTTCATTTAACTAATTTTAATTAATAATTTTAGCAATTTCGCACTTCAAAAAAGGACCTTTATTATCTCGGTTCACAAATGATTACTTCTATAATATCTACATAGTTTTAGAATTAATTAAATCAGGTAATGGAAATTCCTGTATTGCACTGATAGTCTACAAACTATAATAAAATACAACTTACACTTACGAGTATAAGTTGTTTCATACAAAATTATAATTTCATTACCTCTAATTAAGTTATTATCACATCAAGACAGTTAAAAATTGATAGACAATTACATATTCATGAAACATTACTTCGAACTATGGCAATACCTAATTACCTGGTTGAAAAAAAATTCATACTTCTAGACTTGCGACCAAGGAATCAATATCAGAAATCAAATTAAGGTAATCCTCTGAATTTTAAACAAATAAGCTAAACTTAAGAAGCACTAAGATAATGTACCAGGGTAGTATCACAAATAACATGAAAGAATTTGATTACATTCAAAAAGTATTTACCTTTTTCGAATGTTCGACTTACTGCTTTACATCACAGCATTACATGATGTTACATCATTACATAATGAGTATTGTTGGATGTCTTAGTGTCTGGCAAGATTATTAAAATAACCCCTGATTAGCTCATTGCGTACAGTTAGCCTGTCTCTTCCATGACCTCTCAGTGTCCCTTCAGTAGGAACTTGTTGATCATGGACTTCTCCCGCTGATTGAGGTACAGTAACATTGGGATCATCAAGGTGCTGAGAATCCCTTTCGATTATTGCAATATTATGCAAGACTGCTGCAGCATCAATGTATCTGTCAATTCTTTCTTGGTGTTTGCTTGATACACGAATGCCTGAAAGGATATGTATATAAGGGGTTGAAAAGATTATTTTTTTCTTTCTTTTTTTCATCACTTAATTTTACGGTCATATCATAAAATTTCAAAAACCAGCTACAACAAATTGATCATATTTAATTTAAATATAAACACTCACAATTGGTTAATATTTACCTAAAATCTTTTTAATCCTATACCGATAAAACATTAGTGAACTTACCAATACTTAGAATTGGAAACCTTCTCTTCCACACCCCAAAGAGTCTCTCTACCGTCATCCTTGTGGATATTAATCTCTTGTTGTACTGTTCCTCTGCTGGGGTAGTAGGGTTGCTAAGTGGGGTAAGAATGTATTTTCTACACTCATAACCACCATCTCCCGGTAGCTCAGTGGTAAAGGCGGCACTCTGTGAATCCAGAGATTCCAGAGGTCGTGGGTTCGAAACCCAGCCGGGACATGACAATTTATCCTCCCATTTGGGATTTTTACCACATAATAATACGTCTTGGGCTTACTGCTGGAATAATGGGGCTTTAATAGTCCTAATCGGGCAGTATAAATAAGACGATATTATTATTATTATCTCCCAGTAACACATTTCTCCCAAATTTATTGTTGGGAGTTTCGAATCCATGTTTTAATCTGTAAAACAAGTTTAAATTGTGAGGCAATGAGTAATAAAAACGTTTTATACTGCTGTATCTGAAAAAAAAAAAAAAAAAATGATGGCCTGAAACTTTGGATTGTTAAGCCGTGCTTGCTGAAACTTGGCCTGGCGCACTGCCATGCGCTCAGATCTCAGAAACAGAAAGTAACAAAGTTGTTCAGTTTCAACTTTTTATCTTCTCTAGTCATGTATAATGATAATGAGAATATCAATTGTTTCTCAATCTAGCTCAACATTCTCAATATTAAAAAAAAACTGATGCTGATAATATATGATGCACCCCACCTGAGAAGATTAAAAAAAGGTCTATCACTTGTGTTTCAGAGAAAATCAACTTGACAGTTTCACCTTTCAGAGGCCACACTTTTTTTAATATTAAAGTGTCTGCTACACGCCAGACCCATAAAAAGTGACTTAATACTCTCAAAACAACTAGACCTAAATTTTAGAGCAATTCCCAAAATTATTATCTTCTAAATTAAGCTGATGTGTGTGTAAACTTGGGTGAGTTTTTATCTGGAGGCATTGAAAACCGTCATATCATGAAAGTGGCCTGGCCATCGGGTAACAATGTTTAAAATCTTGAGGTCTGGTCCAGCTACCACTTGAACATTTTTGGAGTGCCATCCTTTACGATTATAATACAGCTACCCATCTTCTCCTGTAAAATTTAAATTTGTGATTTACCAATAATGTGTGACTAAACGTTAAAAAAATATGATGGATATAATTTAAAGGAAATGTTCAGAATAACCCCAAACAAAATGTAATTTTGAAGAAAATCTATATGTATTTCCAAAACAATACTTCATAGTTCATACATAATAGAAGTAAAATTAAATAAACAGTAGATGAAAAAACATTCACTGTACTAATTAATGCACCTTTTTAATTTAATAAATACTTTAGAGTTAGGACATGCTTACCTGGACTCTGAACTCTTATATGAATGCAGTCAATGGCACCAACTACTCTCGGAAACTTGGCAATGTCAAAGAATTTCCTGACAATCTGCTGCATGCCTTGCTGACTAGAAGGGAAGTGAATGAATTCTTTTCTGAGCTCAATTAGAGTTTCTATCACTAACTGGATGATATCATGGGCTGATGTTTTAGAGACACCCATGGTGTCCCCAGCACATATGAAAAAGTAACCAGTGGCCAAGAATCTGAGAGTGAGGAGGAGTCTATTCATTGGGCTAATTGCATTATTCCTGAAATTGCATTATTCTTCATCATTCTACATGCTTCATTTATGCAAATTGTGTCATTCACCTCTTTTATATTACTGTAAGAGATGAATATACAGATGTAATATTATGTACATAATTGAGAAATCATATTATATACATGTATGAGACATGAAAAAAGGGGGTTTATGTACAGTTATTTAAAATTATAATCTTCTTCATCATTCTACATGCATCATTTTTATGTAAACTGTGTCATTCTCCTCTTTTATATTACTGTAAGTTTTTCATGTAAAGTTACTTTTATATTATGTACATGTTTGTTTGTTTTATATTATGTGTAAATATACTGCGACTTTTGGTTGCGAAAGTTATTCATTAATTAATTATTCCCGAAAATATGAAAATATCAGCTCTTGCTAGTATTTCTTTTGAAACAGTTCAGGTAGGCAGTCTTTAGATGCAGGCCATTTTGAGAACTCCGTAGAGGGTTTTTACCTCATATAAAATAGATAGATTATTGAGAAACACCAGGTGATATACTGATGTTAAGTACATTATTTTGTCAACTGTCATCCACAATCACTAATGGGTGGTAATGGTCCCAGGTAGGTAATGTAATTTCAAAGTGAATGTAAGTTGTACCACTTGCTAAGATGTGATTAAGATAAAAATAATTTCAAAACATTCCAGTACTATGCTAATAATCTACAGTGACTTACCTATCTGGGTTTGGTCTGATTTTATCAGCAATCTCAGCTAGGATTAGTACAACTGTTCTTTTTTCGAGCCTAAATCTCAGTTTGAATTGGTCATCATTGCTAAGATTGTTGAAATAATCATAGCGCTCCCTGATGACTGTAGGCCTCCTCAATCTTGGTGGCTGAAAATCTTCCTCCTCATCATCATCATTGTCAGGAATAAGACTGGTCGGAAAAATTTCCTCGAAATTGAGCGGCATAATAGGGAATAAAGGTAGTCTGACATGTTGGAAAAGAGCAGTTTCACACAACAGGAATTTGGCAAATTGAATTTTTTCAAAGAAAAATGATCACATTGACTCAACTTAATTCCAATTCCCGCCCTCGACTTTTACTCGTTGGTACTCGATGTCCTAACAATTTGTAAACAAGTAACAGCTGTTTTCCGTCGTAATATGATGTTTTCAGAAATGTTAGTACAAGTAGAGGGGATAATTCTACTTTTTCCCAGCGTGGACTGCAAAATATAGTTCCATTTTCACCTCGACCCCATGTTGGCAACATGGACTTCAGGTTGATGTTGCCAAAGTCGACGCTGGAGACTCTCTATCGCGACCCGGCCGTATGTTTTTTATACAATTTGTTATTTTTTAAAAATAATTTTCAGAATCAAAATGCATAAAATGTATACAAAGAAAAATCCCACTGAAACGTGGTACTTTTTAAGCTATGTTGCCGTCGATAAACATTTGACTGTATGCGCACATAGATTTTGCTTTATGTATGCGCATGGAAAATGTGCGTGTGCGCTAACCGCCAATATTTGAATTTGGAGATTTTAAAAAAATGTCAGCATGTCAATGTTGATTTGATATGATTGTATTACAAGAAAAATAAATTTGCTAAAAACTAATGAAATCATCAATCTCACTCAGTCACCGCTACTAACATTTAATTATTCAGTATTCCCGTACATCCAGTAATCAGAAATGGGTAAACGCAAATCCAAGTAAGTACTGACTTTGTAAAATAACACGTAGCAGCTTGGTATTCTTCAAAAGATGAGTATTAACTTGGGTTGTAAGTCTCATTCAACTACTATGGTCATCTCGAAACGAAGGTATTACCCTCCATTCGCAGGAAATTCACAAACATGCTACCCCGACATTGACCTCACCCAGCCTGGGTTAGGCCAGAGTGCCAGCATCATGAAGTCTTCACCTTGCTGGCTGTTGCTTAACTTTAATGATCTTATGAGAACTGGTGCATTCAATGCAGGGGTACAGATCAGTGGAAGGGCATTTAACTGCAGAAGGTCAGTAACTCGGAATTAGAATACAAGGAAGGACTACTTTTCTTGTAACATTAACCCACTCACTTTTTTCTCCCTTGAAAAAAAAATAGCCATAATCACCAATACATTGACTAGACTAGTTATCCTAAGATCAATCACTCAATTTAAGCAACATTCAGTGAGGTAAAGTCTTGGTGAGATGACCATCAAAGTACAAACCTCTGTGATGTGGGCTATTTCCTGGCCCTTCCACCCCAAATGCCCTAAAAACCAATCCAAAAAAGAATCAAGAAACCCTTTAAATGAAACTAAGAGAATTTTTTATCATGGTAATAGGCAGGAAAAAATATTTTGTATAATATTGCATTTTTTACTATAGGCCTCACTACACTCTCAAAGCACTGCAGGTGACTTTAGAAAAGCCTGAGTGCAATGATTCCAAATTAACTTTACTAATTTTATAGAAAACATTATACATTTTCTTGAGGAGAAAAAATTATAATGCCCAACCAAAATATTGTCTAAAGATCCTTAAAAGAACCACATCATGTCATTATGTGCTTCCTTTGAAATGATACCAAGATGAAAGCTAGAATACTAATCACAATCTAAATCTTGTATCCAGATTACAAAAAAACCCAAAAGTGACCAATTGCAAATCTATACCTCACAGTTATGGAAAGTAAAAAGCAGCAGTAATTTAACTACTACACCATTTTGCTCACCCATTGATCTCTTATGAAATTAACAGGAAAGGTGGAAGCCATGGAATAAAACCAGCAGTGCAAGTTGATGATATGGGCGATGGTGGTGACTTGAAGTTCAGTGATTCAGATGAAGATGTCAATGAGAAAATTTTGCTAGATGAAGTTCTTAACACCAAGAAAAAGTCAATTTACAGTAACCAAGTTAGTACAATGAAACATTGCAACATCTGCTTTTTTCAATGCCAACTTTAATCATACATACCTATCAAGATACTTGTTTATTTTCCTTATACATATACACTAGCGGGCTGTCGCCCGCTTTGCGGGCCGAGGCATGGCCGTGAAAGCAAAAAATCCTTTTTCGTCAATGGCAGGTGTTGTAGTGGGAGTTTCGAAAAATCCCGTCTTATTGCACATCTAGACTATAAGACAAAGCTACCTACCAAATTTCAGCTTCCTAGGACTTACGGTTTGGGCTGTAGAGCGATGATCAGTCAGTGGTCATTATATATAGAGATATTTTCTTCTTTTACTTTGCCTTTTCCAAAACCTACTTGGTATTAGCCTTGGACAACCTCTTCTATTTCTTATATAGGTAGTACAATGAAACATCACTACATCTGCTTTTTTCAATCCCAACTTGATCATACATACCCATCAAGATACTTGTTTATTTTTCTTATACATATACAATTATACATACATATTTTCTTTGTTTACTTTGCCTTTTCCAAGCCTACATGGTATAAGTATTAGACAACCTCCTACTTCAACGTTTTACAGATGGATGCCCTTCTTAATGCCAATCCCATTAAGTTAGCTACTGGTTTGTGTTATTTTCTTTTGGCCTGGCAAGGTTGATACCTTATCTGTATATTTGTGCTAACAGCTTTTGGTCTTGGAACATTTTTAAAACAGAATAACTTTAAAAATCTGCCAAATAACTTGAAAACTAGCATCATGAGTAACCTAAAGTAAGTTATTATGTAAAATGGTAAATTTTGTGACCTTTCACAAAAAAATGTGACTAGAGAAAACAAATAAAAAAGTTCTAAATTGAGCATCAGAAAGTCATGCAATTCTGAAAATCCACTAAATTTCTACCATCTTGAAAACAAAGTATTTTCTCCAAAATCATGACAGAATACTATCCCTTCTTGTAATTTTTTTTGCTATGTTATAGACTTATAGAAGATTACCCTGTAAGCAAAAATATGAGAAATGAAATCTTGTATTCTAACATTTCACATGTTTTTAAGTGTGTTTTACTCATTTCAAATGTGTCTGTGAGTATTGTGTCGCAAATAATTATGGAGATGTTTTTTTTTTTTTTTTTTGCAGGATGAAAGAGCCATCTACAAAATTGAGAACTCATCTGATGATGACGACGAAGAAGAAGAAGAAGATGATGATTCAGAAGAAGGAGAGCAAGAATCAGAAGAAGATGATGAGGAGCTGAAAGATGAACTGGCGGACAGTGACATAGATGGCATGGAGGATGACGACTTGCCCAATATCAAAGCGTGGGGCAAAAACAAGAGAATGTACTACAACACAGATTATGTTGATGATGATCATGGAGGTAGGTCAAAGATAAAGTTGGTATAATCAGAAAAGTGATTAGTATGTTTTTGATTTAATTACTAGAGAGAGTTCCAACATTTGTCCAGGATATAAAAGGACTATGAGTCTATGATCAAAGGCATGGAAAATATGGTTGATAGGGTGATTTGTATTCCTAGGATTCTTTTCCTATTTTTAATCCCCCAAAAAATATCACTTCGTGACATAAAAAAAAGTCCCGCCAAGTCGTTGCACAAAAATATTTCAGTTCCCAAATTCATTCCTCCCTTCCCAAAAAATATATTAGTTATTATTGACCTCCCCCAAAAAAATATTGAAATCAATTTATGGCCCCGCCTTTTATTCATTCACCTAAGTGCAACAGTATACTTATTAATAGCCTCCCCTCTCTCTTTCTTCTAATGTCCTCTTTCTTTTGTTGCTTGTTGCATGTTGGAATGTTTCCTTTACAAACTCAGAACTTAAGTCTTATTTCCTTGCTCCTTTCACCGACTTGGGCTCTTGGCGGAGTACCACTAACTGGGAATGATAAATATATGAATCTAATAGACAGTGCTATTTTTAAAGAATTAAAAAGAGATAATTTAACATAGTGGTTCTTATGGAGAACAGGAAAGGAGAAGTCTAGCCGACCGCGACCCAAGGATGCATTATCTGTATCTAAGTCGCAAAATATCTGCCACCAACGAGAATTGGACCATCAGATCAAGTCACGATTCAGGCTCATTTCCACAAGGATCACATGTTTAGATATGTCTACATTTATATATAATCTTAGAAAAGAACCTAGACATCAGTTCCTTTGGCTAAGAACGGACCTGCAGGGTGGTACTCCGCCAAGAGCCCAAGTCGGTGAAAGGAGCAAGGAAATAAGACTTAAGTTCTGAGTTTGTAAAGGAAACATTCCAACATGCAACAAGCAACAAAAGAAAGAGGACATTAGAAGAAAGAGAGAGGGGAGGCTATTAATAAGTATACTGTTGCACTTAGGTGAATGAATAAAAGGCGGGGCCATAAATTGATTTCAATATTTTTTTGGGGGAGGTCAATAATAACTAATATATTTTTTGGGAAGGGAGGAATGAATTTGGGAACTGAAATATTTTTGTGCAACGACTTGGCGGGACTTTTTTTTATGTCACGAAGTGATATTTTTTGGGGGATCTTATAACTTTTTGTAGTGGCCCTGCATAGGTGTGTGGTGTATGATGTATGATACATGTTAATTCAATATAAAACTATTTAACATATTCAATAATGACTTTAAAGGAACAAGTATTGATAAATGAAACAGTTTGAATGTGAAGATAAAGATTTTAGTTTGATATTCATAACCAAGCACAGTATCCTGCTCCAAATTATTTTTTCACCTAAAAAGTAGATATGCGACTTTTGACTCATCTGGGAGAGTGATAATATACTAGATACTGAATATATATACACCAACTTTGTTCTGAGCTCTGAAAATGATCCTTTTTTCAATTATGGGCCAAATGTCCATTTTAGGATAATAGAACAATAAAAGAGCACACCTACTACCCACGAGAAAAAAAAGTAGCCATCGTTTGTGAAAATCGGTCTAATAGTTTTGGCTGTAAAGCGGTCAACGTGAAAGAAGAAGCAGTAAATGATGAAAAAAATGACGTTTTTAAAGTTTGGTTTTCTCCAACTTAACTCAAACGATTTTGATGGTTCTTTTTTCAAAGCTTGTCTTTATCGTGCCCCAATCTATATGTATTTATAGTCCAATTGCCTTCATCACTTGTACCTTTTTTTCCTACAACTACAAGAATTGTGCTACTTTTGCTCTGGCGTATAATATCACTTGGTAATCTTGGTATAATATCACCGGTTTCAGCGTAGATTTAGTAAAGCGAGTTAGAGTAGTTGTGACATCACGAAAGTGATTAACACAAATTAATATGATAACATTTTTAATATCACTTGGTAACGCGCGAATTACTTTGACTGGGAGGTTCGGAGCGCTACCTCGGTCCTAAATTATAAAATTTTATTATTATAATAATGATAGCATTTTCTTATTATAATAATGATCTCGCCATATTTATGAGACAGACAAACGAAAGCCAAATCGTCCAGAATGCAAGTTAAAACAGAACCCCACTTAGTGAGGTTGCTTCGCTCCCTCACTGTGTTCGGTTAATAATAGTATGTCCTACATTGTTTAACGGCAATATTATTATTTTTTGCTCTATTTTACATGGCAGGGTTCTTCTTAAAGAAGCTCTTCCATCCAACAATAACTAGTGTTTCTTTGAACAGTAAATTGAGGTTTACTGTTCAAAGAACCTCACTTAGTAAGTTCGTTCTCACTGTGTTAGGTTAATTATGTTTAAAAGAAGGTAAGATAACAAGCGAGACCTTGAGGGAGGGCCCTCAAGTCGAAGAACGATTAGAGAGATAGTCCGGGTTATTCTAAATTTAATCCCGTTTCATAAATTGGCCCTTTGCCACAGATTTTTACAAGGATACTGTGTGGTGCCATTCATTTTATCCAGATGGGCCTCTCAACTGGTTCAGATAGTGGGTACACCCTGAACATATTTCCTTAATTTATGTCAGATATAATAATTAGGACTTTTAAGTCCCATTTTCCAGCAGTATGCCCAAGGTGTATTATTATGTGGTAAAAATCCCAAATGAGAGGATAACTATGAATTTTTACAATTAATTTCTATGAAAGAATACTGAGAACGAAGCTTATTATTAGCCAGCGTCGATGGCGCGTTGAATGCACCGGTTCTCGTTAGATCACCGAAGTTAAGCAACGTCCAGCGAGGTGAAGACTTTGTGATGCTGGCATTCCGGCCCAACCCAGGCTGGGTGAGGTTAATATGGGTAGCAGGTTTGTGAGTTTCCTGCGAATGGAGCGTAACACCCCCGTCGTGATATGACCATGCAGTTGAAAGCGACGTTAAAAACCAAAAAAAAAAACGAAGCTTATTGTGTTGTTCAAGTAATAAATGTATAAATATATTTTTTTTCAACTGTTAATTTTTTATAGTATATTATAAATTTCTCTTTTATATATAGAGATGAGGTACAACACAACCCACAACAAAAAGGGTACGTACCTCAGAAACTCACTAAATTTAATGTAAAATATTAAAAAAAAAAAGTAAAGAGTATTTTGTTAAAAAAAAAAAAAAATTACATGTCCCAGCTAGGTTTTGAACCCGCGGACCTCTCACATCTCTAGCATCGCACAGTGCCGCCTTTACCACTGAGCTAACTGGACTGTTGATATCTCCACGTGGTTTTTGCAACATATAAAAGCTTCATTTTATTTTACTTTGTATAATAAACTTTCTAGCGGCCAGCGAAAGAAATATTTACTAGAGGGAATTGGATAGGGAAGGAAGCCTTTCACTTCCTATGTAACTGATAGGTACCTACATTCCTAATTAGGAATAGGTATTAGGTAGTGTAGGGGCTTTTACAAAGTTTTCTATGAAACTTCTACATTTCCTTCTTAGAAAGGTCCCCAAACATTTAGGGCGGAATTAATAGACAACATCAATAACTTAAGTCGTTGGTAAGTGTCTGTTTTTCCTATCTTACACAGTACGCAATCCGTGACTTAGCGCCACAGAGGTATTACAAAAACGTCTATTAATTCCGCCCTTAGACATTCATGTTACACATACATATTATGTACCTAACATTGGGTACTAGAGATTTTTTACATTTTTGAACCTAGATAATATAACCAACATTTTAGAAGAAAAAAAAAAATCCTGTCTTTTTCACTCCTTGGGCATTACAGGTTTATTATAGCTATGTAGGTATGACGTTATTTGTGGTCAAGCACAAGGCCTCTTCACAAATTTTGTGGGTAGCGCAGCATTACTAAGAGCCTCCTTTACTTTTCAAATTCTATTACATTAATTTATTTTTACTCTGGTAATGCCGCCACTGGTCGTTACTTATTCAGTAACTACTCATTTTGCCTCACGAGGTATGAGTGGACCCCAAACACCCAAGTAATGTGCGGAAAAATTCCTGCCCAGCTGGGGATCGAATACAGGTCACCATGCGTGGTAAGCTTAGCGCGCTAACTCACTCAGCACCGGCGACTATTTATGGGTTAGTATACCTTTACACAATTCCACATCGGGACATGTGGATTGAAAGGTTTGTGAATAAATACTTATATACATAATAAACTAGATTAAATATCTATACTCCAATGTTATTCTGAGCTCTGAAAATGATCCTTTTCCTTAATAACGGCCAAATGGTAGCTTTTGGGATAATGAAACCATAAAAAGGCACACCTACCACCCAGAAGAAAAAAAATGAGCCATCGTTCATGAAAATCGGTCCAGTAGTTTTGGCTGTAGAGCGGTCAACGTCAAAGAAGAAGCAGAATTTTTTGAAAAAAAATGACGTTTTTATAGTGTGGTTTTGACCAACTTAACTCAAACGATTTCCATGTTTCTTTTTTAAAAGCTTGTCCATTATCGTGCCCCAATCTGTACATGTAGTTCAATTTCCTCCATCACTTGTACTTTTTCTCCTACAACTACACGAAAAGTGCTACTTATGCTGTCGCGTATAGTATACTCTTGGTAGCGCGCGAACTATTTCGATTGACTTGGCGGGTCGGAGCGCTACCGCGCTCCTTAATGTTCTTGAATATTTAACTGTACCAGGAGATGAAAACTATGTGAGTAAGAGATAAGAATAATTTGAAATAGTGGGTAAGAGAAAGAGAGGGAGACCAAAGATGAGATGGAGAGACAAAATTGAGGAACACATAAGAGAGAAAAACTCGAGAAAAGAGGATGCCCTCAATAGAAAGATATGGAAAGAAAGGATTCATGGGACAAATTCCAAAAAGGTAAACTAAAAGAAGAAGAAAAATATTTATTAGCACTATGTATTATTGCATAATAAACCATAACAAAGATAGGACTTCTTGGCTTTCAAATTAAAAAAAAAAAAAACTGTGAAACAGATTTGCACTTGGACTTATTTACTGGACTTTTTGTGCTTTTTGAAGGACATTGCCACCCAAAGGTTTATACACAAAGAAATCATCTCTATGTACAAAATGCAATCAAATATTTGGAAAATAATTCAGAAGTATGTTCCTGGAATACAATAAAAGGGGTTTATTCCTATGGAAAAATAAAAGGTTAATTTTTCTCTAAATCTCAAACTGCTGAATCTATTACTCTCCCATACCAGGTTTTCTTGAGGAAGAGGATGAGGTAGCGGCAGACTTGGAGGAGACGGAAGCCATAGCCATTCAAAAACGCCTCCTCTCAGAAATTCAGAACACAGATGACGTATTCGAATTCCTCATGCAGAAACCCAAACAAGATGCTGGTGACAAACAGGTGGCCCCACAGGTATAATTTACTTTTGTAAGAATTTTACTAAATTTTAGTCTCATTAACTTTAGTGGGTGACACATGTGTACTACAGATCTTTTTCGCCACGGTAAAAAAAAATCTGAAAAAAGCACCTCCCGTTATTGCTCAACCGCAACTTCAGAGCTTTTTGCAGATGTGCACCGTTCATTGTCAATTACTAAAGAAGGTTTATGTCTCATTTTTCCTCGTCCTAATTTACGAGTATCTCTGCGCTATCTTCAGTACTGTGTGTAATTCATTGTCTCTATCATGACATATTTACGAATTGAGCGCACGAATAGCTCAGTGGTTAAGCACTCGGTTGCCATGCGGAAGGTCCCGGGTTCGAACCTCTGCGCCGACAAAAAATTGTATTAAAAATTTGGTTACAGTTGTTTGTAAGGGATACCTTCCGGTGCGCTCGTGTTGACCCAGCACCTAATTGGGAAATATTGTGTCACTTCTCGCCCAACAGAGGGGAGGCATACTACGGGATGGGCAGGCTACAACACAGACCACAAGCGTCTATTTCTTTCCTGTTTCATGGCTACGAAATGAAAACGGCTGTGAAACACTCATCTTGAGAAAAAAAAATAGTGTGACCCTACCTAGGAACATTAATAAAAGAAGATAGAAATAATCTGTCTAATGTTTACGATACGAACTGTCTAATGTACCCATACTTACCGACCTGAGTAGCTTGATCGATAAGGCGGTCGTCTTGTAACCTGGAGGTCGGTGGTTCAAGTCCCGGTTTCAGCGTAGTTTTAGTAAAGCGAGTTTGAGTAGTTGTGACAACACGAAAGTGATTAACACAAATATGATAACTTTTAACTAAACCAACTATAAAATCGTCATTTATTTTATTAGGTACTTGTTGAACTCTTTTATTTATTTATTGTTAATAAATAAATAAAATGTTAAAAAAAATGTTAATATATGTACCCATACTTATACCCACAGAATATAATAAGCAAGGATCTCAGTGAGATGACCAAGAAGGAGAAGTTGACAAATATGATAACAGACTTTTTTAACTTTAAATGTACCCCCATACTTATTGCCCACGGAAAATAATAAGCAAGGATCTCAGTGAGATGACCAAGAAGGAGAAGTTGACAAATATGATAACTTTTTTAAACTTTAAATGTACCCATACGTATGCCCACAGAATATAATAAGCAAGGATCTCAGCGAGATGACCAAGAAGGAGAAGTTGACAAATATGATAACTTTTTTAAACTTTAAATGTACCCATACGTATGCCCACAGAATATAATAAGCAAGGATCTCAGCGAGATGACCAAGAAGGAGAAGTTGACAAATATGATAACTTTTTTAAACTTTAAATGTACCCATACGTATGCCCACAGAATATAATAAGCAAGGATCTCAGTGAGATGACCAAGAAGGAGAAGTTGACAAATATGATAACTTTTTTAAACTTTAAATGTACCCATACTTATTGCCCACAGAATATAATAAGCAAGGATCTCAGCGAGATGACCAAGAAGGAGAAGTTGACAAATATGATAACAGACTTTTTTAACTTTAAATGTACCCCCATACTTATTGCCCACGGAATATAATAAGCAAGGATCTCAGCGAGATGACCAAGAAGGAGAAGTTGACAAATATGATAACTTTTTTTTAACTTTAAATGTACCCATACGTATGCCCACAGAATATAATAAGCAAGGATCTCAGTGAGATGACCAAGAAGGAGAAGTTGACAAATATGATAACTTTTTTTTAACTTTAAATGAACCCATACTTATTGCCCATAGAATATAATAAGCAAGGATCTCAGGGAGATGACCAAGAAGGAGAAGTTGACAAATATGATAACAGACTTTTTTAACTTTAAATGTACCCATACTTATTGCCCATAGAATATAATAAGCAAGGATCTCAGCGAGATGACCAAGAAGGAGAAGTTGCAGCTGTTGGAGAAAGAGTCCCCGGAGCTGCTGGGCCTGGTCAATGACTTCACGGAGCTGATGAAGGATGTGCGTGTGCACCTGCTGCCTGTGGCTAAACTGCTTGAGACTGGTTAGTTATATTAGATTTACCCGGTAGCTCAGTGGTAAAGGCGGTACTCTGTGAATCCAAAGATTCCGGAGGTCGTGGGTTCGAAACCCAGCCGGGACGTGACAAGTTATCCTCCCATTTGGGATTTTTACCACATAATAATATGTCTTGGACTTACTGCTGGAATAATGGCACTTTAATAGTCTTAATCGGGCAGTATAAATAAGGCGATATTATTATTATATTATTATCTTTCTGGATCTAGATTTAAATCCCAATTGATCAGAAAAACAACATTTTTAACCAGATAGCATAGCGTTTAGAATTAAGAAGTGTGGAAATGACCCCCCGCCGGCCTACATCGTGGCATCCTCAGCGCTAGTATCGCAAAGGAGTCTCCTCTCCTCGTTCCTCACAAAATTTCTTCCCCCGTATCAAATGTAAACATAAATAGACCGCGAGAAATATTCTACTCCTTCTAATAACCTACCAGTCAGACATGCACAGATTTGAGTTTTATGTATAGAGATTTCCAAGTGTACTCACTAATAGAATCACTTCTCAAAATGTTCATTTTCAGGTAGAATCCCAACGTGTACAGCAGGCGACTGCATACGACTCCGCCTTGAGCTCATTCTCAACTACTGCACCAACATTGCGTTCTATGTTCTGCTCAAGCTGAAGCGAATACCCGTCAATCAACACCCGGTCATTCATAGACTAGTCGCCACAAAACAGCTCATTCTTAAAATAGAGGTATGGAGAGAGGAGTGACTTTCCAAAGTAAACTTTCTGTCACTGAAATTAAGCAAAGCCCAGCAAGGTTAGGACTAGGATTAGTGACCATTCTATTTCGAACCCTCGTGATGCTGGCTATTCCCGGCCCAACCCAGGCTAGGTGAGGTTATTGTGAGTAGTTGGTTTGTGAGTTTCCAGCTAATGAAATGTAAAAAAGATTTAGCAAAATAACAAAACAAAGCTAAGTATTTTCTTCGTTTTGATTTGGCCAAATAGGATAATTTTCAAATACAAAAGTTTTATAATGCACCTGAGCTTGCTGGGTGCAGGCGTGTCGATTTTCAATACTAATATTTCTTCAATAGTCATTCTCAAGTCGTATGAATAACGTCTTCGCTACTAAGTCATACATACTCGTATAGTACAGGGACAAATATTTTTCAGGGTATAAGGATTTTACTCTATTTTCTTATTTTTGCAGGATATCTACCAGAATCAACTGCTGCCTCAAATTGAGCTCATCCTCACGACCGATAATCTGGAAGTGTTGATAGAGCCTGTGATACCGGTACACGTGAGGAAGGAGGTGGAGGCGACAGGGGAGAAGGCAAAGAAGAAGATGAAGGCTGTGGAGGTGAATGTAGACAGCTCGAGCGTAATGGATGCTGATCCAGGTAAGTACAGATCAAACTATCTTTACTCTGTCTCATTTAAATTTAAAAAAAAATCAACTATTTAAATTTAAACACAAAACATTTTTTTATTTTATAAAATCGTCATTTCCTCAGTAGCTTGATCGATAAGGAGGCGAACTTGTAACCTGGAGGTCGGTGGTTCAAGTCCGGGTTTCAGTGTAAATTTAGTAAAGCGAGTTTGAGTAGTTGTGACATCACGAAAGTGATCAACACATATATGATAACTTTTAACTAAACTAACTATAAAATCGTCATTTATTTTATTAGGTACTTGTTGAACTCGCAAATATATTCTTTCAGGTGAAGATGGTTTGAAAAAGAGACCGATTACCCAGCAAATAGCCAAAAACAAAGGCCTGACGCCTCACAGGAAGAAGGAGCTTAAGAATCCTCGAGTCAAACATAAGCTCAAATTCCGGAAAGCCAAAATCAGAAGGAAGGGTCAGGTATGTTTCAATTTCTGTAGCTTTTCTCAGCGATGTGCCCTCAATATTTCCTATGTAAATATTATATTTATTGTATTTTATTTATTTTTTATTTATTTATCGTATGGATAACTTTATTCAAAATCATATATCTACTGAAATAATTTATTTATTTATTAAACGGGAATAACCCAATATACATAAATTACAATATGTTACACTTAAAACATACAAAATAGAATACGAGTATATATTCGTAAATTCATACATATCCGTAATTGTTCTATCCTAAGGGACAAGTCGATGCAAAAAGCCTCTCCACCAAACTCTATTATTATATTTTTGATTATTTTCAATATCCCCTATCTCCCTGTTTCTTCTGAACATCCGATCTAATGACGTCACTATAACGGTATTTTGGGCGTCTCTTTCGTCTTTTTCCCTGCATTTTTATCTCGAACATTTTCTTTGGCAGTCTTTCACCATCCATCTTCTTCATGTGTCCATACCATCTGAGTCTTCTGTTTCTCATTTTCTCTTCCAAACTGATCATGTTAAGTGTTTGTCTTACATCTACATTTCTTACTCTGTCTTTTCTAGTGTTACCTAAATGTATCAGTTCCTATGTATCAGTTGTTAATTTTAATAGTTTTCTCGAAACCAAGATCAATTGATTTTAGTCAGTGGTCAATTTCCAATAGAATTTGTGTAGCCATTAATCATGTCATTGATGTACACACCAACAGTTTTAAATAACTGTTTAGTTATTTATCATTCTGTTAAATTCAATTGATAAATTTACGCTATTAAACAAAATGTATTTACTAACATTATTTTTGTATTTTATTACCCCGTTTCACAACATTCTTTGTAAACTTAATTTAAAATATTGGTGTATTGGTAGTACATCTTTTTGATTGAATTCTTTAGTTCTAAACACAAAATGAGTAATTTTATGTATTTACCACATATTTGATTTGTTCAAGTTGAGAATACATTTTAAATATATTTTAATGTTTGTCCTATTTGTTTAGGTTCGAGAAGCAAGGAAAGAGTTGGAGAGATACGGAGGCGAATTATCAGGAATCAAGGCTTCTGTTCGGAAGAGTATACCCATCAAGTAAAATAAAAACTATGTACCTTCAACGTAGAACGTCTACCAAAAAATGTGTACAAGTAAGCTGTACCAAGTATTATTTGTACAACCTCTTTGTATCATACTAAACACACATGTGGAATTCAGAAAATCAGTACACTTTGTACTATTGTTCCTTGTTTTTCTTTATCAGATGATTCTGATTGTGCTATGATAAAGTAGTCAGTGATGAGCCATGCACGTCGGTGCATGTCCACTATGAAATGGTTCTCTGTGGTGGCGCTAGGAGTGTGCTTGAGTGTTGTGTGTGGGGTGGAGGATGGAGGCACCAGCAGCCCCCCCCTGATGGACAACTACCAGTGGATCATGAAGCACGTGTGGCGGTGGCCCACCTACCCCCCGGACTGGACAGGCCCCACCACCCAGTACGAGGTACCCGTGGAGGAGAACCCCTCCACGCCGTGGCGCATCCTCAAGATCATCAAGGACAATGACGAGGAGATGGACGCCATGGAGGCGCGCCTGGAGGCTTACAGGGCGTTCTGTGAGGTGAACAAGACAGACATCGAGTTCCTCAACAGAACGCGTTGGGAGTTGGATCAAGCCCCCGATTACTTCGCCTGTCTCGCAGACATTCGGTCGCGTATCAAATTCGAAAAGTTAAAGTTCAGAAATGGCACCTACCTGCTGGATGCCATCAAGGACATGAAAAGACACGTTCGCAGTACGCTCATAAAGATCGTTAAGGCCAAAAAGAAGGAAAGTCATTTGATTCCAGAGGACACCTTCCGGATACGGCGCGCCGAGTACTACCAACTGATTGAGTTTGAAAAGGACGCAAAGAAAATACGCAAGGTTCACAAGTTACGGTTGCAACTGCTGACAAAATACCACAAGTATTACTTGAGGCACTACAAGCCCACGAGTACGCGCGGCCCTATTGTGTACGAGCATCTGCCCCCTGGCCTGCAGGAGCTGGTGGATGCTGGCAAGTTCAATATCACAGGTGTTATCCGGCCCAACTACATCACCAACAGGGTAAGGCAGACCACGAACTTGGAGGCAATCTTCCACAACATCACCACCAAGAAGTGGAAGCGGCTCACTGGTCCGGAGCTGGAAGAGGCCATGAAGAAGTGGAACAGGTACACGCCCAACATCTACTTCCGACGCTTCAAGACCACAACGCCTTGGTCCATCACGGTGGCTGTCAAGCGAGAGCTCAACAGGAGGAAGTACGAGAGGATGATGGGCAACCTGAAGAAACGCATCGCGGCCGGAGAGACCACCAGGAAGATCATGCGGTGGATGCAAGCCTTCCGCAAGAACACGCCAGTCAGGAAGAAGAAGACAGACAAGGTACAGGGGCGTGAGGAACAGGTGGGAGGCACCAAGAGAACCACCTTTGTGAATGAGCTGGACAAATCCATTCAGTATTGATCCCTCTTAGCTTCTACTACTAGGATGAATGATCTTAGAAATCTTAGATGGTCATGCTGTTGAATTTTTTTTTTATTAGTTTACTGAGCCTTAGTTTTGACCGTTAATTTATAAAACTGCCATGGCCTTACAGGTTGTTGAACGACATAGTTGTCAAAAAACTAAAAGTGACCACATGAGTTCTATTCACAGTATTCACACGTTTTGTGACGAAACGGGACAAAAAAGTATTGGTAGATTGAATTTAATCACAGTGTTCTCCTGGCATCTACGTAGCTACGTATAATAAGTGGGGAAAATGTCATTTTTTCAACTCGGAAGTAAATTATGAGTTTCTCGATGTTTCTTTTATTAATTTACATTATTGTGAAACGGAAGAAGAGATTGCGTGTTGAATACTCGAGCTTCTTCTAGTGCAGTATTGGATTGGTGACCATTACAAGTTTTCATTATTCCAGATGTTGCTCAACTTCAGTGTTTCTCGGTGAACTGGTATAAAACTGAAGTTAAGCAACGTTTACCATGTTGAAGCTTGGTTTAGGTTTTGAATCCATCCATGCATTACATGGTGACCTAAATTCAGCTAGTAGTCGGGTCCAACTCAGGCTCGGTGAGGGTTATGTCTCATTTTTCCTCGTCCTAATTTACGAGTATCTCTGCTCAATCTTCAGTACTGTACGTAATCCATTGTCTCTATCATGACATATTTACGAATTGATCGCGCAATTAGCTCAGTGGTTAAGCACTCGCTTGCCATGCGGAAGGTCCCGGGTTCGAACCTCCGCGCCGACAAAAAATTGTATTAAAAATTTGGTTACAGTTGTTTGTAAGGGTTACCTTCCGGTGCGCTCGTGTTGACCCAGCACCTAAATGGGAAGTATTGTGTCACTTCTCGCCCATCAGAAGGGAGGCATACTACGGGATGGGCAGGCTACAACACAGACCACAAGTGTCTACAGTAACTCTAGTTTCATGGCTACGAAATAAATAAAGGCTGTGAAACACTCATCTTTAAAAAAAAAAAAATATCATCAAATCCAAACCAATTGAATTGTACAGCGTGAAATCCGCGATAATTTATCTACTCATTCGTGATTATTCATTGTTTCAACATTTAAAGTAATAAAACCCAACATGTGTTGTGCTGAGACCCTACGTCCCCCTCGGGATTACAGGACATAAGTCAAGTCAAGTGTTGTGCTTGTATACCGAACTTTACAGCTTTTCATAGAATATTAGTTCAATTCATGGGCTCTTAGAACTTGCCCTCAGTGTTTTGTTGTTAATATTGTTTCTTTTGTGATACTTAAATGATTTGTATTTTTACTCAATAAAACTGGTTGACTGTAAATACGAATTATGCTAACTGCTTTTAAGTACTTGACCTTGTTTCCTTTTTATTTAGCTTGTTTCCTTTTTATTCAAATCGAAAGAAAAGGATGTTAGGGACTTTTGAAATTTGGCATAGTTGTTCCATAGAACTTTTTTTAAATTTACTTAACACCCTTCTAGGAGGACAATCACTGAGTAAAGGGGTTACCTATCCATTATTATTATATATTGTATCATAGTATGCCCTTTAAATACATCGATTGAGTCTACTAACTTCCAGATATGAGAATTTATTATAGATCTCCATGGCTGTGGGCGGGGTGAAATCTCAGTATACTGGGCTGAAGCCGGCGCCCCCAGTCGACTAGAACGCGAACGATGTTTTGTCTCAGACATAGTCCCACCGATGGAACTTTGATGGAAATATGTTCCATTGCCGATGGAAACTTGGCAATGAAGGATGAAAGCGCGTAGGGTGGGGGGGGGGGGGGGGGGAAGGATTTGTAGGGGTGGTTTTGGGGTGCTCCTCGTATCTCCAAAACTATTGAGTACTCATAACTCATACCCAGCTTCTGATGAAAAATTACCAAAACCAAGAAACTTCTTTTTTTTCTAATTCTAGAAACTTCTAGAATTAGAAAAAAAGAAAAGAAAAAAGATTCATTTTTTTCATTTACGTAAGACCAATACTTCAATAGTCAAAAGGTAAATGGTACTCAAGCTTTGACTCGACAACCGCCTGATTTTACTGCTCAGAGAGCTTAAACATACCTGCTGTTTTTCCTGCAAATTTACTCGTCGCCTTTATTCTTCTGACTTCTTTACTTTATTAGAGCAGTTACCTTCAAACATATTTATTGCTAGTTTAATTTATCGCAAGTAATTGAACTTCGGATTGAGCAACTCTTGATTTTGAAATGATTTTATTCCATAGTCCATACTATATATTTTTTTACGGTTTTACGAAATCTTTGCAATTTTTTAGTTTTATTGGCTTCCAAGACTGATTTTGGTTAAAAAATATGAATAAACTGGTGTGTACATCACACGACTTTCCTTATCCCTCGAAAAGTAGTAAAAGCACCTCCTGCTCTAACCAAATGTCATGTCAGCCTCATAGTGATCTCATAGAAGAGATCGTCGAATAATGCTATCGCCTGAACATTTGATAAAAAATCATTTCATATAAACGAAAACGTTTCTTAATATTACGTAGAGCTTCCTCTGCTGTTTTTTATGTGGCTGTAAGATAGGATTTTTCTTAATTTCGAAGGGGACGCCAGCCACCGAGAATAAAACAATGGAATCACCGACCTACAGTGCAAAATAGCGTCCAGTATGTGATATTTGTGCTTTGAAAATTTCATACAACAAAATGAAAATGGGTATCTAGCTCGTTAAATAATAAAAACAAAATATTTTTTTTTACGTCTGACTTCTAAGCTTTATTCACAGCATGACCATGGTTAACAGAGCGGCGGATCCCCACAAGATCCACTGAATATTCTTGTTCACATACTTGGCCATCCTCTTGTAGGGACACCTGGGCTCCCCGTGGTTCTGCTCCTCATGGAACTTCACCCTCTCCTTGTCCTCCTCCTCTATGTTGAAGTCCTCCCTCCCGTGGAACCTGGCCAGATGCTCCTCCAAGCTGCGACTGTTGTTTACTCTCACTCCATGGAACTCGAGCTCATGATCCGCGATGGGTGGGTTGTAGAATCGCCTGTGGTACTTCTTCTCGTGCTCCCCCATGTCTGAACTCGACGCTCTCCCGTGGTGTTTTGTCTCGTGCTGGTTCAGGTTATCACAAGGCTCTCTCTTGTTGTTGTGGTACCTGGCCTCGTGCTCCTTCAAGTTGTGTGTGTGGTGCGCGTCGTCGCTGCCATGGTACTGCGTCTCGTGCTCGCTGAGAGACTCGCTTGCTTTGGATTGTCCGTGGTAGCGGGATTCATGATCCTCCACTTTGGAGCTTGGTGACCCTCCTTGGTTCCCATGGAACTTGGCCTCGTGCTCGTTGACAGATGTCCATGTCGTGGCCTCCCACACCTCCTGCACATGCACCTCCTTCACCTTCACCACCCCATCCGCCTTGCTGCTGTTGAACAGCTTGAGTCCTATCTTACCCACATTGGCAGCCAGGTCATTGATCCCAGCCATGATCTTCCGAAGTCCCGAACTGTTGTGGAATTCATCCAGAGGATCGAGAAAACACTGGCCACTCCACACCTGTACACCTAGCACGAGAAACAACGGCAACTTTTGCATGGTACTGTGCTCAAGTTGGACGGATGAAAGACTGAGGTCTAGGTTTTGCCTATAGATTATTCTCGCTTTGAACTACTAGATGAATCATACATGTCTTTTCATGGAAACTGTCTTATCATTTGCAATCAAGTCTACCTAACAATAAGTCACTCGTTTGTCTGAATATATTTCTGCCTCACGTCATGAACTTTAGCTCTTGTTGACATTGAATAGAAAGTTATTAACAAAAGGATTTCTGTTTAGTTCACGAGAATTCATCCCAGATGGGGGGTTGTGTGTGACATTAAATTTGGATATTACCATTCCAATAGGTAAAAAACATTCATAAAGCTTGCGTTGAAAAGAGAGAATATCAAAAAAATTAATCTATCGTCAGTTTCAACTACATATTTATTCCCTTTTTGGTGTAGTTAATCTTAGCTGTCTCTGGCGTTAAGTAGCAGAATTTTCTTGCTGTGTCGGCTAGTACTCAAAAACACCTACTATGAACTACATACATTCCATTATTTCATACAGGGTACTACTGAGGGGACACACTTCTGTAGCTCAACAATCTATATAAATAAATGCGAAAGTTAACACTCACTCACTCGTTCATCTCGATTTCTCAGCACTGGTATGTCCTAGGAGGCTGAAATTTGGCATGTAGGTCACTTTTAAGTCTTAGGTGATCACTAAGAAAGGATTTTGAAATATTCTCACTAGCCCAGTGAGAATATTTCAAATTGCTGTGTCGGCGACGCGACGTGTCAAATTGCAACGTCTGTTCCGTCAAAAAGCGGCGAAACAGATTCAGAGAGTTGTAACTCTCTTATAGAAGATACAGAATTTTTCTGGGACATTTATAATTGGTGTGATAGCAAGACATTTCTTCTAAGTAGATATAAAAATGACACAACTGCCTGGATCTGTCTTGCCCTTTTTTGGAGTCGGTCCAAGAATGGTGCGGCTTGAGCATTCTTGTGCTCTCATACCGGGAGAACATTTTAGATAACTGGAAATTTCCTGTATCTCTAAAGGAAAGTGCGCTCCGTCGGTTTGCCGCTTCTGGGCGGATAGCGGTGGAACAGTGTCAAATAGCCAAAAATTGATGAAACCTACACTTGATTTATACACCTAAGATTTTCAAAAGATTTACTTGAATACGCTATCAAAAATTCGGTATCTAATGCAGGAAAATCGCCCGACGGATGAAAATCTTTTCAGAATTGACCTAACCTAGGAGAATCTCACGCCACTCATCGGGGTTTGAGCTTTTTTCTGTAAAAGACCAGTCCGTAAACTGGCATTCTTTCTCTACCATATGGTGATGGTAGCATTTTTTTGTTTTCTCGTAGTGTTTCAATGGTCGATTTCGGGGTTTCAAACTTTGAAATCTACCAGATTGCGGACTGAACATTTTCAGTTTGATCAATGGCCGAAATTCGGACTTAGAGCATTTTAAGAGGTGTGCATTTTTTCATCTTAATTAGCACTTTCGGCAATTGAGCCTAATACATTTTTTCATCTTAATTAGCACTGCTAATTAAGATTATTTGCCCTTGGTTTATATCTAGATTTTCAGATCAAATTCGTAATGTTAATTAAAAAAAAAAAAAAAAAACAATTCTCATGACCATCTCTTCTTAAGGTTGATTAAAAAAAAAAATATTCGTAGTTAAGTTTCTTAGATGTAATATCCTAGTTCCTAAGAATCAAATTTGTATACCCTAATTATAAGCTTGTACTTTTAAAAATAAACGGGCCCTCTGTGACCCACACATGTAAAAAAAAAAAAAAAAAAAAAAAAAAAGCCTAATACATTTGGAATCTCTAAGAAATGATGGCCGTGAAAAAGTGCAAGTTCCATAAATTTTGTACTCTAAGTTTTTTACTCTAAATATGACCATTATTCTTAACTGTTAGAAGAGTAAATTAGATTGTGTATTGGTTCAATATTCCCTACACTATTTTTATTTACTGTCGTATACTACGATGGTAGGTAGCATGGGGTGAAGTGATTTGTTGTGTAGAGGCCGCTGTAGTAAGAGATGCTACTGAGATAAGACAAAAATGTGTCTGCCTCAGTCTTGTTCATTATGAGAGTGTGGTTGTGCTTGTTAAGTCTCGGTTTATCATGTCAGTGCTATGAGTTTGATTACCCTATAGTAGATTCCGTGATCGACTTGCGAACGAAGTATCGTCAATATCTCCCTGAGGAATTGAAAGAAATAACCGATCCGCCCGATGACGAAAGTAAATCATTCAATCTCACCGCTTTTCAAATCCAGAGAAACAAAACTGGTCACGTTAATGCCGGATTCTCAAACAGCGAAGAATATCTCGAGAACCCGGACATGTCCGAGTCAGAAAGGAAATGGCTAAAAGAAATAAACCCCAAGGTGAAAAATGAATACAGCTTCGAATACAACTCCTCCGAGTATCGCAAGTATGAACTGTCTTTGGAGAAGAAACTTAAGAGAGAAGAGAATACATCAGATGTGTTTGAGAACGACATTGATGATCTCTGGGATATGTACATGGCTAACAAGACAGCCCCACCCAACTTTAATCTTGCGTATTCCCCTCGCTTCATGAATCAAGCGTACAGGGAATACTCTCTGAGTTTCCACAACATAACTGTTCCTACAACCAAGCATTGGCTTCTCGGTCCCCTCACGGGAGACGATGGTTTGAAGTATGATCGAGCCATGGAGCGTCTCAGGAAGTTCAATATTAGCAGACGAGATCCTAAGAATAAAGCAGCCATTGACCGGTATCTTGAGAATGATATGAAGGGTAAGAAGTTGAACAAAACCAAAGATATTGTTCGCTATATCATTGATCTCAGAAGAAGACTCGGTGTGACACTCAATTGGACACAACCGACCATTAGTATCAGTCAAGAAATAGAGAATATAAATGTTTTTGATACGGATGAAGAACTGAGGAAATATGATAAAGAGAATGCTGTGAGCGAGCTGGGAGAACCACCTGATATAGAGAAATTGCTGCTGGCCAAGACGCAAGAAGTGTTTAGTGATGAGGTAGAATCAACAGAGAGAACCACGAAGCCATCCCTGCGGAAGGAGCAGGAGACAACAAAACATACCCAACCTCCACCCCTCACGATGTTTACCTACCTCTTCAACACCTACCCTCGTGCTAAAGTGATGAAAACAGTGAACTCTCAAGAAATGTTTGAGCATGACCAACCTACTCATGCACCTTCAGGACTTAGCTCAACCAACCAATCACCTACTGGAACTAACAAACATGAAACTTCTACGAATAAGAAAACTGAACCTAGTACAACACACAAACCTAAACCTAGTACAACACACAAACCTGAAACTATCAGACCTGACGAGCCTAGTAATTCAGTGAGACCTGAACCAGTTCATCATTCCTCGAGTAAGAAACCACTGTCCAGCTCCACAGCCAGGCTAGTGACACCTCCAGCGTACGAACAGAAATACAGGAACCATTCGGCCGTGAAATTTTTACACAAACATAAAAATAAACTCCTTATTGGTGGCATGGCATGCTTAGTAGCAGCCAAAATTTTTGGTTGATATAATAAAAATTGTATTGATTTGAAAATGTTCTTTAGCTACTAAATTCTTACCCATTATCTAGGTACCACTTATCTTCGCGGCTCAGGAAACCCAAGACTGGTACAACATGCAGAATATGGTTTCATCATTGGATTTGCAATTTAAATCTGAACTACTTCAGTGTAGTAAATTTTATTTAAAACGCTCATGGTTGTGCGTCATAATCTCTTCATTAAAAGAAAGAGTTGCTATTCCGTTGTACTCCGTCGGAGTGAATTTCCGCTTCCTCCCTACTCCTAAAGCCTGGATCCCTCTGAATGCAACTTTTTTTACTTCTTATTATCTATAAGGTATAGAAAGTATTGTTTTTTTTTTTTTTTTTTTTTTGAAACATTTTGTCTGGAATTTCGAATGCGAAATGTTGCAAAGCGTTGCGAATTTTTGTTTCAGTCCGTGGGATTTGATCTTGTTCTAAAGAAAGAGCTGAGCATGAAACATTGCGAGACAAATTGTTGCTTTGAGTGGTTTCCCGGCTTAATCATGTCCCTCGTCGCTTGGTACCCTTTCTAAATTTACCGCCACCTTTATGTTTGGGCCCTGATTTATATCTATTTTCCCCAGATTTGTTACCTCTTTTGAAGGCCTTGAAGCTTCCTCCTCATTGAGACATGTACTCTTCATTGTACATATATTTTGATGGCTACTGCATTTTTTTTTCTTAAAAATTCTCTAATCAACTTTAATGTTCACTTGGTGGCTCTGTGCCATTTCATTTAGTACCTCCTTATTATCTTTCCCGGAAGCTCAGTGGTCAAGGCGTCGGCGCCGTCGGTCTAGTAATCGAGAGGTCGCGGGTTCGAAACCCAGCCGGGACATAACAATTTGTCATGTCCATTTGGGATACTAATGGCTGGTTAATCATTTATAAACAGTGTCAGCTTTTAAATATGACAAGTACACGGCGACAAATACAATGACATGAGTTATCACTCTGGATGAGGAACGACATTTGTTTAACTAATTGCTTAACAAATTGGGAAAGAGCTATTAAGTGAACATTAGAGTAAGTTGCATACAAAAAATGCAGTAGTCTAACAGGTTATGAAATAATATTTTGGCATACTTGTCTTGGTGAGATAGCTTGTGTAGATGTAACAAATCAGTGAAAGATAAAAAATAAACTACTGTGAATATCACACAACTTTCTTTCTTAAAAATTAATAAAATTTAACGTTTTTTTTATCATTTATTTGATAACATTCTAACCTTTGTCAAAACCCATTTAAATTTTTATCCCTAAATTGTACATGCACAACCCACTCCACTTTTTCTCTGCACCTTCTGTGACCGCTCTGGTCAGTGAGCGGTGAATTGGTTCGAGGAACACTAAAAATGAAGAAAAATCTATTTTATTCAGGATGAAATAATACAGTAAAATGCCGCTAACTGGGAATTCAAGGGACAGAAGAGTCTTTTCGAGTTATGGGAATATCAAATAGGGGGCGAAGTTCGACAAGGGCCGAAGAATTCTTTCGAGTTAACGAGATTATCGACCAATCGGAATTTCGAGTTAGCGAGATTCTACTGTATATAAAATAATTTATTAATTTCACTAAACGTTAGTTAGAAGTATGTACAAACATTGTTAAGCTAGACTATTGCTGAGGAACAGTTTCCTGCTCTCTGATAAAATTGATAATGTGTAGCTTGTTCTTTCTTAACATATTCACAATAGAAAGAGGTTTATTTGATAAATACGATTTTTGGTGATAAGATATTTTCTACATGCATCCGATATTAAAAGTTTCATGTTTCGCTTGGAATCGATTTTCCCAATGATTAATCATTTATTTTATCTTGTCTGGCTTCTTTAATTCTGGGATGATAGTCCACGATTTATTCATTCGTTACTAATCTCGTATAGCGTATCAACTGAATTGGCATAGTTGACTTTGAGACATGCTTTTCTCTTGTTCTTCCTTCTCCTAGCCTTTACTAGTCAGCATGATAAGAAAGCAAAGAACACGAGAGCCCCGATCACCAAATTTCTGTTATCGGATATGAAGTTGCTCGCTTTAATGTAGGGGCATTTCTTTCTATCCTCATCAGTCGGGTATTCCTTCTCGTTTGCGCAAACATACTTTTTGAGGAAGTCAACCGTTTTCAAGTAGGGACAATTTCGTTCGCCCGACAGTTTCGGCGGTGTTTCAACTCCCAGGAACAGTTTCTTCAGATACTGCACGAATTTAAGGTAGATGCATCGCTGCTCCGGGGCCAACTCTTTGGTGTGGACTGCCCTCAGTTCCTCTTTCTTCTCGGCGTAGAACTTCCGCAGCTCTTCGATGTCCTCAGGATTGATGGTTCCGCCTTGCTCGTGATACTTGTTCTCGAGATTCTCGTATTTCTCAAACAGTTCTCGGAAAACTTGCCTTTCTCTGGACAGCGAGGGTGTCACATCCGGGGAGATGGGATCCACGGAAGAAGTCTTGACCTTCTCCACCTCTTCTTCATTACAGTGAACATTGAAACTATTGACGAGCACCAGAGACAAAACCACGCTCGCGAATTGAGACATGCTGCACTACTGAGAGCTGTCAAATCAGATCGGCACACACTCCATTACATAACGCATTAGGTAATTAAGACAAGTCTGATGTCAGGACTTTTAGTAGCTAGTGTAGTGACAACTGCGTGTCGTATACGGAGTGTCTATAAAATGCCGGAACAAATGAATATTTTTGTTGTATTCAGTAGTTCTTTTGTCCTCCTGGAGGTCCAATGTTTGAATTGCTTTAGCTTATATTCAGTCCGATAAAGGTCATTCCCGACACATGCTGGGTGACCGACTCTTCTCTTTTAAATAATAATTATACTACCTACATTGTTTGCTATAGTAGAAATTAGACTCAATTTTCAATCAATTGTCCAAATGATTTTGATTGGCTTAGATAGTCTAAATACCGGCCATTCACTTATCACGAACGTCCCGATCTGGTAGTCACTCTGTGTTTTAGGAGAACATGGAATTCTTGAAAATCCTTTTTTTAATTTGGGTTTAACCTCATTTTCTACTTCATGGTCATATCACGACTGGGGTGTTACCCTCCATTCGCAGGAAACTCACAAACCGGCTACGCACCTCACTCAGCCTGGGTTGGGTCAGAATTCCAGCATCACGAAGTCTTCACCTCGCTGGACGTTGCTTGACTTCGGAAATCCTACGAGAACCGGTGCATTCAACGCACCAGCGGCGCTGGCCTGGAAATCCTTCAAACAAATCTATTAAATTAGTTGTCAAGAAAAACCAGTGACCTTAGTTCCCCATTGCTACTGAATCTATGATAACATCAAAGTGGTTAATCCGTGCTACTGAATCCATCTCATCAAAGTGGCTAATTGATGTCAATAAACTCTTTGCGACCCGATCGAAGGGAAAACTGAACCCTGTCAGATTAAAAGGGATGATAAAAAGGCATTCAATGTTGAGAAATGAAGTCAGTTCTTGTGTTGATCAGGCTAACCTTTTGTCAGACAGTTCTTGGCAGGATAACATTCCCTAAGAATGTCATCATTGAGATACCCACCACAGGTAAGTCTTGTTTAATTTCACTCCTATATTTATTTTTAAACCAGAACTAAATTATAATGTTTGAGGTAGTGGCGTGGTATGAACTTTTTTATTGGTATAAACATGTTTTATAAAAGTTTACCGTAAAAATAAAGAAAAAGCTCACAAAAAATAATCTCAAGTTTACCAAACACCATAAAATAAATAATAATAAAAAGACTCATAGAAATAATAAATATCTGGTGTGAACATCACACCACTTTCCTTATACCGGAAAAGAAGTTTAATTCCGCAACTGGTGACTCAACGGTAACAGATAGCTAAAAATCAATGCCAAATTCGTAACCAGCACCGCAAAATCATTGGAACAGTCAAAAACCAAGATTTTACCCGTGATTTAAATCTTTGTATTATATATTATTATTATGTATGCCGACAACGCACCTAATTTTGGTAAAAAGACAAAAAAGAAAAAGAAGTCTACCTATTATTATTATTATTATTACTATGGATTTTTTTGATAAGACCGCGATAAAAAAACTTCCTCAATTCACAGTGAAAGGCAACCTGGAGTGTCGCTACCTGGGCATCAAACCGGACTACCAGAGCAATGATGTGGAGGAATGGATGGCACGCGAAGAACCGGGCTACAAGAAATTCGTGACGGAACAGATGAAGCTCTCTGAAGAGGAGAGGAAGAAGAAGCCACCACCGCACATTCCCAAAACAGAGGAAATCCTCGAGGAACTGGGGTCATGGGGACACTACTACGACTGGGGGACCAAGGAGATAGCCAGCTGGGAACGCAAGAACCCCCCCAGCCCTCAGTTTGTGCCCCTGCTGCAGCAATACAAGAGCCTCAAGAAAGTGGTCCTGAATGTGCAGAAGTTCCGGGCGGAGGGTCACGTGACCGAGTTTTGTTCCGAGATCAAGGAAGAGGTCGCAAATATGAAGTAAGTTGCTTGTTGCTAGTTTTTTAAAAATGTAAGTGTGCCCAGAACTGCTTTCGCGTTACTTCAGAGCACTTTACCTTTACATCCATGCCATTCCAAAAACGGAAAATTTCTGTCAGAATTAAGTGGCTAGTACGAGTCAAATTTGTTTTTGACATCATCCTATTGAAAGAGATGTTAATGGGCTGAATGTTTTGTCCAGATTTTACTGCCAAAACTCTTTCTAAGGTACCTAGACACTAAGGGCGGAATTAATAGACAACATCAATAACTTAAGTCGTTGGTAAGTGTCGGTTTTCCCTATCTTACACAGTACGCAATCCGTGACTTAGCGCCACAGAGGTATTACAAAAACGTCTATTAATTCCGCCCTAAATCCCAAAAGCTTCAGTCATCGGTCACTGTTTTGTCTTAGCGATCTATTTACATCAATAAGTTTAATTCAGGGGGCCCATCAGATTTCATATCTTCAAATATTCTTTCGTTCATGTTTTTTTGTTGTGTCTTTTATTTTTGTTAGGTAAGCTTATGTACTATGTATTTTTAAGTTTTTTTTTAAATTACATTATAAAAATGGAGTAATTTCTCCGTGAACTTAACCAAAAATATTAAAAAAATAATCCTGAGGTTTCCAAACTTGGATTAAAAATTCCTGCCCCGCTGGGAATTGAACCCAGGGCACCATGCGTACAATGCCTAGCGCGCTAACTCACTCTGCCACGGTGACTATTGATATGACCATGCAGTTGAAAGCGATGTTAAATTTTTGTTTAAAAAAACGCTTGCATACGAGTCTGCAACCATTTCGACATTTTCATCTTTACTATTCAAGGTCCAAAACCCAACTGACCAAATTTCGTATTGTGCGCATGACACACACTTTCCCTCTTCTCTTAGGGTTGCAATATCGAAACGAAAATATCGATATTAGGTATATCGATAATATCGAAACCATAATATCGATATCCGATATTAGAAGACTTCTCTCCCTTTACAATTCGATATTTCGTTACATAATATCGTTACATAATATCGTTACATAATTTCGTCACATAATTTTGGTTATGTGCCAGAGCAAAGACATGAAAATGTCAAAAAAACAATCTTTTTATTGCCTCAACAATGATGTCTTACATCAAGGGCGTTTTTTTATATATGTAGTTAGGGCATCATTGGTTATATTTTTTTAGGAAAGGACTAGCCCCGTAACAATACTACTATTTATTTAATTTTCGTAGCCATGAAACAGGAGCTACTGTAGACGCTTGTGGTCTGTGTTGTAGCCTGCCCATGCCCATCCCGTAGTATGCCTCCCCTCTGATGGGTGAAAAGTGACACAATACTGTCCATAATATTTCCTTTTACATATTCTCTATTATGTTTTCAGACCGACCTCAGGAGCTTGATCGATAAGGCGGCGGACTTGTAACCTGGAGGTCGGTGGTTCAAGTTCCGGTTTCAGCGTAGATTTAGTAGAGCGAGTTTAAGTAGTTGTGATATCACGAAAGTGATTAACACAAATATGATAACTTTATTATGTTTTCAGGAAATGGGTGGCTGAAGAAGTCAAGGCTGGAAGGCTGAAGTGTGAATGCGGAGAACAATACGGTGACAAAGTTCACGGAGAGATACACCGCGCAACATGGGCCTTGGAAACCCGGCATGTTCTCCTTGGAGAAAGAATAAACTTGGTCCTTTCTCAGCACCGTTAACCGATTGGGGCAACCCAGGCAAAATATGACTTGGACCCGCAATAACAACCACCCCCGGAGCCGGACAAATGTGTTTCGTAACTCACGCAGCATTCTGTCCAAAAAGCTTCAGCTCTCTGAAGATTGCACTGTTTTCTGTAGTACCAGTGTAGTTACGGAGCCGATGGAGAGTCGTACTGTTTGATGTTACCTTTTCTTTTTTGGGAAAATTTCTAATAAAAATGAACGTAAATACAAAATTTCACATTTTTAATTTTATTCAATAAGGAGTATTTGACGTCAATTTCAAAATCCAAAAATTGGTTCCTTTCAGGTCCAGTCGTGCCGAAATTATTTTCCCCGCTGCCGTCTTTAGAACCGTCCAAATAACATAATCATATCAATTTCAGCTATAGAGCTTAAACTGCTAAAGACTTATAATGAAAGACGGCGTTCACAGCGATGGCGTACGGAACCTGGCTCTTTACTTGTGCTTTTTTTGGGAAAATACTAAATTTGAAGTCCTGGATTTACTAAGGTACGATTAAGACATTCTTCACTGTGCCCTATTTCGACGAGAATTATTTACTTCGCAGGGAAAAGTCCAACGATTCCCAGCGAATGGCGAATAAAACCCTCGTCCTGATCAGGACGTTAACACCAAATAGAATCGTTGGTGTAAGAAGGGCATCCAGCCGCGAAAATGTGCTACACCCAACAAATCTCAACCATACGGGTCTACAAAATAGGTACATGAACACATCTAAATTAATACACCGGGAAAAAAATCTAGCTCTTTTCCATTAGCTATCTTTTTTTTTAATGACTGGCAACACTGAATACAGACTGCTTGAGAAAGACCGCCAAATTTTCAAATAATGAGGATTTCAAATTAATTTAATTTTTTTTTTTTTTTTTTTTTTTTTAAGTGGGGTTTAACGTCGCTTTCAACTGCCATGGTCATATCACGACGGGGGTTTTACCCTCCATTCGCAGGAAACTCACAAACCTGCTACTCACATTGACCTCACCCAGCCTGAGTGGGGCCGGGAAAAGCCAGCGTCACGAGAATTAGAATTTGAATGGTCACCCATCCAAGTCTTAACCTCGCTGGATGTCGCTTAACTTCGGTGTTCTGAAGGGAACCGGTGTATTCAACATGCCATCGACGCTGGCAAATTAATTTAATTTCAGTAGTCCTGAAATCCTGAATTTTCACAAACAATATTTTCAAAAATTATACTTAATGGAACCAATGCCAAAAGAAAGTAAAGTCAATCTCTCAAGTTAGAAGTCCAATTTTTATTACACTACAGGATATTGTAGCAAACACAATGCACTTACCTCTATTTCCAGAGCTTAAACCTAAAGTGGTTGACCCTTTGTGGTTCAAAATAACTGGGTCTGCTAGTGATGAAGCTGAACTAACACAGATGGAGCAGCAGCATCAAGCATGGGTTTGTAGTATTTATGAGAAGAGTAGGGTAAATTTATAGAATTACTAGCTGTTGGCCTATACTTTCCAACAGGACTGATCTGAACTAACACAGGAACATCCTTTTGTCTGTCACAGAGACTGATGTAATGAAATAGGTATATAAACATAATATTTCAATAATGGCTACCAGTCCAGGGATGTGAAAGTGTTCGTGAAAGACATTCATTTATATTATATGTATTTTGAAGACCAGCCGCAATAATAGCCCTCTTCTGAAATTTAGACCAATCCTAACATAGGTATAGTAGACAAGATCTAGCATTTCATATGAATCATGGATACGCAGTGTATGATTTTAAGAACATGTGGCTTGAGACAACACGACCCTCCATTGTTTTTTTTTACATTAATTTGCACCCTTGTCCGAGTTGTTAGAGAAAGAGGAAAATACATTCTCAAGGTAGATTTGTAAACCTAGAGCCATCACACATTTTTCTTCTTTGGTATCCTTACTTGGAACAAACGGAGTGGTTCATGTGACATGCTACATCTTGTCTACTATACCATAGCATTTATGTTAGATTAGACTTGAGCACTCAAGACAGTATCAAAAGAAAATTACTCAATCACCTAAGATGCTGGTGGTAAGGCTCTGATAGCATTAGAGTTGCCATGGTTACAAAACAAACTTGTAATGTTTAATCTTTCATCCAGTGTTGATGGACTGATGTACTGATTGAGTACATGATGGAAAATTACTTGGGTATTTTTCCTAGTACTCTAATATCTTTTTACTACTTGAGTAATGAGAGAAATGAAAGTTAAATCAAGTGAGAAAAGTAGCAGTATCCCACAGAACAAGGAAATCACTGACTTTCTTAGTGTGGGTAGTTTAGCCAAATTATTTTGCCAAGTGGTTTTTCAGTCACAATTTTGATGGGTCAATCATTCGGTTGCAAAAATGCACTTTTGAAAACTCTTGTAACCTTGGATATTTGAAATAACTTTTAGATGTACATACCAGAACAATGTTTCAAAAGAAAGCAAAGTTATGAGGGGGGTGGAGTTTTTTGAAGTAACTTTTAGATGTACATACCAGAACAATGTTTCAAAAGGAAGCAAAGTTATGAGGGGGTAATAGCAGGTTGTGTAAATCTACACACTACATGTTTAGGCCAGAACATGGCTTGGTGCACTGCCATGTACTTGGATGCTAAAGAGATATAAACTCCTCTTTAATTTATGACATGTGGCATGCACTGCCATGTACTTGGATGCTAAGGAGATATAAACTCCTCTTTAATTTATGACATGTGGCTCAACCACTACAGAACAGTCAGAACTCAGTTTACAAACAACTCAGTTCAGTGTTCTTTTATGATATATTTTCTAAATGTTAACAAAAGAAAAACAATTTTATTTCAGCTAAATGGAATTTGTCAGAAGGACTGTGATCTAACACCCATTGGAAAAACAGCAATTGAGGTAAAAATCTAACTTTTGATATAAAATTAGTTCTTGGTAGTAGTATATTACCCATGTTGCAGATATGGTAGATGCCATAAGCCTCTTCCTTTGAGCAATTCTCTTTCTTGAAAAGTAACCAACAGGTGACGTTAATGATCTAATCATTTCTTACCACCTAACCCTCAGAGTCTTATTATGCTCAAATAAACAAAGAAAAAATTGTTTACATTACATCCAGCACCTTTATCACATCAACTACCAATTCTTGGTAGTGTATTTGGAGAGTGCCAATGCTCACATTAGTATTTTAATAGATCAGGTCATCTTTTAAGACATTTGGTTCTACAAGTACCATTGATAAAAACTGCCTTGCACTGTGAAATGACCAAGAGCTTAATCTGGCCCTGGTTTGTGGTCCTTGTATAAGATATTGATTATTTTTTCTCAGACCAATGAGGAAGAAGAAGAGGATGAGGAGGAAGAAGATGACAATGAAGAAGAGGAAGATTCTTCACACGAGGAGGATGAAGATGAAGAAGTAGACTATCATCCGGCCATGCGATTTGATAACAACTCAGATGTCAGTGTGGACTATCCATAAATTATGCAAGATTTTTCTCTATTTTTCTCCTGTGATGTGTTTATTTTCTGTCTTATCACCAAATAGTTTATAGTCAAAAGTGACTAAAGTGGAGTTGCTTGAGAGCAAATAAGCTCAAAACAGCTGTCCAGGTATGTTCTGATATTCATGTACATCTAATACAATTTCTCACGAAAAAAAAAACTGTTTTATACTGATTGTGGTGGAATTTTGACTGGTAGTTGGCATTCTTTAGTGTTAATTTGAAAAGTAAGTATAAGTAGTGCTTTATTTAGACTGTGAGCGCAAGACAGGTAGTCCCATTATGCCAACAGTTTAACAAAGCACCTCTTCATTTATTTGAGTATAGATACAATGTAAATAAAATAACAATTAGAGGGTAAGGATGATAGAAAAGAAGTATGCAAAACAAATAATACAAAAAATATGTATGCAAATCAACACCCTCGTAAGTCTAATGTGCAGGACCATTTTCAATGAAATTATTTTATAAATGACAATGGTGAGCCATAAATCCTAGTTATAATAAGTAATAACCCAACTATGCAAATCAACTATAACAAATAGAAAGATTAAACTGATTTTTTTATGTCATTCAATGTGGTGCAATTTTATTACTACTTCATTTATGATTATTTTGTAAAAAGTATTTAGTTGTTTCGATTACAAGTTGCAAGGGGGGAAAAATTATTAATATTGGTGTCTTTTGGTTTACAAAAGTTATGCTCTGACCATCTTGAGGTCATAGAACAATTTTCAGCCTTCCCAAAGTCAATTTGAGTTGAGATTCCCCAATTTTCAGGTGTAATTTTATTAGAATATTTGTCATTTACTCAACTTGACTTGAGGAGGTAAATGTATGGTAAAAGTAAAAATATGCTTTTTTGGAATTTTGCTAAAAATAGCAATATTTATTTATTCACCACACTACATTATGTACTGTATCATAAAAAATGTGAAAAGAGTCTCAAACATTACTTCTAAATGTTCAAAGCCAAAAAAGTGGCAAAAAAAACAACAAAACAAAAAACAGTGCCAAAAGACTCTATGCCTTCATAAAATGCTTCCACTCTGGCACATTGGTAATACCATTGTATAAAACATTGCATGGTCTTGTCAAACATAGCCAAAACCATTTTCTCAGAAAACTTTAAGAACTGATCTTTTAGAGAAATTCCATTCAACCCATATGGTTGTTGACACATAAAAAAAGAAGTTGTTAACACTTTCACAAAATTATTTGATCTGGAAACTTCACATCTTGCCGCCAATCTGGAACTTTCCTGCAAATAATAACAAAGGAAAATTAGGACTTTACTTAGGTAGAGTGTTTGTTTCATCTCAGAGTCATTGACCCCCATACAAATTTTTGTCCTATTTTACTATGGTTTAACTTATACAGGGTCCGCCAAAAAAAAGGAGCCACCCGAAATATCTAGAGAACGGATTTAAATTTCGAAAAAAACTAAAACAGGTTTACCATTATAACGAGGGGAAACCTTTTCTACTAGGTTTTGATTTTTTTTATCATTACCAGGGGCGGCCTACTTTGAAATCTTAACCGCCCTTTATGTAATAGGTCTATTTTGATGTATCACATCAAATTCTAAGTGTTGATTACATATCAGTTTATAGGTCAGATACAGATATGGAGGTAAGTGGTGGTTCGAGTTATTTTGAACATGAAATACCTCACTTCTGTATGAGAAAATTTTGGCTTAGGAACTGTTTGAAAAAATTTGCATACTCTAAGGAAGAGAATGAACTTCCATCCTACTCCCTCCTTCGAAAAATAACCTAGTAAGTACCAAGAAGCATGACTAAATGTCTCAAAACTATTCACTGTGTAAGGCAGTCGGGGTGTTTTTTTTTTTCAAGCAGATTTTTTCATGTATCACAAAAACGAAGTGAGATGGGATAAAATACTAGATTAAAGCCAATGTTTACTCATCTGGAATAACAACGGGAGTGGTGAGAAATTAAAGGGGGGGTCTCCCTGAAAACAAATAAATGCTAGTCACTAGTCACATCGACTATCTTTGTAAACAATAATTATTGTTAAAACTTCATTGTTGTAACAATTAAATTCAAAAGAATGTATTTCAGTGTGTGCAATAGCCACATTTTTTTTAGACATATTTGAGGTTTCCTCAAATGATTGATAGTCTTGTAAATTTTCTTTTTTACTTACAAGTGAGGAACTTGAGTGATAAACACTTTGTCACGAGTTGTCTCCATTTTATCTTCGGCTTCTTTTGCCACTTTATTCATCCATCCAATTGTTGATTTCTGAACACGTTGTGGATCACGCCTAACATTCACCTCACATTTTACTTGTCTCAGCCGATTCTCAGTTTCTAATCGAGCCAAGGTAAAGTGTTTCTTGAGTTCCAGCTTCTCTTGCAGTCGTTTTTCATCTTGTTTTCTGAAAATGTATAAGTTTTTTTTTTAATATTAACTTGAACAACACAAGAACTACATAAATATTCTTTTAGTGAAAGATAACCTCCAGGCGTGATTAATGCTATCATTTGCTACCTAACTCTCAGAATCTTAATACTATGTGGTCAGCTTCTCAATTAAGGAAAAATAGTGGATGGGATCCGATCCATATATCACGGATCTATCCGCTAGAATAATTATGTTCAAAGCTTTCTATGGTTTTCTTTCCTACCATCAAGTCAACCGTGACCAATAGAAAAAGGCTTGTAGACTACGAGTTGTCCCATGTTTCGCTACGGTCGTTACCGAAAAGTTTGTGAACGTGGCGTTTTTCTCCAGGGCTGAGTTCCTTATTTGGATATTTATCGAAAAATCTTATTGCAAATCTAGAACATAAAGCAAACCTACAACAAAATTTCAGCCACCAGAATTTTACTGGTTCTCAGAAACAACAGTAGTAATATTATTGGGGTTTTTTCCGCGCGGCTGGCGCCCCAATAGGGATATTGAAGAATTTTTTTCTTATTGTTCCTCCAAAGACTAAAAAGCACCTAAATATCAAATTTCATTTTTCTAGAATTTACTATGAAGGAATAGATCAGTGATAACTTGATAAGTGAGTGAATTTATGCATTCAACGTGTAGAAGATACAAATTAAATTTAAAAAAAAGGTAGACAATAAATAACTCAAAGAAGAATTGTGTCTTTACCTATACACTTGAACTAATATGTTCGCCTTCCTAGCCTTGTCTTTCTTTTCTTCTCTCAATATATCGTTTTCTTCTTTCTTTTGAAGCTGGATTTGCATTTTAGAAGATAAATAATCCGCCACTTTTTGCTTTTCCATCATCTAAAAAAAATGAACATATAGGTATTTAATTTTCTTGATTGGTTTAAAGTTGACACTGGTAATGAATACATACATATATTCACCATTCACTAATTTTGCAAATTCTACTCTCTAAGTAGATGTTCACGATGTTGAAATGGGATTTTTTATTGGAGAGTTTGCTGGGTAGTGACAGTTTAAATTTCAGTATATTGTTAGTAAAATTAGGTAATTATGTTTTGATCGTATACAGTAAAAAAGAGAAGTATAGCAATTCACATTTTAATTAATGTTAGGAAAAACGAAAATATCGAGTGCATTTATTCTATGAGCAACGTCTGGCGAAGTTAGGAATGGGATGGATGACATTTCATGTTCGAACCCTCCTGATGCTGGTGACTATTCTCGGTCCCACTCAGGCTGACAATTTTAATCTGATAATCCATTCATGGATTTTTGTCATTTAATTGAGCCTATGGTCACAAAATAATGGCTACAAAGACAACTTCCGCATGAGATTTATACTCGGTTAGAATTATATACCTTACCTTCATCTTCTTTCTTTGTCTATCAATAGCTAGTATTTTCTCTTCCTCTTGTCTTTTAAGTTTGTGTTGTTCCACCAATCTTTCGAACTTTGCGATCTAAAACAAATTTAAGAAAAACATATTGTATTGTACCCATGGAGGTACTTACAAATGCATTGTCTCGACAGATTTCTATTATTTAATTTTTCCACCCAATAAGGGTTGGGTGGAAGAGATTGCCATGGGCAATAACCCCGCCCTTTAGTTAGGACTTTATATATTTTCTATTTTTTTTTCATTTTTACTGTATATATTGTTTCCATTCTTTCATTGTTAAAATAATTATTTGTATTGTACATAATGTCCATTTATATCTAATAAAGTGTTGTATGATAATAATAATACATTGATTTTAGCTGAAACCCTAATTGTTTATACTGTAGATTGATAATCACACCAAAAATAAACTGGTTTGAACATCATTCACGGTAAAAGGGTTTCAATTCAAACTTGGAATAGCACAAAAAGAGATATAAAGTTTTGGTGTAAATCTATGGCCAATTAAATACAAATTGTGTCATGTAAGTAGGGAACAACATATAAGAAAGGGAAATTTTAAGGAAATTACGTCCCTCATGTACAACATGGTAGAATTTTAAATTCTAAAAAGGCAAGTCCTACCTTGGAGTCTTAGCCAATTACCTTCCATTCTGCAATTTGTTTCTTGACCTCCTCATTAGATTTCCTGAAAGTTTTATCTCCACATCTGCTGTTTGAACTGGGAGTATCGGCTCTGACAATCTCTGAAATATTTCCTACCGACCGTGATCTTCCCATCTTTTTAGAGGTTTTCCATTCCTCTACAGTTTTCTTCTTATTTTGAAGCAATTTGGTGTATTTTTCATGCCATGAGTTATGCTCAAGAACTTGATCAATACTTATGTCTGAAATAAATAAAAGGAAAATCCATGCCAATAAAGACAGAGTTCATGTAATTCCTCAAAAACTCGTATTTAATAAATAGTTGCAAAAAAATATTTTTTTTTTTTTACAAAAACGAACACAATACTTCCGATTTCTAATATTAGAAATTTCTCGGAAGTAAAAAAGTTTTCGAGATAGTTTTAAATATCATGTCTCCAGAATATCTATTTGAATTTCGGGTTACATTAGATCATTTTTTTTTTTAAAAGCTTTATTAGGAGGACAAACAGGCAACAGTATAAAATTAAGAAAAGAAAGAGAGAAAAAAAAAAAAAACAAACAAATGACAGAATAAATAAGTAAAAAAGAACAGAAAATAACAATAATGTCCTACCTAAAGGGCGGGGTTATTGCCTGTGGCAATAACTTTTTTTTTATTATGGCACATATTTTTAACAACAGCTTTTGATTATTTTGAGTGTGTGACTAGCTCAGTGGTAAGTTTCTAGCCTACCATGTGAGGACCCAGGTTTCAAAGTGTCCAAACACTAGAGCTGATGTGTTTTTACTTTCCTTATCTTATAATAAGGAAAGTATTGTATTCGTCGAAAATTTGACCTACCCAGTTTTTCACATTTCTGGACGAATCATGGCCTCAGGATACCAAAAAAGTTGTTTTCAGCCATTGGTCCGTGCGTCTGTCTGTCTGTCTGTCTGTCTGTAAACAGGATATCTCAAGAACGGTAAAAGCTAGAAACTTGAAATTTGGTACACAAATTAATTTTATACACCAGACGAACCACGAAACTTTTGGTTGAAATCGGCCGCATTCTGCGGCCACAGGGCCGCAAATGCTAGCCGCAAGCGCCGCTTCTTTAAATTGGTTAAAGATACAAAATTTTTTAGAGAACAACATTTTATTAGATTAAAAAAATAATAGGGGTCTATTCTGATCATTTTTTTGATATCTTGAACTTTTTGGAACTCGGCCCCAATTTACCGGTATTTGGGGGGGACCCGCTTTGACTAACTTTTTTATTATTCATCCTACATAGGGGTTGTGACATATCAAATTCAATGATTTTGAAGTGCTGATTACGAATTTGGCATTGGTTTTTAGTTATCTGTTACCATTGAGTCACCAGTGGCGGAATTCGACTCTTTTTTGGGGGATAAGGAAAGTCGTGTGATGTTTACACCAGATTTTTTTTACTTAGTCTTAATCTGATAACAGATGTGAGGGACAACGTCCAGCACGCTCATGTTGACCCAGCACCAAAGAGGAGTCATTCTAAGGGATGTGCAATACAACACTAATCACAAGCATCTTGAGTACCTTGAGTTTCATGACTACAAAATAATAAGGGCTGTAAAAAAGCACATTTTGATTTACCTGGCAATTTACTGTGCAAAATTTCGGCCACTTGCTCTGGTGGGTGTTTGGTTTTCAAGTGAAGAAAAAGCTGATGATCTTCTGGTCTCCAGCTTGCAGTGTGGCCCTTTGACTTTAGTAGGAATTCATCAAACAGACGCATACTCTGAAATTATCATAAAAAATGTCAGGAAATTGCTCATAATTTGACTTGTAAGTTGGCAGTGCCAACTTTACACATTGTTTATTCCCAAATAAAGGAGTTTTGTTGATTTTGCTTTTCTAGCATTCATAAAGCACACACACACAATTTGGCCATGCTTTAGTTTAATTGCTCAGGGTGGTTTTATGTATTGACTTCACTTAAAATTTTGTCCTAGATCTTCACTTGCAGTGAGACACTTAATTCATTTGTTTGTATGTAAATATATTCTAGTGGAGCGATGGATGTCTCTGGGGGAATGTAATGTAGGTGAGGTATAGACGGGTATAAATTAAACCAACTAACTAACCTCTGGTAAGTTAATATGATAAGTTTCCAAGGGTTTTGTTTGGAATGTTTTAGACCAGTTTGATTTTCCAATGTTCACATCCAATACATCCTGTTCTATTTGTTTCAGTTCATTAGAGAGGAGCTTTTCTTTATCAAATAGATCTTTATGCCTGTGAAAATATAGATACATTAATGTTATTTCAAAATAATACGTACATGAACACAAAAAATATCCCTCTGATAGAGAAAAGTGCCCTACCAGAATGGACAGAAAACATCCTCTTCATTTCTTTTGAATCATTATTTGTACAAGTGTACGCATATTATGTCTTTTTATCAAATAAAGAATTTATTAGATAATAAGAGTGGGTGGAAGAGATTGCCACGGGCAATAACCCCGCCCTTTAGGTAGGATATTAGCTTTATTCTCTTTTTTGTTCTTGTTTCTTAGTTCAATCTATTTATTTTTTCTTTATAATTTCATTGTATTTTACTGTATATATTTTACTTTGTCTTACCTAATAAAGCATATTTATAATAATAACTTTATCAATGTTTACTTCCAAAGAAGGAAAAGCTTTTGCTTTGAAGTAAAAGCTTTAGCTCTCAAAACTTTATGAATACCTATTGACTGAAGCAATTACATCAAATTTTGAAAGTAGAAGCTTTTGCTTCTTTTCATGAATACGGCCCATATTGATTTACATCATTCCTAAGATGACTGATAAGCAATAATTTAACATGCAATAATTTAACTTGTATTTGTTCATGGCCTCACAAATAACATCATCATCTGTCCAGGATTAATGGACAAAGTCTGTATTAGAGTCCCAAATAATCTATCTCTCAGAGACAGACCCAACAACTACTTTCATATAAAAAATAATTTCACAACAATATACCTCGACTCTCCATTGATTTCCTCCCTCATAACTTACAACGCACATTCCTCTACTTTAGACCTTAGTAATAATATTACCCCATTTAAAGAAATGTGTAAAGAGGCTTTATCTTTTCCCCTGTAATATTTTTTAATTTTAAAATCCTGTTACCTGTTTACGTAATTGCATATAATATGCGTGTAAACAGAGATGAAAAAAAAAAAAAAAAAACATTGGAATAAAGATGTTACGAGATTTTTTGTCATTTACATGTACTGTCATTTTAGTACAAATTATGTGTTTGTAAACTTTACACTTCAATATTTACGAAATCCTTACATAGTTTAGGAAACACAAATCTATTTATTACAAAACTAGTTAGTGACCAAAGGCTTAGCTTATATTGATACAGCAAATTAACCAACCTTGGTAGCTCGATCAAAAAGGTGGCAGGAGGTGGAGGTTGATGGTTTGAGTCCCAAGCAATGCAAATTGGAGTAATAATAATATCAATTTAACCTTTAATAAAACCTATGAAGGACTGAGAAGTCCCTTTATTCCAGTATTAGGCCCAAGACATACTATTACAATTATAAAAACTTTATTTATTCTATTGGCTAGGACTAACGAGCCCCTTTTTGCTAGCAGTTTAAACAAAGTCTCATTTAATGATTTAATAAGATCTACAAATATAAAATACAATAGTTACATATATTGGTTTGAACATAAACATATGAACACTTAAAAAAAAACAAGTAAATTTAGTAGAAAAAGGGGAAGAAAGAGAACTTTGGTACTCAGTCTGCTTTGCTGTTGGTCAAGGTATTATTATGTGGTCAAAATAAGTAATGAAAGGATAACTGACTTGACATGTCCCAGCTGGGTTTCAAATCTACAACCTCTGGATTACCAGACCAACACACCTTGACCACAAAGTTACAATGTCAGATGGGTAATAAAGCAGACTTGCGTAACATTAACATAGTTGGTAAATCTTTATAATACTCACTTAAAATTAAAGAAATTGTCATTTTTGTCTAGGTAGTCACTTATTTCTTTCTGCAAGCCCACATTTTGAACATCCAAGGAAATGGCTTCTTTTAACTCATGAACATCAGTATCTACTTTCTTTAAATTAGTTAATATTTCTTTAGTAAATGTAATCCTGAAAATAATAAAGAATGTAATTTATTCATGATTTTAAGGGCCATATTATGAAATTGTAAGTAAATCTAAGCTGACCAATAGGTATTCTAAAATAAGATTTTCATTCAAGAAGGCTTACTAACAGCTCTATTATGCCACAGAACTAATACACAGCTACAAAGTCCGGCTTAGATATGACCTCTACAAGTCTACAGTCTCCTAAGATTAAAAAATCCTTTTTCATAATTTGGGCCCAAATCTTACAGTGTGATATTATAAAATGGTATGTGTGTGTATTGATGGTTGAGGTTCATGTTTACCTATAACTGAAACTCAAGAAACCCATTTTAATTTGAGCTGATAATTGGTATGATTACCAATCACTATCTAGAAAAGTTTAAAACAATAGAAGGAAGCTGCCCATTTTTAAAAGTGAACTTTTATGAAGTTTTTTTTTATTTTACATAAGAAGGTACAACTCCAGAATTACAAGTGGGACGAAGCTAAAATTTGGTTAATTACTAATAACAGAATATTGAAAAAGGTTTGTGCTATTTGAAAAAGGTCTGGATTGTGCTAAATTATTACATTCACAAGTTTTTGATTTATAGGACCCACAACTGGCTTAAGTCAAATTTTAAATCACTTAAATTTGTTCCCATTTATTTCAATTATTTCATGTACATGAAATCTCAGAGGCATTTTCCCAAAACGACCGTTTTGCTTGACCCATTTATTTCATGTATATTAAATACCATCAGTGATGAGGATAACCTTTATATCATTCATATGAAATAATACATAATTAGATGCTAATAATACATATTTAAGCCATGTTTTATTCAACTACAATACAATCTTTAGTATTTATACCTCTAAAATGAACAGCCAATAGTTTGTCAATTTTGTAACATTTAAATTTGAATAGTGTCCCAAAAAAATATTATTTTAACACTATCTCTTGAAGAAGGCTCTTGTCTATACACTTTTATCTATAGATAATTATAATATTACCTTAATAATAATAATAAATGGACTTAGCATTCAATAACACTATAAAAGTTAATTGTTTACCTTTGAATCTTCAATATCATGCAATGCTTCTCAAGGTCCAGTTGTTCATTTTTGTTAAGAGTTTTGAACAGGGGTGTATGTTGATCTTTAAAACAATTTGATGACTTTTTGTACATTTTTCAAAAATATTCAAGTTAAAAGGTATGCAATGGATTTATTTTGTTTTTTTCTTCAGTCCAATTTGCTTATTAGATACACTAAATTGTTTCTATATTAAGTAGGTTATATAAAAAAACTTCTTAAAATTTACAAATACTCCACAGTAATAATTTTAACACAAATGGGTAGAAAACTATTGATGGACTAGACATCTTACTAAATCAATTTGTTCTTTAGCTTTGGTATGTACACAGTGGGTTCATTATCATATACTTTTCTTTCACCATTGATATATCCAGGGAACTGTTTGAAATCATTTCCAAAACTTGCACTCCTGATTCTCTTCACTTCTTGATAAACTGTACCTTTGTCAATAAAGGGGTCATAATGTAAAAGTTCTAATTTTTCTGAACCACGTTCTTTGAAAACATTTATTTGCCGACCACTTATAACACTTCTCAACATCACCAAGGTGTGTTTTGATTTTGCTTTGGCAAGCAAAATATTGGTCAAGTGCATTATAAATATGTCTGGAAAAGAGAGATTTAAATAGAGAAGTGATAATTTTCAAAATAGTAAGTTTGGGGATTTTTCTACAATAAGTATAATAATAATTCTGCACCCAAAAATGCATAAATTACTATTTATAAGAATTTTAAGTATGAAACACAAAGCCCAGGGTGTATACACACTTCTGGGCATCCCAAATAAGAGTCTTTTGGATTTTCCTCAGAAGATATGAATGGACCCTGTATCTCTGGTAACTTACTAAACGGGTTGACCTACTTTTTTGAATCACCAAAAATCTTTTGTTGCAAAACATTCTGACATTACCTACCATGTGAGTAACAAATATTTTAACACGTTGAGCGCCGCATAATTTTGAGGTAAACTTTTGTCTGTTCCAAGCAACAATTGGTCAATTTTCAAAATCACCTTTCTCAGCTAATAAGATTGCTCAGAACCAAGACCATCACGTTATAGCTCTGTTCCACGGCAATAATTCCTTTGTAAGAAATACATTGATACAACACCCCCATAGGGGCTTAGTGTACATAAACTGAAGTCATATTTTAAAGCCCCCATGTGGGTTTAGGTACCAGTTGATAGTATAGAAAAAGCCCCCATGGGGTCCTGCGGTGCTCAACGTGTTAAGGAATAATTGCCAACAGTGGTCCCTCTCCTGATCATATTTGGTGAACATATCACTCCCCCTCTGATTTCTTCTGAGTAAATACAGAGTATAACTATACTTATTTGATTAAATTCTGTAAACAAGTACCTATCACCCCCCCTCCTTTTATTTTCTTCATAAAAATAATTGGCATTTACTTATGTCATTCTTTTTCTACTGAGAGGGTCCATCATGTTATTATCCAAGGGTTATTTCTGCAGCGAATTTCACAAAACTTCACAGAAGGCTTAGAATGATAATATATCATTCACTCACTTCACTTGTATGGTTCACTGCAGATACAACATTCATGAGTCATGTGAGATATGAAATTATTATTTTTAAGTAAAACTTTTGTTACCATAGAAACCTAGCTTGAAATTGGAAATAATCTTAAAACAAACTTACATTACAAGATGAACACAGGGTAATAACAGCAACAGGAATGAAATGTATCTTACTTGAATCTACTGGCAATCTACTTGGAAATTAGGAATATGTACCTATTTGATGGATTCTTCCTTCATCTCAATCTTGGTGATCTTCTGTCCAAGATTTAAATTGATTTATCACAAATTTCACAAAACAGGCATGTGATAACAACATTTCATTAACAGTGTTGCAAGATTGTCTTGGTCTAAAATCCCTATTTTGACCTTCACATTTCCCTACATTAAAATTCCCTGTTAACACTTGGGATCCGACACAAGGGCCGAATGGTGCAATAGTTTTTGCGGGATCTGTGATAATTATGTTGCATAAAAGTTCCACTGCAGCGCTGGCGTAGTTTTCAGGAATGATCCATGGCCTCCATGCGTCATGATGCTTAGACGTCCGCGGGTTCGATCCCTACCCAGGACGTTTTTTTATTATTTATTTTCGCTTTTGTGATAATCTATTATGCAGGGTTAGAGCGGGTCGCGTGCACTAATTTCAACCTAACCTAAGCCCCTCACCCAACCATCCTACCCAACAAACGGTTGTCAGTCTAAATGTTGTGTTTCGTTAGCCGGCTAGGATAGCTTGGGTGAGGGGCTTAGGTTAGGTTGAAATTAGTGCAGGGTTAGACCGGGTCGCTGCGCGACCCGGCCTAACCACCTGCACTAATTTCAACCTAACCTAAGCCCCTCACCCAACCATCCTACCCAACAAACTGAAGTCAGTGATCTATCGTGCAATTTCACCTCGTTAACTTTACCTAACCCTATATAACTACAAAATTCTTCTTAACAAAAAAATCCTCTTACCAAAAATGACTTACGCATCAAATTCCAATTGACAATAATCATTCGTCTTTTATATGTGAAAGAATAAAACGGACAAAATACGTAAAAAATACGATGTAAAAAATTATGATGAAAAAAAATTGTTTTTTTTTTACTTCTGTTGGTATACATGTCGATGGTTCTCTGATATAAGGATAAAACTCAAAAACCCAGGAAAGTTGAGGAAAGCAAATAAATTTCACAAAGATGATCAGTGATTTCAGAATTCAGTTCTTTTCAGTTTTCAGTAAAAGAAAAAAGAAACAAAACAATTATTTTATCTTTAGTTGACTTTATTACCACTTGAGCGCAGCCCAATAGATCCCGCAAAAACTATTGCACCATTCGGCCCTTGTGCCGGATCCTTAACACTTGTGAGCTGATGAAATTTATTTTGAAATAAAAATATTTTTTTTCTGTCCAATCAAGCTGAAATTTTCAGGGTATGTTTCATACATGCAAGATATTACTGTGATTTTTTTCTAAGAAACGTCGAACTAGGGTAGGATTTGGATCAAAATTTCACTTTGCAATAAGAGTTTATTATTTTTTTTCTTCAATTAAGCTGAATATGCTAACATCATGTTAAGCAACGTCGAGCTAGGCTAGGATTTGGATCAACATTTCTTTTCGCCATAAAAACTGCAATTTATTTCCAATCAAGGTGAAATCTTCAGGGTATGTGTTCCTTACATGTTTAACTGAGCCGTATTTTTCTTTCTAACCAAAGTTAACCAAACGGGAATGAAATGAACCAAACTGGAAGCAAGTCATTTTTCTTTTGGAAGAGGAAATCCTCTTCCAAAGTTAACCAAAATGGAAGTAGAAAATTCTTGCTTCCAGTTCTTTTATAGGTTAAGTCCATTGTTTATCTATAAAAGTACCGAAACGCATTTTTCTTTTACGAATGTGGTGAAGTTAACCTTGGAATAAAATGGAAATATTTGGAAAAAAACCTAACCTGGAATTTTTTTTGGTTAGAAAGAAAAATATAGCTCAGATGTGTACATAACTGTACGTACACAGTGTACAGCTCATATTTTTGTACGGTAATGTGTACGATTTTTAGAAGATTTGGAAGAAAAAAATGTACGGTAATATAATGTCATGGTATGGCAACATTTAGATTTTAGATGCCGGGTGTCGTCCGCTGTTGTTGGAAACTGGCGGCTAGAAGTTCAAATTCAAAAAATTAAATTAATTTTAAAGAGTGCTTCTCAATAATCTCAATCAAATTGGTTTATAATAATTCAAGTTGTGAAATTAATGTTAAGCTCGCTCATAGTCACATCACAAGTTGTTGAGTTAAGTCGAGGTAGTTGAAGTTGTGATCATTCCTTCTGTGAAGACAGGGGACACACAAATTAAAGAGAAATAAAAATGGTAAGAATTTGAAACACAAGCTAGCTTAGCCCATTTATGCATGACAAGACTGATAGCCCTGCAAAATAATTAAACTAACAGAATTTTGCATAGCAACATTGCTCTGTATTCCTATTGTTGTAACCAGCATTGATGGCATGTTGAATACACCAGAACTTATTCTGTCACTGAAGTAAGCAATGTCTAGAATGGTTTGGACTTGAAAAAGGACAGTGACCATTTAAATTTAAACACTTGTGATGTTATCTATTCCTGGCCCCACTCAGACTGGGTGAGGTTAATATGAGTAGGCTGGTTTGAAAGTTTTGAGTGAATGAAGAATAAAACCCCCATTGTGATATGATCATGCAGTTAAAAGTGATCTTCTTCTTCTTCTTGTTTCTTCTTTCATCTTAATCTTGATGATCTTCTGTGCCAATGGTTATCTAGTATTTGGTACTAGAAAGTTGGATTGTTTCTTGGCTTTATAGATGTCTTGTAGTATGAAGTTGTATAGGAGATTGTATAATATGGTTGATGGAAAAGATAATTTTGGTAACAAACAGTTAATACAAATTAATAGTTGTGATACTAATTAATTATTTCAGTGTCTTTATCTAAAATATAATATGTTGAAGGAAAAAAAAACTAAATTTTATCAAAATATTGTGTCTCTTTTAGATATTTAATTGAATTTTCAATCATGGATGTATTATCATCAAAATTAAAAAAAAAAATCCTTTTAATGTCACAATTTCCATAATCTCATGTGCATAATTATTAAACAAACAAGAAAATTTCATTTAAACCATCCACCTGAGGCAGTGTAGACAGGACTGAGGCAACATTGCCCCACACAATAGCAATACTTAAATGCTGGAGGAAATGTTTACCTGCTCACTGGCCCTTGGTCTCATGAATCAGGGTATTGGAAATTGTTCTTAATAAATTCAAAGCCTTGGGGCCAAATGAACCAAATGTCTCCACTGCAAAGGGGGCAAAGTCAGCAAAGGCTAAGATTTTGGTATAATAACTTGTTTTCCTAATCTCTGCCTGTTCTGCTGCTTTGGTGGTCCTTGCAGTCAGAAAGCAATATTAGAATTTGCTTGGTTGTCCACACATGTTGCATCCCAAACTAAAGGTTTCCCATTTTTCCAAGGTACCATTGTCATTCCATCTGGTCTCTTGCCATCAAGTCTAGAGAGACCTGTTGGTTCGAGAACAGATAGAATGTGGCAAGAACCCAGGGCTCTTTTAGGTGTGACATTCAATTCACTATGACGTCTATAGCGTCCAATTATCTCTTGACATGTCATGCTTTCAACTGATTTTTAATTGAATCTTTTAGAGATTCTAAACAGTTGTCTAAGTTTTCTTAATTCTAATTTACTCTCTTATACCTTTTTTTCAGGCTAGAAATGCAGAAAAAGCTATGTAAGTATAATTATGAAGGTATTAAACCTTACTCAACAATTATTAAACTAATAGCTCAGTGGTAAGATACTTGATTTCCACTTAATGGGTTTGAACCCCAGAACTACAACACAGACCTAAAACATTCACAGTAGCTCCTGTTTCATGGCTGCAAAATAAAAAGGCTTTCAAACACTCATCTTTTTTTCTTTTCTTTTTAATCAATGTTTCTGTTTTACCTACAGTAAAAAAGTCCTTCTAGCATTTAAATCTATTTTTCAGTTTTGAATTTTCAAGTGGAACCTCAAATTAACTCACAGGATATAAGTTGTTGTTCACTTTTCATTGGGTTTGTGGAAAAAAATCATTTTACATTATGTGTTATTCCTTGGAATTTTTATTTGCCAAAATTTGGAATGTTTATGTACCGTCACACGGGGTTATTCTGACCCCCCGTTGGTAACATTGACCCCGGGGTCAATCTGTTCGGGAAATTTAAATTTTTTCCATCAAAGTACCAATTTAAGTGGAAACTAAGGGTACTGTGATGTTTCTTATTGTGTTTAGTTTCAAACAGCATATAGCATGATCAACAAAAAAAGAAGGATAAAAAAACAAAAATCAAAATGACAAAAAAGTCAAAATTCAATTATTATTTTTTACGAAAAAACTTTCTGGGGCCAGAAAAAATGGTCAGGCTGATGAAAGTGGAATCCATACCTCAGCCTAGCTCAATTAGTTTAATGAATATTGGCAAAGGTTTGAACACTGTAGCATTCATATTTTTTGATTTAGAGCAAATTTTCAAAAAGCTGTCAACATTGACCCCCCTACTAAGGGTAACATTGACCCCCTATCAAATAGCAGAGTCTGACCCATATCAGCTGTTATTAATAAAATTAAGATCAGATTAATAAGATTAATAGATTAATAAAATCAAACTCTATGTGGCAAGAAAAGAAAAGTGCTGGTCAGTCCTGGCAAAGCAGTCTTATCAACACATCTCAATGTAGCAGAACATTCAAAATCACAAAAGCGTTCAGGTATGGCTAAAAAGTTGGTTAATGAGCCACCCAAGAAGAAAACAACTGTAGTGATTACTGATTCATCCTCTGATGAAGATGATGCCATTGCTGGTGTATCAAAGCTGGTTGCAGATTCTGATGAAAGCATCTATGATCCAACAGAGGACAATCCTCCATTAGACACTGAGTTGGAGCAATGTACCAGTGTGGATACACTGAGCCCAAATGATTTCATTGTGGTCAATGTAGTGGGTGGGAAAAGGTGTACTCAAACTTATGTGTATGCATGTACAGTCCAAAAAGTTATTACAGAGGATAATATGGTAGAAGTGATGGGTTTAAGATCAATTAATAATGAGAAAACCAAATTTTCTCCAAAAGAAAATGACATTTTCAGAGTGCATATTAATGATGTTGTAGGTACACTACCATGGCCGGAATTGGACACAAACGGAAGGGCTTTTATCTATACATGGAATTCAAAAGTTCCTGTGAAGGAGTTGTAGGCTTATGTAGGATGAAATGGCAGAAGTGATGGGTTTAAAATAGTAAAATTAATGATGAGAAAACCAAATTTTCTCCAAAAGAAAATAACATAGTTATTCAGTGCAATTTAAGGATTGTTTTATTTTGCAAAGGTCTTGAAAATTACCTACTTTTTGTTTCTTGTTTCACATTGTTTATTTTGTTTAGGTTTTGAAAATTACCTACTTTTTGTTTCTTTTTTCACATTGATGATAAAAATAAAAAATAAAAAAACATTTCTACATTGTTCTTAAAAAAAACATTTGTTTTTCATGTTCAAATTGACAAAAAAAATGTATGACATTACTTTCTCTCTAAAATTTAGACCAATAAATTTCAAAGGGGCAACTTTGACCCCTCTAGAAGGTTTAAAGGGGTCATAGATATTATAGGAATTAATAACATTAACCCTAACAGGTTTTAAATGAGTTTTCTAGCTAAAGTATTGGGGGGGTCAATGATACCCCACTCGATGGGGTAAAATTGACCCCTTTTTAAAGTCATTTTTACGGCTAACTAACAAGTGTAGCCACAAAAGCAAAAGATAGATACATTCCTGAGAATAGAAACTATCTTCTATCAGATTCTGGACCATCTATCTCAAAAACTGACGGAGATATAAGGAAAAATATTAAAAAAAGGGGTCATAGTAACCCCGCGTGACGGTATACAAATGAAATTTTAATTTGTTAAATTAAAACTCCACCATTTAATACAGTGAAATAAAATGAAGCTAATGTATAATTATTACATCAGTTGAACAAAGAAAATAGATTAAAATGAGCTTTTTAAATTAAGTATATTATAAAGAATAATAATATACATTCAATCTTGGACATTCTTGATATCACACTATGTACTTGTACAATGTACAGTACATAATGTGTAAGAACTTATTCGAATACATACAAAATTCAAAAAAAAAAAAATCTTGGACATTGCTAATGTAAAATTATTCTCTTCAGGACAACATTGGCCAGGTGGAGAGCAGCACATGAACACACAGAAACAGTCAAAGATAGAAGACCTTTTCTAGCAACAGAATGTAAAAGTCTACCAGCTGCTGAAAAATGGAGATCTCAAATTATCAGAGAAATTTCTCGCAAAGTTGCACAGATTCAAAATGGTAAGATTAGCTTTGTCTATAATAACTTGTATTATTTTTGCAATTATATAATTTCATAAATTCTGACAGATAATTTTTTTTCACCATACTCTGAAAAGAAATGTTTATTTACTCTCATATCTTAGTGTACAGTAATGTGCCATTCCATGTTACACCTTTTATTCACATTATCTGGTTTCTGAGATAAAGATCCAATATATGTTCAGTCTAGTATATATCGTCGTCCCAAACACGAAGTGGCGTATCTCAAAAAATGGACATTTGAGATTTTTGGCGTATTTAGTTCTAATCATGGTTTTTTATCACCTCACGAAGTGGCGTATCTCTATCTCAAAGTGTTCCAATTTTATGAGTATATTTAATTTCGGCGTATATTGTTTCGAATATTTCTTTCAAAGAACGAGCTGACAAATCTCGATTTACGCTACTAAAGTGTGTATTTTGAAGATACGGCACTTCGTGTTTGGGACGACGATATGTACGTTGATCAGGTGAATCCACCTGACACTAACCTTTCCCAGCTGGCCCCGTCAGGCATATTCACCTGACATAATTATTATCCCGTACGGCCCCAAAATTATCCCGAACGGCCCCGTCACGTGAATTCACCTGACATAATTATCCCATACGGCCCAGTTAGGTGAATTCACCTGACATTATTATCTCGTACGGCCCCGTCAGGTGAATTCACTTGACATTGGAGTGTCATTGGGCCCCTGAGGAAATGTAACTCTACAGCGTTGGCGATCAACGTGTTAAAAAATAAAATGACATAGGATTTTGTTCTTACATATTTATAGCTGGACTGGGAGAATTTCGAATCCGGGATCTCAATGATGAAATCAACAAACTCCTCCGAGAGAAGAGCCATTGGGAGGCCCAGATCAAAGAATTGGAAGGTCCTGACTATGCAAGGATAGGGCCTCGCATGTTGGACCATGATGGAAAGGAAGTGCCTGGCAATAGAGGATATAAATACTTTGGTGCTGCTAAAGACTTGCCAGGTATGAGCATGTAATTTATTTGTATTAAATTTAATTTTATTACTTATCAATTAGTATTATCACATAGTAGGGTAAGTACAAAAAAATAGCAAAACAAAAAAATAATAGATAAATAATAATATTACTCACGCCATAAAAATACTTTCCTACTTGAAATTATTTCTAGTACGAAATTCTAAGCTCATATTCGATTCTCAACACTTGAGATTTGAATTGAATAATATGTTCTCTTTATTTGTGCAATAATAATATTTCTTAATATTATCTCCTAAGCTTTTGCAAACTTCTGAGGAGGATAATTTATGCTATTATGATCTGGAAACGTTTTATTTTTTCATAAAGAATGCACAAATTATTCAATTTTATGTACACTATTTTGTTTATAATTTAGGTATATTGTATAAGAAGCTCTATTTAGTTTAGGTATATTGTATAACAAGCTCTATTTAGTTTAGAAAACCAATTACCTTGGGTATTATTTGATAAAAAGATTGCTAAACACTGCGATGTATTATGATAACACCACTACTCCTATTTGTGTATTGTAATAAGCAAAGACAAAAATATTTGATTGAATCATTCTGAGGGGGTAAATTAATTTTATATTATGTTTATTATTTTACTGAAATTATCAACCTGGATCACCAGACTAGAGCCTTAACCACTACGATCACCAATGCTTGGTAAAATATCAGTAAGTTTAGTACTTTTTTAAACCGAGTGTTTCTCAGATGAGCTCCCTCTGATAAGTGAGAAGTGACACAATACTTTCCATTTAGGTGCTGGGTCATAAGGAGCGCAACAGAAGGTAGATATCCTCACAAACAACTGTAATCAAACACTTTTTTTGTTGGCTCTATGGTTCGAACTCAGGACCTTCCGCATGGCCAGCGAGTATCGCACCACTAAGATAGCCTCCTTGTAAAGACAGTGGTAGAAGTGCTGAGTCATTCCACCACTGTCTGGCTACCATCGTTCACGATGACGCCACCCTATGATGATGAAGATATTCAAAATAATAAACCCCAAAATCACCCAATTTGTCAAGGGCATTTATTTGCAGATGAACTGCAAATGTTTATTGATATTGTTGAGTCAACTCTGAGGTTACAATACAATACAAATAAAAATACAACACAGAATATGAAGTGCAATATAATACAAGCATGTACTGTTTTTCTTAGTTCTTTTATACTTTTAACTTTCTCTCTCTCCTTGTCTTGCCACTAAGCTAATCGTTCGCTCTAAAATAAGATGTATTGGTAGACAAGTGGTTAACGCGCAAGTCTGGTAATCCAGGTAGCGTAGGGATCCGTTGGTTCGAATCCCACCCAGTGCATGAATTTTTCCTCATTAATTTGAGTTTGTGTCTACATAATAATAAGACTCTGAAGGTTAGGTGGTAGAAAATGCTTTAATCATTAACCTCGCCTGGTGGTTACCTTCCACTGAAGAGTATTATTATTATATTATGTATTCCCTTTCCACTGGTCAGGCGTCCGAGAACTGTTTGAGCAGGAGCCCCCTCCTCCCCCCAGGAAGACTAGAGGAGAACTGATGAAAGACATAGACGCAGACTACTATGGCTATCGAGATGATGACGACGGTGTACTGAGGCCCCTGGAGATGAGGGAAGAGAAGCAGAGTAAGTAATAATAATATCGCCTTATTCATACTGCCCGATTAGGACTATTAAGACCTATTATTCCAGCAGTAAGTCGAAGACGTATTATTATGTGGTAAAATTCCCAAATGGGAGGATAACTTGTCATGTCCCGGCTGGGTTTCGAACCCGCGACATCTTGAATCTCTAGATTCACAGAGTGCCGCCTTTACCACTGAGCTACCGGGACAGAGAAGTAGTGCTGAGAGAAATCAGATTTGCCTGATTAAAAAAAAAAAAATCCCTACACCACCATGTGATGTGATACACATAGAGAAGATAAAAAGTCAAGACAGAGTAAATTCATCACTTACAATTTCAGAGAAAATCGAACTAAAATTTCGAAAGTTCCTGTCATTTCAGTTTGGTATAAGATAAAGATGTTTAATTTTCGCCAAAGTACCTACTTCTAAAAATGAGACAAATGAATTGATAAATTCAAAAGTGGTTCATTCCATTTAAGATTTTATTGTCGGTGGGCTCCGGGCCCCCACTGAACTAGAGCCTGATTTTTTTTACATTTACTAAAAATAATAGACCTTAATCTAGAACGATTCTGAAAATTTTGATCGTGTTAATTCACCTGTTCAAAAATGAAGGGACTTTATGTAATTGAATTCAAAGGTCAGAGCGATCAAAATAGAACCTGGTCGAAATTTAAATGCGAAAATCTCTAATGGGCGGGTAGAGACCCGACTGCTGGGTCTCGACTCATGTAGATTTAGCATCACGTGATCAATTTGGAGCTCTGTGATTGGTGGAAATTGATTCATCATAGGGTGGCGTCATCGTGAACGATGGTAGCCAGAGAGTGGAGGAATGACTCAGCACTTCTACCACTGTCTTTACAAGGAGGCTAATATTTGACAAGGGCCCCCTGAACCAAGCCAATGCTGGTCTACTCCCTGTTTATAGTCCCCCAGCCAGACTGCTGGTCTACTCCCTATTTGCAGTACCCCAGCCAGACTGCTGGTCTACTCCCTGTTTAAAGTCCCCCAGCCAGGAAATTGATCACGTGACGCTAAATCTACATGAGCTGGGACCCAGCAGTCGTGTCTCGACCCGGCCATCAGTGGGTTTTGAAAAGTGCTCTTTGTTAGAAAAACTCAAAAATACTTTCAAACTTTCAGTAATTCAGCAAAAAGTAGCAGAATGGAAAGCAAAAAAGGCGAATCCAGATAGTACAGAAACTGTAGAGCCAGAAGAGCCAGATATCTATGCTGTGGAGGGCGATGTGGAGGTAAGTGACCTGTGATTTACTTTACCTAGTATTAAGTACACAATTATTAGGTCATTTGCACTATTTCTGTTTGTATATAGTTTAAAGATGATCAAAATTGTTCGTATTACTTAACATAATATAAATATGTTTGTTTCTACAGTTCTAATTATTTTATTGTTTTCTCATTTATCATTTTTTTTCAGTCGGAAGACGAAAGCGCTGAGGCTCACGGTAGCAAAGACAAAAAAGAGACGTCAAAAGATGAGGACGACGAGGAAGCGTTGAGCAATGCGCCTCGTTTCATTGCTCACGTGTCTGTTCCCTCGCAGCGGGAAGTAGAAGCAGCACTGCTGGAGAGGAAGAAGCAGCAGTTGTTGGAGAAGTACGCGAGTTCGGCCATTAAACAGGAACAGGAGAAAGTGAAAGAGTTCCTGGGACAAGAGAGCTAGCAGTGCCTGTGATGCTTTCTAATGAGACTATAATTTTCTTCAATATAGGTATCTCATTTCTTTGAGTTATTAAATCACAACACTTGGTGGCATTTAGAGACCCCTTTTTTTTAATGATAGATGTGCCCCGAAACCACTTTCGCATTACTTCAGGGTTTTGTACTTTGTACAGGCTTTTGTACAGAGCAAGCAATAAAGTACTTTGCCCAAGTACTTTATTGCTTGCTCGTTATGCCGCTACAACTCGCTCTCCATACAAATCTTCTACACATTTTTGGCATCGCGAGGTATGAGTGGACCCTGTAAAATGCAAATACAGAGCAGAAAAAAATCCACTCCGCGGGAAGATCGAACCCAGGTCACCGTGGGTGCATTTTTAGTGTGCCACTGCAGTCGATCACGGTGACTACTAATTTTCATTTTGTAATAATAATATAATGAATGCGTCCCTGGAAGGAAGGTCTTCATCACAATCAGGGCGTCTAAAAATAAAGGATACACTCAAATATCTCGAAAGCCATTCGATTTTTTTTTATAAAGTTTCATGATTTTGCGAAGCAACCTTTGTGGTGATCTTGAAAATTTTCTCAGCTTAGTTCCTTTATTGTTTGAAAAATCAAACGGCTTTTAAGATATTTGAATGAATATCTTTAACCATTCTGTATAATAGATTCTATAGAAGATGAAGAACAATTTTACGTTTCAGGCCTACACACTTGCTGAGTTTCAAATAAACAAACCTTCTTCTAAAATTTATATTTTTAAAAATTAAAAAACCCATCATTATAAATTTCCTTTGTGCTTTCAGAAACCACTTATCCGAATTTGATGAAATTTTGAGAGTATGTACGGAGTGGATCTGAAAATTTCTCAAGTCTATTGTTGACAAGTCTATAGTGATAAGCGAAGGAAGAGAGATGAGTGAAACGTAAATGAAGAAGAAAGATAAATGAATAAGAATAAACGTCCTATTTTAAGAAAAAATATAGAACGAAATTTGAAAAAAAAGTTGTCAAATTTGTTGTCAGTTCACGTCTTCGATCTTCTGCAGGAATGTAACTTCATAGAAAATTAGTATAACTAGGCAATTTCTCCTTAAGACAGTAGGTTACTCCAACATTTTGTAAAATATACATATGTATGTACATTGTACATATTGATGTACTAAATTTTTAGCAGTTTCAAATATCAAATTTGTTATTGATTCTGGAGATTGTTTTTATAGGGTGTCTCATTATGAAGATTAAAATGTTCAAAATAAAAAAGCACTTTATGTAATATTTTCTAATGCTATATATTTTGTTTACTTAATACGTATAAAGAATAATGAATACTTTTACTGTAACATCCACTCTTTAAATAGACTAGAAAAAGAAAAAATAATTTATGTTCGGAGGCTTCCGAGGTATGGGCAGAACTAAGTTTCGAGATCATTGGAATGATAAAATTGCTCTTCTGCAAAAGAAGTTTCGTACCTTGACCGCATAACATGGATTGCCAAAATTTACTTAGATTAAATCTAATCCACACATATGTATTTATTATTTTCTTATGAAAGAAACTCTCTAAGATATTAGGGCACCCATTTAGAAGTACACAAAATTACATTTGATACACCCTGTATATGAAATAATTAGAATTACTTTTTATTCCATGTAAGGGTAGGCACAGTTTAAGTTAGTTGAGCCGCTGAGAGTATTATGTTAACAGTAAAGCCTCTAAATTTAACGTAGGTCTAAACAAGGAAAATTAAAATAAATGACATTTATATTGCAACAATCCGGCCATTATTAAGGAAAGAAAAAAAGATTTAAAAATAATATGTACTTAAAAAGAAAATTTTCTCGAAATTTAAAGTTCTTAACTTTTCTAAATTCAAACTATAAACAAAACAAAGGTAACATGATAGAAATAGTTCAATAATAACTTTGGAAGGATGCTAGATTCAAAGATACCGTTAAGGTTATAAATTATATTCCGTTACCATTTGTAGAATTGTTAACTTACGAAAAAATCACAAATCTTGGACAATCTTGCGCTGGAACACAGAGAAAGAAGTTTTTTAAGAAGAGAAATCCTCTTATTTGACCCCTACAGTACCATACGTTCAAGGTTTTACATTTATTTAACCTAAACAAAACTAATATGTATCTAAAATAATATGTACATCATTAAATTTTAACCCTACAAAACTATTTACTTAATTTGAACCCAAAAGTAGTTCGGACCGAGAGACTTTCAAGATTCAAGTAAATGATCCAGCAGATACCAAGTCAAAGTAATCCCTCACCCTTTACTTAATAGTGAGACGTTTGGAGCCTCTGATTTGGCACCCGAGTTGGAGTTAAGCAAGTGTAAAAACAATTTTTGAGCTAATATTTATTACAATAATCCGTCATTTCAATACACCAGATTTTCTCTTTGTAATGGAGGACTGGCTTGTCTCCTCTGTACTGACATGACAGTTTGCTGTAATGGAGGACTTGGCTGTCTCCTCTGTACTGACATGACAGTTTGCTGTAATGGAGGACTGGCTTGTCTCCTCTGTACTGACATGACAGTTTGCTGTAATGGAGGACTTGGCTGTCTCCTCTGTACTGACATGACAGTTTGCTGTAATGGAGGACTAGGTTGTCTCCTCTGTACTGACATGACAGTTTGCTGTAATGGAGGACTTGGCTGTCTCCTCTGTACTGCTATGACAGTTTGCTGTAATGGAGGACTAGGTTGTCTCCTCTGTACTGACATGACAGTTTGCTGTAATGGAGGACTTGGCTGTCTCCTCTGTACTGCTATGACAGTTTGCTGTAATGGAGGACTTGGCTGTCTCCTCTGTACTGACATGACAGTTTGCTGTAATGGAGGACTTGGCTGTCTCCTCTGTACTGACATGACAGTTTGCTGTAATGGAGGACTGGTTTGTCTCCTCTGTACTGACATGACAGTTTGCTGTAATGGAGGACTGGGTTGTCTCCTCTGTACTGACATGACAGTTTGCTGTAATGGAGGACTGGTTTGTCTCCTCTGTACTGACATGACAGTTTGCTGTAATGGAGGACTGGTTTGTCTCCTCTGTACTGACATGACAGTTTGCTGTAATAGAGGACTTGGCTGTCTCCTCTGTACTGACATGACAGTTTGCTGTAATGGAGGACTTGGCTGTCTTCTCTGTACTGACATGACAGCTTTCTGTAATGGAGGACTGACAGTCTTCTGTACTGACATGACAGTTTGCTGCAAAGGAGGACTCATCTGCCTCTTCTGAACGGTCATCACGGTGGACTTGGTCTGAGTAGCCACACTCAGCTTGACCACGAGGTCCGCAGGGTTGACACTGCGTCACGCAGAGGGTGCCAGCCCTGGGGTGGTGGACGTGCCACAGGCTTTCAGCTCAGTAAATATTTCAGTGAAGAATCCTGGCTCAGCGTTGATGCGGAGCATGCTTGAAGACATGTTGTTGACAATGTGGAGGCATCGGTCCCAGAACTTTTCCTTGCAATCCTCCACAAGGAAGGGTTTCAAAGGGTAGGAGATCTCGTTGCCCATGTAGGAGTAGGAGAGGTAGAGACAAGTGAGGACAACTGCCTGCAGCTGTGACTCGCTGTCAATCTTGTCTCCGTCCACCAGTTGACGCACCAGCATGTACACAAACACTACATTTGCAGGGTTGATAAATGCGACGTCCTGCAAGAAAAGAAATAATTGTATGGTAATTTGCTTGGGCTTACACAATCCAAGTAAATTTTTATAATTCGTTAATGAACAGAAATGGATAGATAATTTCCGTCCGAATTTGTGTTGATGCTTTTGTTGTTGCAGAAATTACATAATGATTCATAATTCAATAGCACTCGGGCCTTGGGCTGGTGTTTTATCAAACTATATTGCGTGTGACGTCATCTGAACCACCACTTCTACAAAAATCGCAAGAGTTACAAGCGGCTGTCATAATCTACAACAGTTTCTAAATTCAAAATTTTCGCTATTCTTTTCGATTCGTCCTATTTATCGGATGAATATAGCAAAAATATATCGAGGTTGTCTATTAAAAACAAAATTTTAACGCCTCACATCCCAATTTTTACTTTACTACACCAGCAGCATTGGTACAGCGTAAAAAAATAATGCCTAATTAAACCTTAAACAAAGCATGCTGGAAGACGCTCCATACTAACCCTGTAAACAAACACGTTATTGACAGTGAAAACCCTACATGTTTTCTAATTAAATTTTGAAAGTTCCTTTACTGCGTCACATTATCACGTTTCAATATTCAATTATTATGAAAGTATATCCCGTACCCGTGTCACATGATTGTCCCTGCAATCAATACATCAGGCTACGTAATACCCTACCTAACCTACCCTCACTTCGTTCTGTATGCAACTTCAATTTTCATTGAAAAAAGACGTATTTGCAAAAATCTGTTAGATGGGGGAAAACCGAAAAAAAACATTGACTTAAGTTATCGATTTTGTCTATTAATTTTGCCCTAAATTTTCTTTATTCACAATATTACTTGCTTCTCCAAGGCTAGTCTTGAATATAAATTTTACTCAAGAAAGGTTTATAGAAGCCTTAAATAAACCACAGATTTGTCCATTACCCCAACAATCTCCAACATTGACTGACATTTACATTTTATGAACAAAATTTCAGACTCATAATGAGGAATACTTTGCCTAGACATAGTTATCTGTGACTGATATTTTGTAAAATAAATAAATAATAAAAGTGTGTTTTAAAATTAGCCCATTATAATGTATTGGGCAATCATTCCTGTGTCTTCTTGGACATTACTATCATGCCGAATTCAGCCGGTAAAATCCAGACACGCGACGTCTATGCCCCCTTGAATGACATGCTTGAACTTGACATTGAAAAAGAAAGCTTGGAAATTATAATGGGTGAACCTATCAATAAGACATGTACGAGACACGTAGAAGTTTTTCTTACGATCCAAACGGACAAACAATTTTTTTGCATTCTGATCATTAATCATGCATTGGTGATCGAGTGGATGAGGGGCTAGTCTGGTAAGCCAGGTATAGTGGGGATCCGTTGGTTCGAATCTTACCCAGTACATGAATTTTTCCTCATTATTATTTGTTTTAAATTTGAGACTTCGAACACATTTTTTGTGCGGGTACTTAAGAAATAAAAAATTGGATGAGTTAAAAAAAGAAATTCATAGGGAATGCATTGCACATGCAATACAATACTTTCACAGTAGACACTTCCGTAAATGTGATGAATATTGTGATCACCCAAACTATCCTTTACAGCTTAGCAAAGACTTTCTTGTAACAATAATAATAAATAGGGCATGAAGCTCTATGTTTTCTAAAAACACACGGTATAAATATGATGGAACAATAAGAGTTTACCTTTTCCTATATCATTATCATCGGCGCAAAGGGTGGGTTTCTTTGTGCTTTGACTCGATTTATATGCATTGGATGTTAATGAAAAAGTGGGAGTTATATTGATAGTACTTTACGTTTCAACACAATACAACATCCAATAACAGGGGGAGCTAATTCCAAAGTATTAGGACTTACTGTCATCGTCCTTGCGCTATACTTATGCATCATAATAATATATGCTGTTCCAGTCTAGAAGAACTGTGCTTATGAGCTTTTGGAAGAACTTATGTCATCATGTTAATGTAAATGACTCTTTTCGTATAATTACCGGATGTCTGAAACCTACCTCAGCAGACACAAAGTAGCAACTGAAGTGGAGAAAGTAAGAGAAAAGTCCTAGCTACCACCACTATTCAAGCACCACTGAAAGTGAGGATACTGAAACTGTGGCAAAACGCCCACTCCCTTGAATTCAGAGAAGAAAAATCCACATGAAGAAATGTAATTTTTTTATATCCGTTAGAAAATCCCAATTTACCATTTACATCTCTCATGAAAGCAAACTAGTTGTGAGAGATCCTGCGGTGCGAGTGGGTACATTCTGGAAACTATTAATGTTATGATGAGTTAATGTCCTAATATAATTAATTCACTACTTAAAAAGTCTTAACGAGTGGGTTAAAGAAAGTATCCTGATATCTTTTTCACAGGAGTTTTCTAATTATTATTTTTTGTACAACAAAACCTGTGCAATTTTCATACCATTTTTTTTTTGTTATAAAAGGGACATTTATACAACGGCAATATGAATGAATATTGAATAGAGCACTCACCTGCCAGCCTTGTAGCAGCAGGCTTCTGTCCACAGTCCGCAACCACATGACTGTGTCCCCTGCCTGGAAGTCCCGCAGCCTGTAGCACTTGTTGTGCAAGTAGATACCCAGACACTTGAGCAACTCGGAGGTTGATGCCTGGATGATCGTCTTCTTGGCCTGTTGGGGAGCCAGGCTCTGAGTGAGGAGGACTGGTTTTGGTGCAAGCTTCTCATTGTTGATGTTGAGATTATTGATGTTGTTCTTGTTATTCTCCGCATTCAGATTGATATTGTTGACATTGTTGTTGTTGTTGTTATTGTTGATGAGGTTGTTGTTGATATTTATGTTGGTCCTGATGAGTTCCAGACTTGTGGAAGTGGGCAAGGACTGCGTGGTAGCGGACTTGACAATGAGAGGCGGGTAGTAGCATGATATGGAAGAGTTCTTGTTCTGGATGTTCTTGTTCTTATCCACCGTGTGAGGGTTCAAGTTGTCCAGGGGCTGTCGGAACGTACACGAGATGTTCTTATTCTTGTTGTCCAGTTTCTTTTTGTTGCTTGTCGAGTTGGAAAATCGCTTCCAGCTAAGGACGTTGATGAAGAGGGAATGCTTCTTCAGACTTTTGTCCAAGGAATTCTTCTCCGAGATGATGTTGATATTCTCGTTGTTGCCAATGATGTGAAGCGTGTTGAGTTTGTTGTTGAGTTGCTCGTAGCAACTGAGGTTGTTGAGGGTGAGGTCCCCCGTGCTGCTGCATGTGGTGGAATACATAGGGCGCCGTTCCCTTGGACTGAGACTCAGAACGGTTCCCATCCTAAAGGTTTAGGGACGATGGCGCGCTGAACATTGGGGCCTCGGGGACCTGTGGGGAAAAACATTTGTTCTAAAATGATATACACTGTCAATTATGGACACAATACTACTTCCCCGTGAATGGTGCAAATTTTATATGTTAGACTTCAATTGACGAAATCGCTCATGGAGCGAAAAAACGCACACATCGCGATTTGGTAAATTCTAAATGCTCAAACCCCGAATTTCGACTATTGAGCAAGCTTGAAATGCTCAGTCCGCGATCTGGTAGTTTGCCGATTTCAAAACTCCGAAATCGGCTTCCGAAATATTCAGAGAAAACATAAAAATTCTCACATCGAGATGTGGAGTAACAACATCAGATCGCGGACTGGCCTTTTTGAGGAATGCTCAAACCCCGATGAGCGGCTTAAGATCTATGTTAGGTGAACACATAAAAGCCTATAATACGCCATGTGGCTTTGTGACTTATGGACAGTTGTGACTTTCCCTTAGGAGATACAGGAATTTTCCCAGTATGAGAGCACAAGAATCCTCAAACCAAACCATCCCTGGGCCTACAGCTCCGCCAAAAAGCGGCGGAACAGATCTAGACAGTTGTGACTTTCTTATAGAAGATACAGAATGTATCAGTGAAATTTATTTTCGGTTTACAGCAAAATACATTTCCAGGAAAATTCCACGACGGCCTAAGGATTTGGTGCTGTTTGAGCATTCTTATGTTCTCATACTGGGAGAACATTTTCGATTCCTGGAAAATTCTATATCTCTTAGTAGGCGGCCTCAACGGGGACCTGGGCCTATACCCTGGACCCTCGACCCCAGACCCTGGTACCTACAGCTTGATATAGACGATTTTCGGGACTCTGTCGTGGCCGCTTACATTCAATAGCATGGTTAGATTATTTTACGTGGTACTGGCTCCACCCCAGGGTATAGGCCTCCGTTGTGTTCGCGCGCTTAGAGCTCAAAAATAAATTAAATTTTACAAATGGTCTAAGTAGATGCTAGTATGCATGCAATTACTAAATCAGTTATATCTCCAAAAATTCTTATTTGATTCCAAAAACTGCAAGAATGCTAGAATACCGTTTCTCCTACATTAAATACGCTAGAAAAATTCTGTATCAGTAAATTTAAGACCCCACATTTTTATCAATATTTTGCTCAGAAAAATGCTCATTTCTACAAAACCGTAAAAAAATACCGATTTTATTTTAGCTCATGAGAAAATAGGCATTAAAGAAATACAACTTGATATTAAAACATTTCTGACAAAATCATAATAAATCGACTTTCTTCCACAGAAAGTGCCAAACATAATATTTTCAAGAGCAGTCTTTTTTACAAAAATGTGTTCAGCAAAAGTATTGATTATTTTTACATAGGTATTTTTTATTTTCGGAGTCTCAGATTTCCATTCATAAATTTAATTTGATTTATTAAAAGTTTCAACACGAAAGAACGTCACCCAAAAGCCATCTGGCGAAGCAACGTACATAATTATGTATGGGGTGCGTATCCTAATATAATATAGTTTTCCTAATTAATAATCAAAGAAATTCGTTGGCGTTAGGAAGGGCAGCCAGCCGTAAAAAATGTGCCAAAACCAATCAACATCAACCATGAGGTTGAACAACGTCGACCCTGCTTGAGCCGGATAAGACAGAGTAAAAGAAGAAGATGATTCCTAATTTATTGTTACCAGTCAAAAGTTTCAAAAGTTGCACATACCTAAAATTGAAAAACAAGTTTAAAAGTGAATTTAATTTTTATTGCTTTGTACAAGAGTAGGTACAGAGTGTCTGTATTAGGATCTGCAAGATGATTCTACTCGAGACAAAGATAGTGGCCGGTTGGTTTGTACCACCCTGTATATTAATTGACTGAAACTTTAGATTTAAGCTCTGGAGGGGGACCCTAAAAATTGTTTTGGTACCTACTGAAAACTAGACGTAGAATATTTCAGCCCATTTCAACATTTTCCTTGTACATACCTGGTATACCAATATTAGATAAAGAAATTGAAAATTAAACTTGTGTTCTTTATTCCCTTTTTAGAAATTAAAAATCTAGAGCATGGTAAATGATAAAAAGAAAATAACTAAAAACTGAGAACCATTTTCTACGAAACGGGCTTGCAAGAAAAATTAAAGCTGGCCATTTTTAGTCCTTCCTCGAACAATGTAAAAATAAACTTCTAAATCAATAACGCCTACATAGTGCACCCATACATAGGTGTCATGAGTATTGCTGATGTTAGTGGAAGATTAATAAAAAAAAAAGGGCTTGAGAAACGGGGCTTGTGGTTGATAGGATCATTATCTAAAATTAAAACACTGTTAAGAACTAAAAATGCCGTTTTCAATATCAATACTTACTTTTTTATCGCTCAAAGAAGAAAGTTATTCTGTTAGCTTAGCATTTGGACTCGACTGAAAATCTGATGCAGGATACTTGTGACGACACTTTTTCCCCTTTTTTTTCCACACCCGATAATATAAATCAATTCAATGCTTCACCAAAATTCTAATCACAATTCTAATTTTAAATATTAAACTCAAAGAGCTTTTCAATTTACGTTTCAAAAAACACAATATTCGATCCAAGTAAAGCGAACATTCCCTCACTGAAAAGCTACTTTCCCTCGTCCTGTGACGCGAAAAAGTTTTCAACCCCCGTGGAAAATGAAAAGAGTTTTCCCATCCTCGGTAACTTTAGGGTCGATATGCATGCAAGTCGCGTGTGCGCCAACTCTGTAGGAATGTACCCCCACCCCTCCTCCTTTTCTTTGTCCTAATTAATTTAAGAACAGCATCCCTGATTTTTCCGAAGAACATGTTATTAGGAATCAAGACGTCGCGTCCATGAGAGCTTTCGACGGCGATAAATCTTTTTCGATCGCTTTTATAGTCGCTCCCCCTTTGACTTATTGTCTGATGGGAAAAGTTAATACCGTCATTGAGGGGCCAAGACGGAGAGTAATATTATAATAGATAGCATCGGGATGAACTTGTCTGAGCTTTTCTCCCACTCCAAGGGTCCAACCTCTACTGTATCACCAGGATAGTGACTCATGCTGTTGCTGTCATTATCCTGGCTCTTTTCTATGTATGTACATACAGGGTGGGGCAAAAGTACACAATGTAAAAATAATTAAAATAAAGTAAATTTTACTTTTGTGAATTTTATGGTTCCCCTACCCTTAATCTTATCTCACTCCTCTCCATTTTAATCCAAACCTCTGAGCAACAACTGAAAATAGCGAGGCATCAGAGAGCCAACTAAATTTTCATTTGGAAAACAGGTATTGTTTTTAATGTTAAGATATTTTTTGTGAAAAAACACAAAAAATAATTAAATATGAAAAAACACGAATTTCTCTTTTTGTCTAGAAACATCAAAATCGCCCTTTACTTTAATTCGCATTACTAAATGCGATTGGCAGAGGAAATGCCATTGATAATAATATTATGACGTTTTGATTCAACATTACTGATTGTCTAAGAGACATTGAGACACCTTTTAAAGTTATCGGCTTGTTAAAAATACATTTATAAACGCAACCTCTAAGATCGCAATTTTTTTAACTTAAAAATAATGATAATACTCGTATATATTTATTATGTTAATTTTGATGTTGTCATATGAATGGCGAATGCTAGCATTGAAATGAAGCAGGCAAGTACATGAGATATGATGTTCGTCAACACCACCATCGAATCCGCGAGTGGTCCAATATTGTACTCCACTCGCCATATTCCCACTCCTTTCCCCGATATCAGAGCACCAAAGCTCAACCAACCTCAATTCACAGAACCTCTTCTGAATGCCAACTTTCCAACCATGGTATTCACATTAGTCGTCCAGTTTACTTTTCGGATCGGTATCCCTGCTCCTCACTAAGCATGTTTTGAAATCCTTACACCATTTATAATATTGAAAGAAAAGCTCTGATAGTTGAAAAAAAAAAGAGAATATGAATAGGTATACGAGGTCTGTCCCGAAAGTTCGTATAAAAATGAAATAAAAATTTTATATTACAATTAATCGGGTAATTCAATTTTGTCTCCTTCAAAGTACTCTCCCTGGGACACAATGCACTTCTGCCAACGCCGTTTCCACTGTTTGAAGGCTCCTTGAAAGTCCTCAGTTTGAAGTCTCTTCAGCTGACTCGTCGTTGCTGCTTTAATGGCCTCAACGTCCCCCAAATGCCGCCCCGAAGCACCAATTTTGTTTTTGGGAATAAAAAGAAGTCACAGGGTGCCAAATCCGGTGAATAAGGGGGGTGTTCAGTCGCTATGATCGAATTGGCAGCCAGAAACTCACGCACAACGAGAGAGGTGTGAGCGGGGGCATTGTCGTGGTGGAGGATCCACCGCCCCTCTCGCGCCAAATAGTTGTTTTGCTCAAAGAAAGCTCTTCAGACACCTGTCTGACGGTTAAACGACGGTCCTGCAGGACACAGGATCGAATTCTTTCCACATTGTTAGAAGTGCTGGAAGTGGAAGGACGTCCTGACCGAGGGTCATCTTCGAGACTTTCTCGGCCCTCACGAAATCTTTTTACCCACTTGTGGACTGTTGGTTCCTTGAAAACATCATCTCCATAAACTTGGTTGAGATCATTAAAAATTTCGTGCCCATTCTTGCCGAGTTTTACGAGAAATTTGATGATGACGCGCTGTTCTTGAATGACTGAGAGTTCCATGCCGACGAGTGATAGAGAGAGGGGTCACTTCACAGGTACCGGGACGATCCAGTTTTTATCGTAAGGCGATCGAACGCACACTGAGAATTGTTTGGATGTTGTAGAAGGGGAAATAGCCCAAATTGCCTCCCCACTTTGCCTTCCAGCGTTGCCAGAACACTTTTATACGAACTTTCGGGACAGACCTCGTATGCGCACCTTTAATCTTGGTATGTCCTTCAAAGTAAAAAGACAGTGTTCTTGATTTTATACAGAAATATTTTTTTTCTTCTGTAACGTACCTTTCAACAGCTCAAATTCTTATCAAGAAGGGGAATTCACCCTACATTCTCTGGAAACTTAAAAATCAGTGGCACGCGATCATTTCACCCAGCTTGAGTTGAGACGGGGACAGCCAGCATCACGAGGGTTCAAATTTGAATGGTCACCCATCCAAGTTCTAACCTGGCTTGTGTTTTCAATGTACCATCGATAACGGCTATTTTTGGTTTTTAAACCTTCTTTTACATGTAGAATTTAAGCACAGAACTTTCTGTAAATAAATTGAGTCGCGCAAAGACGCTTTCAGTCAGTGGTTTGTAACCAGGAACCATACCAAATTTCAATTCAATTGGAAAGTAAAAACGTTTGTATAAGGAAAATAAATTTAATGAAACAGAATTTTAATTACATAATAAATATAATGTGTTGTATCATAAATACTGAGAAATGAAATTATGTAGGTACTTAACATTGAAATAAAATATTATTTATAAAAACAATAAACAGATGTAAATCACTAGGAAAAACAGTTTTGCGTTCCTCTTATTTGTCACGCAGTGTATGTAGGCGGTACCAACTAGGTAGGTAATTTTTTGATTAGGTATACATTTGAACCAAATTCTACCTCACTTTGGCTTATTCTTCTAGGATTTCTTATTTTTATTGCATTCGTTTGGAGAGTAAAGACCCAGCTTAATGGCTATTTCTTTACTCTGACGTGTTGTTATTTTCGAAGGAAACGGATTAAATGTCTTATTGTACTTTCTATGTCCTAATCCATCAGATTTTGATTTCAAGCTTTCTGACACACCAAGGACTTGGTTTATTTCACCTTCTTCAGCAATATTAGGAATTCCAAATTTTGTCTGCTCATTTGGTACAAAATTTACGTCTTTAGGCCGGTCTAAATTTTGATTGTCATTGATAGTTGTATTATAACTGTACACTTCCTCATTATCTATACTATCTTTGAGCTCTTTAGATTCATCAATTGTTTCAAAAGATAACTTACTACTGAAACTCTCTAATTTCACAGATGAAAAATCAACCGATGATGAAAACCATTTTGTGTTTTTATTTTCGTATTTATTGTGACCGATGTCTAAAGATCTCTGTTTGTCTAAAGTTTTCCAGGGCTTTAAATCATCTTCCAATAACACCGACGAGCTTCTTCTACTATGTATTTTATTTAAAATTTCAGAGTTCTCATTCAATATTTTCAGTAGTTCCAAGTCGCTACTCTTTCTTCTTTCATTAATACAAACATTGTCATCGACACCGTCGTTTAACAAACGCATATCATCTTTTGTCGTAACCCCCTCATTTTTTAAAGTGCTGAAATCTTTAATCTCAAAATGGTGTAAGTCATTTGCTTCTTTTGCAATCTCAAGCGTATTATCTTCAGTCTCAGTATGGTGTTTTACAATAGGCATGGCTGGACAACTCACGTCTTCTACATACATGTCTTGGGCGTTATCAGTATTTGCAGCTTTCATGTCATTTAATTTCTTACTTAAATCCAACAGTGCCTCACAGTGATGACTCACATTCTCCAGTTCAGGAGTTTTACTCCTATTGACATGGAATACTGTGCTTGGATTACCTAATCTATCTTTACCTACAGAAAGAGTGAGCTCATCAAATTCAGTCTTATTCTCAAAAGTTTCTAAGTTACTTAAATCCCTAACAGATAAAACACTATTATCCCTGAGTACATTTACGTCACTTGCTTCTTCACATTTATAAGGTACATTTTTGTCTCTGGCATAATTTATTTCAGTATCAAGACTCGCGTCTCCTAAGGCATCTAATTCAATAGGCGAAACTGATTCGGTTGAACTCGCAGAAACCTGGGAGTTGTCAACACAGAGGGCATTGTCTATACTCTCTGGGCTAAAAACTTCACTGACTTCAGTCGTTTTATCAGCAGGTTCCATTGGACTAAAGAGAACTTCGGATTCTCGTTGATTCGATTTGTCAAGAGCATCACTTTCGACAGGGTCATTGAGGCAAGCGTCAGAGTCAAAGTCACTGAGTCTCTCAGGTTCTTCGTCACAAAGCTCTGTGGAACTGGATGAAGAACTGTCGATGCTGCCTCTCCTGGAACTAGTGGCTGACAGAGAGTCCTGTGTGGTGTTGCTTACTTCACTCAATATTGTGTCGCCTGTAAAGAGTAACATAATATAAGTTTATTTTATTTTTAAAAAAATCACGGAGAAATGTCCATTATACAAGTACATTAGTTATGTAAATAAAAAATACAAAGAAAGCAAAAAAAGTTGGCGTAGACTGGAATGTAGTTGTGAATTATTGATATCTATTAAAGCTTGGTCAATATTATTACTTACATCAGTTGCCTGGTTTGTACCTAATACCTACCGTTTTGTCCTGATTCATTCTCTATACATATACATTTTCAAGTAATATGTACAGTGAAATTTATTTGATGAATCACAACCCCATTGGATTAAATATGAAAATGAAATCCAAGGGCATTATTGGCTTCTCCAATTATTGGCACAGAAAAAAAAATGCATGAGAGCTGACTCGGAAACTTATTGATTCATTGGACCTCTAATTTTTTTCAGAAATAAGTCATTAGTACTTATAGCCACCAGTGGTGCTAGACAGATATCCGGGGTAGATAATGCAAGTCATGTGATGTTCACACCAGTTATTGAATGTCCTATCATTAAAAGATCTCTTTCAACCTACTTGAGTAAGATTGGACGACGGATCTTCGGTTTTTTACTTTTGGTTCATCCTTCCAGTGAATGGTCTCCCCGGAGTCTTTAGTCCAATCTTGTTCTGGGGATGCAACAGAAATTAAAATTAATAATAAATAGAAAGCAAAGTAAAATTAAAAATATTGCTGTTTTTTTCATGCTAAATTTAATCCAGATGCATGACATGTGCGTAACCAAATTCTGGCTGTACGCGCATGTCATGTGCGCGAAACAGATGCTCAATTGCTCATGCTCTGCAGATATCATTGGATGCTATGAATCGGTGAAGCTTGAGAAACAAAATGGAGTTTAAGATCACGTGTAGAATCATTTCCTTACAAAAGAAAAAAGACCCCCTCTCTATTTTATATTTCATTTATTTATGTTTCCCTTGAGAGAAAGCGAGAGATAGAGATCGTAGTTACGCAAAGATCTTAGAGACACGATTAAACCACAACCTCTCGTTCAATCTCACCACAAAAAAGATCTAAAAGATTCTAGGCTTCATAAACAAAAATTCACAATGTACTTTCAAAATCATTTACAAGGTGGAGCGTAGTAATTTACTTTTTGAATTAAAAGGTGCCCTTAAATTTAAGTCGTAAAATTTGTGCTTTTAATATGTTTTAGTTTTCGAAATGATTTTATGAAAACCTAACTAATCTTCATTCAAACTTTCCAAATTTTTGGCATGTTGTTGATTACCGTCCAGTTGACTTTTAACTCCCGTGGATTTGATTTAACAAGTAGTTGATCTTCCTGGGACACAACCATCTTGAATTCAGCGCTCTGTGATTATTTTTAAGGGATCATTTAAGATAATACCTCAAAAAAAGTTCGAAGTTAAATCGACCGTGGACAGTCATTGTTTGGAGAGTTTTTTCAAGACCAAAATTGTAGTCTAGCAATGTTCTATGGGAAACTGTTGTATTCAGCGTAACCCCTTGCTGGTATCTAGGCACTGCGTGCTGTTATTCAGGTTTTGCCCCGGCCGACAGAAAACGTAAAAGTCCAAAAAAACTTCATAGTTCATATCAAAACCAAAGTCAAGGCTTCGTGGCGTCGGCCTGGTAATCCAGAGGTCGCGGGTTCGACATCCAGTTGGGACATAATAAGTTATGATCCCATTTGGGATTTCGACCACATAATAATTCGTTTAGAGCTTACTGCTGGAATAATAGGATTTATTAGTTTGAATCGAGCAGTATTTAAATAAGGCGATATTATTTAATGTAATATTGCAATTGCTATACAGAGAGGTAATGCTGTGAGAATTAGAGGAACTCTTCCAACCTCTGAAAAATTGGAAGAAATCTTTTATTTGTAAGATGTTCGTTGTGTTGTGTTGTGTTTGTTTTATTATAAAAATTATGTAGGTATTCCTGCTAGATTTTTAAACATCAAAATTTCAAGTCAGAATTCTAGGAAGACATGACATCCAAAGAAGGCGTTTCAAGGACAAGCTCAATAAGGAGATGAGTGGAGAAAAAATTGATTTTTTTTTTTTTTTTTTTTTTTTTTTTATAATAATAATGATATAGCTTTAGTAGTTACTTCTAGGTCGCAACGATGGAGGTATGGATCCGGGAGGAGGACCTGGCCTCTTTCCTTTCATACTGAGGATGGCATTCTTGCCCTGGAGCAAATGGTTCACAGTGGGGGCTGAGTTAGCAGCGGGCGTAGAAGCGGTCTGGCCCAAGTTGACCACTCCTTCATAGGCAGCTGGAATATAACACAGAGGCCATTTTTAATTTTAAAATGCCAGCCTCCGTGGCGTAACGGTTGTGACTACTGCCCGTAGTCCAGAGATCCTGAGTTCGATTCCCGGTTGGAGCAGACTTTTCGCACAGGAAATTCTGTTCCCTCCGAACATGTGAGGCTCGCAATTCCGGCCCTACCCAGGCTCGGTGAGGTTAATGTGGGTAGCTGGTACGATTCCCAGCGAATGGAGGATAAAACCCCCGTCCTGTCTACCTCAAGTCAGGACGTTAAAACCAAATAGAATCAATGGACATGAAAGGAGCCTAGACATTAGATCGGGGCGTCCATATAATCCTCACACCACCGTGATTTAGGTATCAATATCTATCTCATGGACACGGGAATTATTAATTTAAAAAAATCCTTGAGATTGATTGTAACAAACAACCAGTTTCAATCAATAATCAATTACTAAACAAATGTTCCTAATATAGTTTATAAATTTATACTCGTATTAATGTTCTTATTTCGTGGCTATGAAACAGCAGCTATTATAGACGCTAGTGGTATGTGTTGTAGCTTGCCCATCCCGGAGTATACCACTCCACTGATGAGGGAGAAGTGACACAATACTTCCCATTTAGGTGCTGGTTCAACACGAGCATGTGCATACTTTTCACAATTACCACTGAGCTAGTCGTGCACTCTTGAATTCCTTTATTTTATTTTTTTAAATCCACATATTCTTTGCCTAACTCACCATTGAAGATGATGTGTGCCTGTCTTTGTCGCTCGCGCAGCTTACAGTACTGTTTCTTCAAGGCAGATATATCCAGTGCTATCTTCTCCCTGTCTTCACTCAGGTTTGAATAGGAAGACGCCTTCGAGGGGGACATTGGACGAGATAGGGAGGAATCTAAAGGGGAGAAGCAAAACATTTATTGGAAAATAATAATAAATTGAAAAAAGTGACCGATTACAATGCTCTCTCAACCTTATTACAGGTAATTGAAAGAAAAAATGGACTGGTATGATCATAACATTCACTACACAACTTTCTTTTACTTATGTGTAAGTAAAAATACTGATAGTAGAAAGAATCTGTCCGTGCGCTGTGGTAATGTTGACTAATTGTCTTCTTAACGTACGCACCTGACTTCCGGGACTTGAAGAATTCGTACGCAGTGACAATGTTAGCTAGTTTATCGTACGCACCTGACTTGCGGGACTTGAAGAATCCTTACGCAGTGGCAATGTTGGCTACTTTATCGTACGCACCTGACTTGCGGGACTTGAAGAATCCTTACGCAGTGGCAATGTTGGCTACTTTATCGTACGCACCTGACTTGCGGGACTTGAAGAAACCGTACGCGGTGGCAATGTTGGCTACTTTATCGTACGCACCTGACTTGCGGGACTTGAAGAATCCGTACGCAGTGGCAATGTTGGCTACTTTGTCTTCCTCCTCGTCTGTGTCCTCCACTTCATCCTCAGCGTAGAACAATCTTAACCCTTTCCTCGCTACCTGGGTCCAGGGTGTGATGTTGTACAGGTATCTCTCTCGCATCTCCGTCAGTTCTGGGAAGCTTATTGTGGTGATGTCCTAAGGGATGAAAGTTAAACATAATGAGAAATCACCTGTCTCCATTTCCCCTCTGACTTGTTTCCGAATTTTGTATTATTAAACATGAAATTTACAATTATTGCTGTCGTAGCTATAAAATTACACATGTATTGTTCTTTTCTCACCAGAAATGATAAAAATAAATACCTTTAGTCTCCACCAATTTATATGTAAGAATCTCATGCTAGAAATAAACGAAGTAAAAAAAAACTTTTACTCAAAGCCATTTTTTTGCCGCAACAAATTAGTCCAGTCAATTTGGAAAAAATATGGGCAAACCACAGAATCAGAGATAAGAAGCTGGAAATTTGAATTCCACAATGAAGGTGTAATACTGTGCTCATTAATTCTGTCCAAAACCTAGCGCTATTTTCAGTTCTTCTTTTACTTTGCCTTTTCCCAATTCTGATTGGCCAATCTCGTGGTCGTTTAACTACCACATTAATCAATTTTTTTAAATAATAAGAAATGTTTTATTTAGTTTTATTAAATATAAAAAACTTGTCCCAGGGACCGTCCTTCCGGAAGGGAACCGAGGATGCAAGAAGCATTTCCTCTTTGAATAGCCAGACCAATTTTTTGGTAAAGAAAATGATTGGAACGGGGATCACCCGTAATTCCAATCAATCAAATTACCTTAATTAAGTTATTGGCATCTATGGTTCCGAACTCTAGCATCTCCCTAGTGAGGACTCCCATAATACTGTAGAACTCATCGGCACTCTCCACCATCATAATGCGACTGAAATATAGTGGAAATTCAAATTGGCTTTATCAAAAGAAAATCTTGATTAAAAGGTAGGTAAGCAACTTTCTAGTTGACAAAATGACATGCCCATAAAAAATAGCGTCACAGCTATGTCATAGGCGAGTGGACAATTAGGGCGAAATTAATAAACAACATCGACATCTTAAGCATTAGTTTCCCCCATCTAAGACAATACGGAAAATCTTGACTTAGCTCCACAGAGGAAATACAAAAACGACTATTAATTCCGCCCTTATAGGCTCTTGATTTCAGGGATGTACCTATGTACATGTACTGTACAGTTGTACACTATCTGTCAGCCGGGACAATTGCCCATAGAAAATGAAAGCATTCAAATAAAGAGACAACAATAAATATTATAAAGGTAATTACTTAATATAGCCCCCCAGTGGCAGATAAAGAAAGTTATAAGATGTTCACTCACACCACATAGGAGCTAAAGCTTCATCCATAAAGATTAAATTTATTAATAGATACATACCTGTATATTTATCTTCTAGCTATACAGAAAAAGCAACCATCTCATATCAGCCATTTTCATTTGATAAAAGAAAATGCCATTAGATAATGAACAAGCTTACTCTGACAAGGAATTCCAGATGGCTAAAGCTGTTTGCAAAAGGATTGCATTGCCCTCGAGGAAGATCAAATCCCAGACGCGTAGCACCGTGGCTTGCGGAAGACAGTTGGAGAAGAGGGTGAGGAACCACTGCATGGTGAACACGTTGGTCAGTGGCGGCTCGTAGCTTGTACCTGCCCAACAGAAATACTTCTTGTAAGAATTTCTTGAGTGGAAGAAAGTGAACCTGCCATACTCAACCTCGACACGACAAGCTTTTTTTTGTTTTGAATCATAAGGGCTGAATTATACAACATGAGCCAGGCACTCCCTCAACTCGGAGATAAAACTAATCATAGCGCACTAGAGTCCGACTTTAGGGACAGTCTGGCATAACTTAAATTTAATCCTGTTTTATAATTTGGCCCCTAGACTAATTATTATTTGTCTTAGTTGTAAAGTAAAAGACCAATTTCCATTATTTACTTTAAAAATGCCTTCATAACTATTTATTTTTTAAATAGTCACCGTGGCAGAGTGAGTTAGCAGGCTAGGCATAGTAAGCATGGTGACCTGGGTTCGATTCCCAGCGGGTAGTAACTTTTCTGCTCTGTACTTGGATGTTCGGGGTCCACTCATACCTCGTGAGGAGAAGTGATTGGTTACTTGTTTGAGTAAGGACCAGTGCCGGTATTACCAGAGTAAAAAGGCATTAACAGTAGTAATGCTGCGCTACCCACAAAAATTGTGAAAAGGCCTTGTGCTTCACCACAAATAAAATCATCATAGGGTGGCGTCATCATGAACAATGGTAGCTAGACAGTGGAGGAGTGACTCAGCACTTCTATCACTGTCTTTACAAGGAGGCTAATATTTGACAAGGGCCCCCAAAACCGAGCCAATACTGGTCTACTCCCTGTTTATGGTCCCCCAGCCAGACTACTGGTCTACTCCCTGTTTATGGTCCCCCAGCCAGACTGCTGGTCTACTCCCTGTTTATAGACCCTCAGCCAGACTGCTGGTCTACTCCCTGTTTATGGTCCCCCAGACAGACTGCTGGTCTACTCCCTGTTTATAGTCCCCCAGCCAAACTACTGGTCTACTCCCTGTTTATGGTCCCCTAGCCAGACTACTGGTCTACTCCCTGTTTATAGTCCCCCAGCCAGACTGCTGGTCTACTCCGTGTTTATGGTCCCCCCAGCCAGACTGCTGGTCTGCTCCCTGTTTATAGTCCCCCAGCCAGACTACTGGTCGACTCCCTGTTTATGGTCCCCCAGCCAGACTGCTGGTCTACTCCCTGTTTATAGTCCCCCAGCCAGACTGCTGGTCTACTCCCTGTTTATAGTCCCCCAGCCAGACTCATCATCAGTATCAGTATAAACATAAAAGTGAGAAGTTGTACTAGATGTACATGAATATCAGAACATGCCTGGACAGCTGTTTCGAGCTTATTTGCTCTCATCAGCAGGTAATAGTTCTGAATATCCATTTTTTTATCCAGTAAGCTCTCTCACCTGAGTCCTTGGAGTCATTCTGAAGCTGCTCGAGGTGTCTGGAGAGAGCAGGCAACTTGACGCGGAGCAAATCTCGGAAGACAGCCATATCTACCGACAGACCTTGCAAACTGTTGGCAAAGTAGCTCTCTGGCAGTACTCCTTCGATAAGATATATCATCACCTGTGAAATGGAAAATACGATGGATATCATTATTGCATACAGCGCAAGATAATTTATTTTTTATTTTTACAAGATATATTTAAAAAAAAAAAAAAATATCATTATTATTATTATTACTGTCCTAGGTCCTATTCCAAAAAACTACTCTCACTCTCAAAATCACCGAATCTCCCTTTCGACCGTAAAATTTTGTTCAAATAACGCACTTTCTGAATGCATTGTAATCTAATGTAATAAACCGCCTTTATTTGTAGATACAATCAAACACCTCGGCCGAGGTGTGAAAAACGCCCTGTACAAAGAAAGAGACAGCGTGGCAGAGAGTGTAAGGTAACGAAAATCATAATTCCCATGCATTTCATATATTAAATTTATGGTATATAAAACATGTACAAAATCAGATTAATATCTGAATGCATTTTTAAAAGAAATTTGACTAATGAAAGGGGGATTTTGAGAGTTAGATTGCTTTTTGGAAGGATGCCCTGGAGCAGATAGCAGATCCGACGAATCGCGCTGCCGTTCTTACCTCGTTCCATTCAACTTTTGTTATGAGATCCTTGCCGTCATCCAATGTTTAGAAGATTTTTTTCGAACTCTAGAACTAGATAAATATTATTTATTTTAAATGGTTATATAATAAAAAGCTAATTAATTGTTTGCATGATAATGATGCTCCGAGCATTTACTACCACCTATTCTACCACCTCAGAGTCTTATTATTATGTAGTCAGTTGGTCACATACTCATATGTACGTGGGACACCCACTATGAATGTATAGTGTTTATAATAATTATAATAAGCCCGGTAAACGGGTGTTTATTAACGGAGCTAGTCCTATTTACAAATGTCAATATAAACACAACAATAAAGGTAAAATAAAATTAAATATATCACAGTCTCAAAAAATATAGTTAAAATAAATGTAAAGATAAAAGCAAAATCAAATATTAGAATGAAAGACAAGGTAAAATCAAGTAGACAAATTTAGATGTTTCGATAAATAAATAATAATACGAGAACCTGACACTCACTTTCACCGATTCCACCTCATTCCGGTCCATGACTTGAAGTATAAGAGCCGCCAGCATGTTGAATCCCTGGCAGTAGCCCACCACTTTGTTCCACCGGGCGTAGCCCAGTAGCACCCGTTTCAGCACCGCTTGATTCTGCTGTCCCGAGGCACCACAGAACAAACTGCACCCGGTCCGGTGTAAGTCCTATGAGGGAGAAAGGAAACTTATATACAGGGTGTATACGACAACAAGCCACTCGAAATGTGAAAAAAATCACTCAATTTTTTTAAGCTGCAACTAATTTGTATTAATTTCTTGTTTTTAACACGTATTTATATTTATACTTAAAAGTAGAGAGAATGAGATCCTGATTAGTGGATGTGCCGGAACAGCCACACATTAACATTCAGAATCTGCACCCCAACTCCTCATCATCTTACCTTCACAATCTGCACCCCCAACTCCTCATCACTCTTACCTTCACAATCTGCACACCCATCAACTCCTCATCATCTTACCTTCACAATCTGCACCCCCAACTCCTCATCACTCTTACCTTCACAATCTGCACCCCCAACTCCTCATCACTCTTACCTTCACAATCTGCACCCCCAACTCCTCATCATCTTACCTTCACAATCTGCACCCCCAACTCCTCATCATCTTACCTTCACAATCTGCACCCCCAACTCCTCATCATCTTACCTTCACAATCTGCACCCCAAAACTCCTCATCATCTTACCTTCACAATCTGCACCCCCAACCCTCATCATCTTACCTTCACAATCTGCACCCCCAACTCCTCATCATCTTACCTTCACAATTTCTGCACCCCAACTCCTCATCACTCTTACCTTCACAATCTGCACCCCCAACTCCTCATCATTTACCTCACATCTGCACCCCCAACTCCTCAATCATCTTACCTTCACAATCTGCACCCCCAACTCCTCATCACTTACCTTCACAATCTGCACCCCCAACTCCTCATCACTTACCTTCCACAAATCTGCACCCGCCCCCAACTCCTCATCACTCTTACCTTCACAATCTGCACCCCCAATCCTCATCATCTTACCTTCACAATCTGCACCCCCAACTCCTCATCATCTTACCTTCACAATCTGCACCCCCAACTCCCTCATCACTCTTACCTTCACAATCTGCACACCCCAACTCCTCATCACTCTTACCTTCACAATCTGCACCCCAACTCCTCATCATCTTACCTTCACAATCTGCACCCCCAACTCCTCATCATCTTACCTTCACAATCTGCACCCCCAACTCCCATCATCTTACCTTCCACAACTGCACCCCCCAACTCCTCATCATCTTACCTTCACAATCTGCACCCCCAACTCCTCATCATCTTACCTTCACAATCTGCACCCCCAACTCCTCATCTCATTACCTTCACAATCTGCACCCCCAACTCCTCATCACTCTACTTCACCACTCTTACCTTCACAATCTGCAACCCCCAACTCCTCATCACCTTACCTCACAATCTGCACCCCCAACTCCTCATCATCTTACCTTCACAATCTGCACCCCCAACTCCCATCATCTACCTCACAATCTGCACCCCCAACTCCTCATCACTCTTACCTTCACAATCTGCACCCCCAACTCCTCATCACTCTTACCTTCACAATCTGCACCCCCAACTCCTCATCATCTTACCTTCACAATCTGCACCCCCAACTCCTCATCATCTTACCTTCACAATCTGCACCCCCAACTCCTCATCATCTTACTTCACAATCTGCACCCCCAACTCCTCATCATCTTACCTTCACAATCTGCACCCCCAACTCCTCATCATTTACCTTCACAATCTGCACCCCCAACTCCTCATCATCTTACCTTCACAACTGCACCCCCAACTCCTCATCATCTTACCTTCACAATCTGCACCCCCAACTCCTCATCATCTTACCTTCACAATCTGCACCCCAACCCTCTCACTCTTACCTTCACAATCTGCACCCCCAACTCCTCATCACTTACTTCAAATCTGCACCCCCAACTCCTCATCACTCTTACCTTCACAATCTGCACCCCAACTCCTCATCACTCTACCTCACAATCTGCACCCCCAACTCTCATCACTCTTACCTTCACAATCTGCACCCCCAACTCCTCACATCTTACCTTCACAATCTGCCACCCCCAACTCCTCATCATCTTACCTTCACAATCGCACCCCAACCCCATCACTCTTACCTTCACAATCTGCACCCCCAACTCCTCACACTCTACCTTCACAATCTGCACCCCCAACTCCTCATCATCTTACCTTCACAATCTGCACCCCCAACTCCTCATCATCTACCTTCACAATCTGCACCCCCAACTCCTCATCATCTTACCTTCACAATCTGCACCCCCAACTCCTCATCATCTTACCTTCACAATCTGCACCCCCAACTCCTCATCATCTTACCTTCACAACTGCACCCCCAACTCCTCATCATCTACCTTCACAATCTGCACCCCCAACTCCTCATCACTCTTACCTCACAATCTGCACCCCCAACTCCTCATCATCTTACCTTCACAATCTGCACCCCCAACTCCCATCACTCTTACCTTCACAATCTGCACCCCCAACTCCTCATCATCTTACCTTCACAATCTGCACCCCCAACTCCTCATCATCTTACCTTCACAATCTGCACCCCCAACTCCTCATCACTCTTACCTTCACAATCTGCACCCCCAACTCCTCATCACTCTTACCTTCACAATCTGCACCCCCAACTCCTCATCATCTTACCTTCACAATCTGCACCCCCAACTCCTCATCATCTTACCTTCACAATCTGCACCCCCAACTCCTCATCACTCTTACCTTCACAATCTGCACCCCCAACTCCTCATCACTCTTACCTTCACAATCTGCACCCCCAACTCCTCATCATCTTACCTTCACAATCTGCACCCCCAACTCCTCATCATCTTACCTTCACAATCTGCACCCCCAACTCCTCATCATCTGGGTTGCTCCACTCATTGAAGCACAGCTTCTCCGCTTGCACCCAGTCCACTCCGCGGGAGACCAAATGCTTCTCAGCGAGGGTTAGCCATAGCTGAAACAGGGGATAATTTGTTTTCTCCACATTTCCTCACGTTCCTCCCTTCCTCTTTGCCACTAATCTCATGGTATCCTCACACTTTTTAATTCCTCACGTTTTCTTTTTTTTTAAATACCTATCTCTCTCTCAGCTTATTTTATTATCACGTTATTGCTTAGCGTCTCTTGAACATTTAGGTGTTTTGAGACGGGGATTTTAACCTTCGTTTGTTGAAAACTCTAAAACCAGCTACCCACATTGACTTCACATAACATCACGAAGATTCGAATTTGAGTGATAGGTATTAGGTACTCACGAAGTACTAACCTCGCTGTAATAGTAATAACACTCTAATGGAAGGTAACCACCAGGCGAGGTTAATACTCAAAGCATTTTCTACGACCTAACCCACAGAGTCTTATTATTATGTGGTCGTAAATTCAAATTAATGAGTAAAAATTCATGCACTGGGTGGGATTACCAGACTAGCGCGTTAAAAACTTGACTATCAGTGCACAGTACGTTGCTTCACTTCGATGATTTGACGAGAGCTGGTGTATTCAACGTGCTATCGACCGACGGTGACATAGGCTCTCTCCCAGCTTATTACACCATACCTGCTCAACCGAAGGAATGTGTATACAACTTTTGTAAGATTCGGTTCATTTGATATTTATATCTTACATAAAGGTAAGGCAAGTGAAAAATCTCCTGACGGAAAAGACCTTTCATCTAACTATGGAAACTTTTAATTTTGTATAATGAACGAAATGATAACATATATTATACCTAACTGTGATACAAATTATTATTTTATGCCCCTCTCACTGTCATGATGAGATTTGCAAATGAGTTAAATCTGTGATATTATATGTAATTTTAATTGTTGTTTGTTGAATTTTAATTTAATTTGTAATGTAAACGACTGTTTTTGATATGTAATCTTGTTTAACTGTACATTGAGCTCGCCCGTTAATAAATTAAAAAAAAAAATTAAATAAAAATAATGTACGTACAGTGAAGAAAATACTAGAAGTTAGTGTTTAATAGCTCTCTCCCAGCTTATTACACCATACCTGCTCAACCGAAGGAATGTGTATACAACTTTTGTAAGATTCGGTTCATTTGATATTTATATCTTACATAAAGGTAAGGCAAGTGAAAAATCTCCTGACGGAAAAGACCTTTCATCTAACTATGGAAACTTTTAATTTTGTATAATGAACGAAATGATAACATATATTATACCTAACTGTGATACAAATTATTATTTTATGCCCCTCTCACTGTCATGATGAGATTTGCAAATGAGTTAAATCTGTGATATTATATGTAATTTTAATTGTTGTTTGTTGAATTTTAATTTAATTTGTAATGTAAACGACTGTTTTTGATATGTAATCTTGTTTAACTGTACATTGAGCTCGCCCGTTAATAAATTAAAAAAAAAAAATTAAATAAAAATAATGTACGTACAGTGAAGAAAATACTAGAAGTTAGTGTTTAATAACTTTATTTTTCATGTATCCTTACGGTTTTCCTGAATTCTTGAGGGATGCCTCCAGACAGCCTGGCGACCATTTTCATGGCGCTGTGCCACTGCTCAAACCCGCTGTCTCCCGGGCTGGGAGACACACTGAACTTCATTTTGGTGTCCTCACCTGAAATCAACAGATCTTAGATAAAATTGAGCTTATGTCTAAGAAGAATAGATCTTGGGTCTGTTCAGTCAGGAGACAATACGTTACAGCGTATGACATGTCACTGAATTTCGTTTTGGTGTCCTCACCTGAAATCAACAGATCTTAGATAAAATTGAGCTTATGTCTAAGAAGGATAGATCTTGGGTGTGTTCAGTTAGAAGACAATACGTTACAGCGTATGACATGAATCACTGAATTTCGTTTTGGTGTCCTCACCTGAAATCAACAGATCTTAGATAAAATTAAGCTTAGGTCTAAGAAGAATAGATCTTGGGTCAGTCAGAAGACAATACGTTACAGCGTATGACATGAATCGCCGCGCCGTAACAGTGGGGGTCAGAACTATGGTCTTAGGCTGCTAGCACAATAGCTGCTCTCCTAGGGTAATTGGCTAATTGGGCTAGTGATCAATACAAAATTTGTCATAAATTCAGAACGTTTAAAAGGTTTGACCGTTTCAACATTTTTCATAAATCTTACCGTTCAGGAAGAATTGCCAAAAGCCGCCAGACATCTGTCGAAATACCGCCATTGGTGCCTTGTTTCATGAATCGATGAATCAGATGAGTCTGGTGTGCGAAAAATAAACCATTGTGTTTATTCTTCTGTATAAATAATAAAATTTATGTACATTGTATAATTTTTACCTGCATAATTTTTATGTTACTGTGTATTAAAAAATAATATTTTCCTGTTCGTCATGATATAGGTATTAATTATTTATATATATGTATTTCCGCAAATGAAAATAATAATATGTAGATACATTGTACGTAATGTACGTGTTCAATCAAGGGAATGATTTTTTTTTTTTTTCTCGTCCGACAGTAAATCATAGCAAACTTGGCAAATTTGGTTCAGATAGGGTTTAAATGATAGGTACTAAAAGAGTACACAAGCATGATGACAATTTTCAACTGACAAAACTGTTCAAAGATGGCGGATATCAGGTGGAAGAGGAGCCCCGTAGTTGAACGACCTGAGACCTCAAAAACAGACCGTAAAGTGCAAACTATCTGAATTCATAATTGTCATCGGTTAAGTTCTGGAGTCTGCCTGATTGTCGATCAAGTTATCATTAATAAAATGAATGCGCACATCATGATCACCGAAGATTGTGGTATGTGTAAGAATTGTGCCAACAACGTTTCAAAAGTGATAACCACCCAAAAAATCTCCAAACTCACCGCATACCTAAACGAGTTAGCCATCCAACTTTTACCCAATACCCAATCGCCTAAATGTCCAGAAGAAGTTAAATCTTCCCTCATGGGACTATCAGTGTCAAAAAATCTACGACGACGTGGTTCCGGAATCCGCCTACCACAGAGGCTTTGATGCATGGAAAAACTTTGAGGAAAATTAAGGTAATATAACATCCTATGAAGTAGAACTATTTTCCATTTCCCTATAATTATACTATACTGACAATGGCTGACTTCAGGCAGAATTTGCTGACTCTTACTTGCTCAGTAGTAGAAGCCACCAGTAATTGCCAGTTCCATAGGAGTCAGAAGAGAAGATGTCACAAAAGGTTGTCTTGTATCTCCCAGTGGTGCAGGTGAGAAATACCTTTCCAGTTTACATACTGATAAGGCAGGCTAGAGTCAAACAACATGCAGCCGGTTCTAAGAAGTTATGTGAGGGTTATACGTTGTGCTAACAAAACACCTCACAAAGCCCTTCTTCTCTTAGAAGCCCTTCAAAGCTTAGGAGAAGTACCTTTGTATAAATGTTTCTTTATAAAGAAAATAAATAAATAAACTATTATTATTAAAAAAAGAAGCCTTGGTATGAATTGCCAACACCAAGCCTCGGAACAGAACGGACTATCACAGATACGTCTTTGAAACTCCAATGTGCACTATACCTACCTGAGAAAAACGGAACAAACCTATAATTCGTTTTGGTCAATGGACCGTTCGCTCTCTGACGACACAAGGAGCAAGTGAAATACTCTCCGAAGAACTTAAACAATATAGACGAATGGACGTAATAGCAGTACAAGAAGTTCAATGTCCTGTTGGAGGAAAAGAAAGCACTTCTGAAAATTACCAAATTTAATATACTGAAGTAGAGGAAATATGTAGAAATGGGTGTCTGGAAAAGGTTCTGCATTACAGAAATAACTATATTCGTCGGTAATATGTTTCAAGGCAATACACGAGCGTATTTTAACATTTAAAGTTCAAAGCACAAGTAAGACGGATGGGAGATGGGACACATAATAAGAAATGATGATAATTAGAACAGTATAAGGAAATCGACCAGAAGGATGTAGACCCAAAGAGAAGACCCAAGAAAGGATAGAAATGGTTGACCAAGTGAAGACGTAAAATATTAGGTCTCTTTCCGTTTTCCAAAGATTCGATCAGTGAATCAATAAATTAATGTCAATATTGAAAGCTGTTTTTTTTATCGAATTAGGAAGTTTTAACCAATATGTATTATTGCCGTTTACAGGATTTACATAGTTCTTCTTAAGATTTAGATGAAGTGAATGAGGTTCATGAGGTTGATGTTTTAAAAATGCATCAATTTTGCTTTAGTTTAAATACCTCCGAAGTCCAAGTTGGATCAGCTAATGCCTTAACAAATCCTTCGAGGTCTTTCCGAAAATTTGAAAGTTGTCATATTATATAAAAATATAAACTTTTATGTGGAACAGAAATATTACATAGGTACATCAAAATGAATACATATATCAGAAAAACTGGTTCCAATTCAGCTTATTTGCTGAGGTACTGTTATATTATTTTTATAAAATAATATTGTAAGTATCAGTATCAACCTAAGTACATTTGATATCCAACCACAAAATCGAATATCATTAGGATGCGTTGTCCATCAGGGTTCTTTCAAAAAGAACTAAACTAAACAACTAAAAAGAGGAATAACTGCAGAACAGCTGGAAGAAATAGATAAGGAAGCGGACCTTTAAAATGCCCATCACCTGTTTTTTATTTATTTAGTGTTAAGGAATACATAAGAGCCCTATGTACTCTGTGGCAGCCAAAATCCTCCACTGAAAGTTTTTCTTACGTCCTGAAGTATTATTTCTGTGCTCTACTTGGACACATGTGTCGTTTAATCAAATTATAAATCTTTCCACACAAAAAATACCCTATCTTTTAAAACACAGGGTTACAAAGAGGGTATCGTTTTACCACTCAAAACTTCGTTCGCAATTAGGTTTGGCTGATTTATTTTCACTATTTTCAATTTCCTTGCCGTTTTAGAAGACTTGATTGATTTACCCTACACTGTACAACATTTCCTGATTAACTACACGCGATATTTTAACACTTAAAAAAATATTTTCACTAGTTTTAGAACTACATCGTAAAATATATTTGAAGTGGAAGTCACCCACACACACTCTCTGAGTAATAATACTTCGACTAGATAAAGAAAAGCTCTATTCACAGTGGAAATGGGAAGGGAGAAATTTTCCTTTAAATTACGAGGGGAGCAAAGTGCACGGTTTCCTTTCAACTAGAGCGCATGCCTAAGATAGATTTTTGAATTAACTGGTGTGAACAGCACACGACTTTCCTTATTTTCTAAAAATCCGCCCATTTCTGCCTAATACAAAACCACCAAGACTTAGGGCGAACTTAATGGACAAATTCTATAACTTAAGTCATTGCTAAGCGTCGGTTTTCCCAATCTTACACAGTACGCAAGCCGTGACCTAGCACCACAGAGGTATTACAAAAACGTCTATTAATTCCGCCCTTAATGAATTGTACTTAAAATACTTTTTACTAGTTTCTCGTTATTACCTTAGCAGTTTTGAAAGGGACGCTAAACACCAAAACATAACTTTTTACTAGTCGTTCTTGGTTTACCTCTTAAAAGTTTACCTATTCTCATACTTTATATATATCCTACCTTGTAAACTTATTTTTATTTCTCCGAAACAACGTACGACCTTAGTTTAGAATTAAAACGTAGATATGGTACGCAATAGGGTCCAACACATGCTAACGCACTCAGGACCCTACTGAAACTTTGTAATTAAAAAGGAAGAAGATGATTATATATTGTAAATAAATATATTTCAAGTATTTGTTGAAAAAAAATTGCCAACTTACGAAATCTTTTCAGTTACTTACTGCGCTTTTCCGAGTGAGCTTGCAACAGAGCCGTCACCATGTTGCTATCTGCTTCTTGGCGAGCTATCAACGCCTCTCGCCTCTTCAGCTGTCGAATGAGACGGTTGCCTTCCTGGTGGATGTCGGACTTGAGAGAGCCCAGTAGGACCCAGAGCTCGTTATTGCCTGTATGAGGAGAGAAATGTTTGGGGATGATTGGGTAGAACTGTCACTTAAAAGCGGTTTTTTTTTTATTTGAACGAAGCGAACCGAAGCTGACCTGGTCACTGAAATTCACTTTTTCTTATTTGACCGAACCGAAAAATCCTGACCGTTCTTTCGGTCATGGCTTCTGGTTCGGTAAGAAGAAGAAGAAGTGGATAATTTCAAATGCAAAATGTAAAAAAACACCGATATCTTTAATGTAAACAAACCAGAGTCCCAAAAATCACTTTTTTTATTCTTCAAATTTTGGTTGACCAGTGTTGACCGTTCGGTCTTGTTCAGGCTTTTCGTTCAATTGAAAAAATAAGTTACCGAATTCAAGAAGTTGAACGATAAAGCGGCGGACTTGTAATCGCAGGTCGGTGGTTCAAGTCCCAAGTCAAGCATCTCGTATTTAGTAAAGCGAGTTTGAGTAGTTGTGATACCATGATTGTGATAAACACAAATTGATAATCTTGAGTGTTACCTAAGTTGAGTTTGCACCAAGAATGTTGTTGCGAATACCATTTCAATAGATGCCATAGGATTTTTTATTAACCTAACCCAGCCTGGGTTGGGCCGGGAATGCCAGCAGCTTTGTTTCCATTAAAATATGTAGTAGAAGATTTGAGTAGGTACCTACTCAATCACACTCAAAGTTTATCAATAGTTCTAGTGAATTACTACTGTTCTGTGAAAAACTTGTATCGCGAGAGACTAACAGATTTCAAGTTTGTGTGACTCTCTCCCAGTGAACCAATAATACGGGGTACAAGGTACATGCTACCCGTTAGTAATTGTATTGGTGTGTGTTTGCTTTTCCATACTTTTTCCGACCTTACTAATTTATTACCAGCTATACCAGATTATATAACTTCATGTTTGACAATGTGCTCGCTATCGTAAGAATCACTAATTTTTTACATGAAATCTATGCAGGGAAAGCATATATCCGCGTATTGGGCACTGATGTAGTATACAGGTAGGTAGCTAACATTCAAGAGGTCAATGAACTTACTTTTGCAGGCCAGGACACCTCTTCGGTTTTCATAGTTCTGCCGAAACACATTGCCGGACGAGTCCGTATCATTGCCAGAAGTTCGGGAGCTCCGTGTGAACTCCGAGCCTCGCCTCCCCAGGAGAACACTATTCTCATTGCCTCCATAGATCTCGTAGAGGAGTTTATCCACCAGTTCGGAGACCTTGCGATGGTGCTTGGCCTGCCCGGAGTCAAACTCCACCGTCTCGTAGTTCCAGGCGAACGACTGCGTGGAGCTAGGCGTTCTCGGCGTTGCTTCACCTCTCCTCGTGGAACCAGACGATGCGTCGTCATACAGACCATCAGTGTCAGTCGTGTCTTCTGCGTGGCCATCGAATCTTTCATCCAGGTCTATTTCAAACAGCTCACTTCCATCGCTGAGTCGCTCCTCCGCTTTCTTCACAAGCCTCTCTTCTGTCTTCGCTCGTATGATCTCGCACAGAATCGCGTTGAAGTTGCTGTTGAAACACTCGATCGAATGCTTCTCGAGAGCTTTCCTCTCTTTCGCCGATTTCAAGTTCGCTTTTCGCTGTTCGTTTTTCTGCACGGTTTGCGCGATTTTCTCCCAACTTTCGCACGATCTCTCGGTTGTCTTTCTTCTTGGATTCGGGTTGTCTCGCCTTGAGGAATGCCTCCGTGACGTCATTCACAGGACACGTGTGTAGTTTGTATTCTAAGGCGTTCTGACGGGAAATGACCAGATTGCCGAACACAGGATTAGGGAATATAATGATTGTGTCACTTGCTGGTAGTTTCCCGTTTTTCTTAGTCATATTACTTATTGATAATGAATTTCAGGAAAAGCAACTTTGTTCTTATTTCTTTCTTCTGAGCACAAAAAACATTGATCAAAAACTTATTGATGTCTCTTAAATTTAAAAAGTGAAATAGAAGTTACTCTAATTGCACAGGGGTTCACGGTTCGGTGTAGGATATCACGTTATGAATAATAATGCGGTACTCTTCTTACAATATTGTAGCTGTATTAAAAAACATACTTTAGGTGGTAGATATCTCACATTTTCTACTTCTACTTGGCAAAATAATACTGTTAAAATGTCTCTGCTACGCTGGCTTCATTATTTATTTAATGCTGAACGCTTTTTTTTTTTTTACTAAATAAAGGTACATAGATACTAAATAAAGGTAGACTGAACTACAGGAAAACTCTTCATACTCCGTTACATTATTTCTTCAATAGCATCAAATTTTTTACTCGAAAATACCTTTTCCTCTGATGGAACTTGTAACATTCTTCCTAATCCAATTCTCTACAACTCCTACGCATGAGTTTTGTACGTGTGTAAATTTTGCAATTTTCAAGATTAGTTTTAATCCTCGTACGTGAAAAACTAGAAATACATTTAATCCTCGCGCGTGGAAAACTAGAAGTAGACTGAACCGACGGCTGTCTGTGTGCTGTTGTCTGTAATCAAACTGGGAGCCCTTTCATTCCGTGTTTCAGGGGTTCTATTCAAAACCTAGGTACTCAGAGCTTGAAGTACCCTCTACGCATCTGGGGACCTTAATAATAATAACACCCTTTAGTGGAAGGTAACCACCATGCGAGGTTGATGCTCAAAGCATTTTCTACCACCTAACCCTCAGAGTCTTATTATTATGTGGTCACAAACTCAAATTAATGAGGAAAAAATGCATGCACTGGCTGGTATTCGAATCAACGGATCCCTACGCTACCTGGATTACCAGACTAGCGCGTTAACCACTTGACTACCAGTGTACTAACCCAGTGACCCTTGGTATTCAATAAGCCAGGCAAGCGCATCGGGCAAAGTCAGCCCATAGAAAATATATTAAAAAACTGGCCTGCGGCTGAGCTCGAGACACGTTAGGGCAATACTTTTTCTTCGTCGATTGTTTAAGACATTGTTCCTTGTATATATGTGTGTGTCTGTCTCACACAAGATATCTCAATAACCGCCTGAGATAGAGACTTGAAATTCGGTATAGGATCTTTATATCTGAAGATAGGATGCAACACGACGCATTTGTTAGCCGTCAAAATCTACCCGAAGCCAGCGTCGGCGTCGATGGCATGTTGACTACACCCTTCTCGATCTGTCACTGAAGTTAAGCAATGAGCAAGGTTTGGATGTTAGGCAATTCCCTGCCTTACCCAGGCTAGGTGAGGTTGATGTAGCTAGTAGCTTTGTGAGTTTCCAGCGAATGGAACGTAAAACTCTTGTTTGGAATGACCATAACAAGAGAGGAATGACCATAAGAAGAGATTTTGCGATAAGCAAAAAAATCTTACTGAACAGAATTGAAGATAATTATTACAACAAAAAATTAAACGTCTGTTTGTTTGTCGTAAGAATGAATGGGGTCATTTCTCACCGTCCTGTGTACATAGGAACAAAGATAAATACCCGACTGATGCGTGGTATAATGATCACCAACATAACATATAGAGCAAGTGCTCAAAATATAGAATTCACCCGGCGCGCATATCAGCATATCTATTGCTCGCTTTAACACATGTCCGTGCTATGTTGTCATGCCCGTGATATATTTCCAATGAGTAATACGGAGATAGAAAAGTGCGGGGATGGGCAGAGTACATTCTACCTACCGTTTTTATTTAAAGCTTTTTCCGACTGTTAACCGCTTGCAATGAATCGTAAAATTCACAATGAAACGTATATTAATAATATAACACTCTTTAGTTAAAGGTAACCACCAGGCGAGGTTGTTGCTCAAAGCATTTTTTACCACCTAACCCTCAGAGTCTTATTATTATGTGGTCACAAAATCAAAATGAGGAAAAATTCATGCACTGGGTGGGCTTCGAACCAACGGACCCCTACGCTACCTGGATTACCAGACTAGCGCGTTAACCACTTGACTACCAATGCTTATACATGAGACGTGCATTTTCAAACCGTTCGAAGTGCCACAGCCCTTCAAAAAGATTTTTTGTGGTTAATAGGTATGAAATATACCTTGATGTCGGGTTCGAAACCCAGCCAGGGCAAGACAAGTTATCCTCCCACTTACCACATAATAATACGTCTTGTGCTTACTGCTGGAATAATGGGACTCAATAGTCCTAATCGGGCAGTATAAATAAGGCGATATTATTATTGTTCATTTGTCACTCTATGTGAAACCCAGAGTTCTAGTGTCACCCTATCGGTAGTTTTTGTACTTCAGTTGTTGTGCATGTCATAACATTTCATACACCATACTAGTCTTGTGCAAAAAATGCATCACCGAGCACGGAGGTACCCCTATAGTGGACCTGAAGGTGTACAGACTATTCAAACTAAACAAAATACATTTGTTTAAGGGTACTATGCACTGGTAGTCAAGTGCTTAACGCGCCAGTCTGATAATCCAGGTAGCGTAGGGATCCGTTGGTTCGAATCCCACCCAGTGCATGAATTTTTCCTCATTCATTTGAGTTCAAGACTACATATTAATAAGTCTCTAAGAGTTAGGTGGTAGAAAATGCTTTGACCATTAACCTCGCCTGGAGGTTACCTTCCACTAAAGAGTGTTATTATTATTATTATGTACCTACAGTCGAACCTGGATATATTAGAACCCCAAGGACAGTGCATTGGTAGTAAAGTGGTCAAAGCGCTACTGTGGTAATCCATGTAGCGTGGGGATCCGCTGGTTCGAATCCCACGCAATTAATGATTTTTTCGTCATTTATTTGAGAATATGACAGTTATGCCTCCCAGTAATGCTGACTCGGCATTACCATTGTCTATTGTTCTATTGTTTTCGATCAGCTTGAGTCAGTCTCTGTTCAGCACTCAATCTTACAAGTATCTAGATCTCAGCGTAAATGAGATCGTAATATTATCATAGTGCTTTGGAAATAACGTTTATTTCTTTATTATTTTATTATACATTAAAATTAATACTTAATTTAAGTTCTTGGGAAAATAAATAAACCTTTTTTAAAAAACCTAAACCCACAGTTCTCCCACCTAATTGGCGCAGTACGGACTGGATTTTTTTAAGTTTTGGAAAGTGCAAATTTCCAGACGAAAGGATCCAGAAAGAACCTATATCACATCTCTACGGAGGATCTTCCCATTTCATTCATCTGTTACTTCCATTGGATACATCTACTTCCCATTACATCGTAGTGCCTGAGCTCAACCTGTGATTCTTCAACTGAACGGAAATCAGTGAGTCGCATGAGTGCAGGACCGGACCCAGCGTAGCGACCCAAGTCAAGCGCGGTGATGCAGACTATGCAGTATATGAGGAGGATCATTTTCTTGTTGTAAGAATTATTATTTTATTTCTTTATTCAAAGGTTTTCAATATTTGCATCTTTATGATTTTAGTTACTAAATATATTTCTCTATAATCTTTCATAATATTTTAATTTAAAAAAGTGTACAATTAAATAATTGTACCATCAATTAATTTCAAAACGGCTTCTAGTATTTCTAGTAGTGAAAGCGATTTGAATACTGTCCATTCAGAATCGAATTCTGAAGCTGGTGATTTATTTTTGGGTAACGAATACCTACATCGTGATTTAGAAATCGAAGAAACTTTAATTAATTTATTCAATAATTTTGATATAAATAACAGCGCTATGGCGCCTCCTGAACTAAAAGAACATTATCTTAACATGATTCCGAATTTCTCGGGGGAGGTTCAACTCCTCCCAGACTTTATACGGGTGTGCGAGAGTCTAGTTACTCATTTCTATGACACACAAAACCCGGACAACTATCAAAATGTTTGTTTGATGCTAAATATCAAAGCAAAAATCACTGGGCAAGCAAAACTGAACCTTAGTAGCTACACATTAGAAACTTGGGATGATTTGAAAAAAGCGCTGCTAAATACCTATGGGGATAAAAGAGATTGTTTTACCCTGGTATTTGAAATGTGTAACGTGAGACAAGGAAACCTCAGTGCACATGAATTTCACACCAAAATTCAAACATATATAAATTTACATGCTAGTTATGTAGACACACACAATGTTGCAGGTAAGAGTGAAATAAAACAATACGTAGCCGAACTCGGTTTGCGTTCATTTCTTAGGAACCTCAAAGAGCCATTGGGTTCAATCATGAGAACAAGAAACCCGCAGGATCTTAATGATGCTCTCAATATTCTAACTAACGAATATCAGATGGAGGCGAACTACAGAGGAAATCAATCGTCATCATCAAGATACCCTCCAAATTCATCTAATCGTCAGACGAACCAGTACACAGGAAACTCTTTTCAGCGTTCCCAAAATCAGAATCAAAATCAACAAAACTGGAACCAAAACAGAAATTTCCAGCAAAAGAATACCTTCAACAGTAGCAACAGTGCAAACTGGCGAAATCAACAAAACCAACAAACTCCAGGAAACTCACGGCAAAACGTTTGGAACAAACAAGAAGGAAACCTGCCGAAACCAACGCCTATGAGCGCCCAGACACTCCGCAGTAATTTACATAATGTGGAATTAGGATCCATGCCGTTCCCAGAGGAATACTACCCTCCCAACCCACCTATTGCAGAGGAGGAAATCATGCAGCCAGAAGAAGATTATGGCAATGAGACAATTCAAAACGAGGATTTTCGATTCGGAGCCTCGGACAATCAGGAGTACTACTAAACGTAAGTACCAATGTACACAAACTACCATACTTTGTTGTCCCTGATCTAAATTTACGTGTCCTGGTAGATTGTGCCAGCACTAACTCCTTCATGAAACCGGAGATCGCAAAAAAATATTTCAATCAATATATTCGCGAAGATCAATTTGAAATACGAACGGCGCACGGGAAAAGTGTCGAAAAATACAGTGTTGTGATTCCTTCTTTTGATATTTTTAAGAGTTCTGTAAAGTTAAAATTTCATTTATTCAAATTTCATGGACTTTTTGATTGTTTAATTGGTGTAGATATTTTGGAAAAATTACAATTTTGTGTTGATTTTAAAACTAAGACTTTGAAGAATGAAAATATTTCAATCAAACTCCAACTTCAAGACACCAATGTAGAAATAAATAAAATTGAAATATTTCCAACTTGTGAACAAGTTATTAAACTTGATGTAAAAAATCTACAAAATGGATTAGCCCTACTACGTAAACGGGATTTTGGACACTGCTTCATAAATGAGGGCATAGTGAACGTAAAAAATGGAAAAACAATATGCACGTTAGTAAATCCCACGGAACAACAGTTTACATTAACGCCCACACCAATCACTGTGGAAGAACTCACTCATTTCGATATTGTTCAATCACCTAATCTAAATACTATGAGCATCGATGAGTCTTCCTGAAATTTAATTTTAGTATGATTCGTACCAATCATATGAATCAAGAGGAAAAAGAGAAGCTTCAAAACTTATTGGAAGAGTTCAGCGAAATATTTCATGTGGACGGAAATCCCCTAACATGCTCTATGGAAGTCAAGCATAAAATCCACACGTTTGACGAAGTACCGGTTTATACAAGACCTTATCGCTATCCGGAATTTCTCAAAGATGAAGTAAGAAGACAAATAGCTATGATGTTAGATCAAAACATAATCCGCAAATCACATTCTCCCTGGTCGTCACCATTATGGATTGTTCCAAAGAAAGCAGATGCATCGGGCAAAAAGAAGTGGAGAATTGTGATTGATTATAGCAAGCTTAACGATAAGACCATAAGTGATAAATACCCAATACCTAACATAACGGACCTGCTCGATAAGCTCGGACGAGCACAATATTTCACAACGCTAGATCTGGCAAGTGGATATCTCCAGATAGAAATGGATGAAGGCAGCATCGAAAAAACGGCATTTACAGTGGATTCAGGCCACTACGAGTACTTGAGAATGCCGATGGGCCTGAAAAATTCGCCATCAACTTTCCAACGTGTGATGGACGATATTTTGAGGGGATTAGTGAACGAGTGTTGTCTAGTATACCTCGACGATATTATTATCTTTGGGACGTCCTTACAACAACATTTAGATAATGTAAGAAAGGTTTTCAATAGAATTAAAGAATTCAATTTCAAAATCCAGCTGGACAAGTCGGAGTTTCTACGCAAAGAGGTAGACTACTTGGGCCATATAGTAACTAAGGACGGAGTGAAACCAAACCCCAACAAGATAGAAGCTATTAAAATTTTCCCGATCCCGAAAACTCAAAAACAGATCAAAAGCTTTTTGGGTCTTCTAGGTTATTACAGACGATTTATCAAAGATTTTGCAAAAATTACGAAGCCCATGACTAAATGTTTGAAACTCAAAGCAAAAATTAACATTGATGACCCAGAATATAGAACATGCTTTGAAAAATGTAAGAACATATTGATGGATGACCCCATTCTACAATATCCAGATTTTAATAAAGAATTCATCCTCACAACTGACGCCAGCAATGTGGCGTTAGGAGCCGTGCTTTCCCAAGGTACAGTAGGAAGCGACAAACCGGTGGCTTACGCCAGCCGCACACTTAATGATCACGAGAAGAACTACAGCACGACTGAAAAAGAATTGTTGGCCATCGTATGGGCCACCCAGTACTTTAGACCGTATTTATATGGTCGCAGATTCAAAATAATAACAGACCATCGACCATTGCAGTGGCTTATGTCAATGAAGGAACCAAGTTCAAAATTGGTCCGATGGCGATTGAGACTAGAGGAGTACGATTACGAGATAATTTATAAAAAAGGAACAGCCAACACCAATGCAGATGCTCTCTCTAGACTTGATTTAAATGCGAATGAAATGAATGCCATCCAAAAACATATCCAGAAGATAAAAGAGGAGATAGCCACGAGGCGACAAAGCGAAGAAGATGCCTTATCCATGGTAGCACAACCAGATTTGGAGCAGCACAACCCTGAGGAGGAAATAGATTTAGAAGTGCTTGCAAATGAGGCATATGACTTAATTTTTTCAGATCCAGAAATACAACCATTCTTGGATTTAGATATCACCTCCTACTATGCAAATTTCGCAGATGAGGCTCAAGAAGTTTTAAGAGACTTAGAAGAAAATGATGGCTTAATAGAAGAAAGAGAAAATGTTCAACCAGAAATTGAAATGCCTACTGAAGAAAATACTGACATTAATACTATTCACTCCAGTGATGAAAATCCAATCATAGGAATACCAATATCAGAAGCCCCTTTAAACCTGGCTAGAAATCAAGTGGTGATGAAAGTTGTAAATATAACAGCAAAACCTGTAAAAACATTACTATTGCATAAGAACAAATTACGAATGATCCTAGAAGTTCCCGAAGGTAAAATTGAGGACTCTTTGACAGATTTTATAAAAGCATACATATCTCCAGATTTGAAATACAGTGTTTATTTTGAAACACCGCAGTTATACGAAGAACTATCTCGAGCGTTACAAAAACAATTTAGAGGATCTAAAATCAATATGATAAAATGTAATAAAATGTTACAAGACATTACAAACGAAGAGAAAAAACAGGAAATAGTTAGAAATCAACATGAAGGAATAACGAATCACAGAGGAATCAAGGAAACACTCAATCAAATAAAAGAAAAATATTACTGGCCTGACATGGAAGGTACTATTCAAAAATTCATTAATCAATGTGAACTCTGTCTGGTCACGAAATATGACCGTAAACCCCTGAAACCATTCCTGAACAAAACACCCACAGCGACGAAGCCATTTGAAATCATACATATGGACACCTTGAAAATAGAAAATTCTAAATTTCTAACAATTGTTGATTCATTTTCAAAATATGCACAAGCCTTCTCCCTCCCGTCATCACAAGCGATTGACGTGGCGGACAAACTTTTGGAATCCTTCTCTCATCATGGATTACCAAAGTTAATTATTTCCGACAACGGGGCGGAATTTAAAAACTCCATCATTCAAGAATTGTTGACATTTCACAAGATCGACATTCATTTTAATAGTTCCCAACATCCGGAATCAAATGGAATCGTAGAGCGATTCCATTCGACGCTTATTGAACATGTGAGATTATTTAATAATAGAAAAGAATTTCAAAAAGAACCAATTTCTACAAAAGTGAAATATGCACTGTTGGCATATAATAACTCGATACATTCAGTAACCAAGTTAAGACCCATCCATGTTATAACAGGACATTTTGAAACATCAGATCCTATTGAAGGTGAAATCGAGCGTCGTTTGGCCACCAACTATATGAATAATCATAAAGAGAAAATGAAGTTATTATACCAGATTATAAATGAAACGATTGAAGAGAATAAAGACGGTGTACTTGCGAAAGTTAACAAGGGTAGAGAAATCCTACCTCATATTCCAGATAAAATCTTTGTCAAAAACAAGCAAAAGCAGTCAAAGACTAAGAATAAATATAAACCTGAAGAGATCGTAAGTGTTGACAAGGATAAGAAAACAGCCAATATCGTGAAAACCCATCACAACACTTCGGAACGCATACATCTTTCAAACGTTAAAAGACCCCAAAAAAATTGTGTTTCAGGACCCTCCAAGGAGTTTGGGGAGCCATCATCCGAAATCTAACAGTCAATTCGGGTATAGTACCCATCAATCTGGGTGCAGCGCGACTTCAGAATGGCACGCACACAGTCATTCATTATTATGATATTCAACCCATTATCGAGGAAGTTAGCGAACTCCAAAATCAATATAACCATCTTACCCTTACTTTAGCAAATAACACATTTTTCAAAAGGGACCTGGATAATTATAATAAAATTATTGAACATCTGCAAGCATCAATTGAAGAAAAACTTAGTATGCTTTCACCAAACTTTAAAAGAACAAAACGTGCTCTTTTTAACGGATTAGGCTCGGTGATCAAAGCCATTACAGGTAATTTAGACTATAAAGACGGAGATCGTTTTGAAAAAATAATCAAAGAATTGACAACAACTTCTAATACCTTACAGAGTCAACTGAATTTACAGTACACTTTTAACAAAGAATCCGTTAAAAGGTTCGAGGAAACTGTGAAAAACATCGAACATAATGAATTGATTTTGAAATCTAGAATCATGCAATTGACAAATATAATACAGAAGGAATATGATATTCCTAACATATTATTTGCTAAGGACTTGAGCAATCAGTTAGTTATTTTATACAACACAATCCTTAGTATTTTGCAAGAAATAGAAAATTCTATAACATTCTGTCATCTAGGAACTTATCACCCTAGTATCTTAAAACATAATGAATTGATATCAATAATGTCAAAAATAAAGAAAAAATACAGTTACCCTTTGACTTAAATAATTTAGCTAGTATACAGAAAATTATTGATGTAAAATGCAAGATAGAGAATCATAAAAATTTACTTTCTGTCTTTCCCCGTAAATTATGAAACCGTATTTGATTTGTATTTTTTATTGGCAATACCTTCATTAGATAAAAATGGTTTTAGCACTATTATTCCACATAATAAGTATTTTTTAAAGACAGATTCCAACGTAAAACCTTTGAATAGAGAATGTGTGTTAGAAAACCCTTTTCAATGTTATCAAACTGACTTAATTAATGCAATAGATGTTTGTGAAAAAGAAATTCTTTTAAGAGAGAATACTAATAAATGCCAACGAACTCGTTTAGAAATAAACGAAAACCATATTCAGCTGGTACCAGAAATTAATCAATACCTAGCAGTTTTTCCTATACAGGAAGCATTGAAATTCGAGTCCAAGGACAATCTGGAAATTAAAGAACTGCTTGGAGTTTATCTAATTGAGTTACAAAATGATAGCTTAATTTTTAGAAATGAAAAACTTGATATTCAAGTTCAATCTTTTGGCAAACCCACTATTTTAAGTAATGTTAATTTAGATTTAAGTGCTCAAAATTTTTCTGGGATGAAAATAAAGCTTAATAATTTAAAACTTAGTGATATAAATTTAAATCACTTGATTCCAGAAGGGAATGTAAATAGTATGTCTATGGAATCTTTTTCTTATTGGTACATGGTAAATTATCTTACGTTAATTTTAGTTTTATTACTCATATTGTACAATGTTATTTCCAAATATTTCGGTGAAATTTCCAAAATTTTCACAAGGACAGAAGTGAATGATCTATCAGTTAATTTAAACCAACAGCGGGAAGTTTTAACTTCAGCATGTGGTCAAAATGTGCACCCTAATTTAGTACTACCAGATGGTGCCAAATTTTAGGAGGGTGCCTCACTTTAAGAGGGGAGGAGTTATGCCTCCCAGTAATGCTGACTCGGCATTACCATTGTCTATTGTTCTATTGTTTTCGATCAGCTTGAGTCAGTCTCTGTTCAGCACTCAATCTTACAAGTATCTAGATCTCAGCGTAAATGAGATCGTAATATTATCATAGTGCTTTGGAAATAACGTTTATTTCTTTATTATTTTATTATACATTAAAATTAATACTTAATTTAAGTTCTTGGGAAAATAAATAAACCTTTTTTAAAAAACCTAAACCCACAGTTCTCCCACCTAATTTGACTACATAATAATAGGACTGAGAGTTAGGTGGTAGAACATGCTTTGAGCATTTACCTTGCCTGGTGGTTACCTTCCACTAAATAATGAATTTTTCCTCATTTATTTGAGTATGTGACCACATAATAATAAGACTGGGGGTTAGGTGGTATAAAATGCTTTGAGCATCTACCTTGCCTGGTGGTTACCTTCCACTTGAGTATTATTATTATGCTGAAATGCTATATTTTTAATTTCAGTTAGAAGGATGGTGATGTTACTTTTAACATCACCATCTTTTACTTTTAAAGGTGATGTTTTTTTTATCACAATTGAAAATGGAACAATACCTACTTATACCTCATATGAATTAGAAAAATTAGTATGGTAGGCGATTATTTCGAAAATTGAAAGAGTACATTGTGTATTTATTTTATAGTATATCATATCACAACATAACAAAATGTGAGATCTTATTTGAACAATCAATATTATAGTGGTGATGTATAGCTAAGTTAGAGAACAAAGAAGACGAAAGTATGACTTGAACTAGAACCATTTTCTATGGTTTTGTAGCAATTTTGTCGGAAATCGAGCTTGAAAAGAAAGGATAGAAAAAGATCGTCGATCCATGAGACAAAAGATTCCGCGCAAAATGTAGATACAGATTAAACATTTATAGAGAGTGTGATGACTGCTTTGAGACATATGAAAAATTCACGTAAATAGATATTTTAGCCTCAAAATATGGCAGTACGTATTTAAAGAAAGCCAAAGGAGGAAAGGGGATGACCCGAGAAATAGATTGGCGCTGGTTTAAAAGTTAAAGAACTCACAGTTCAAAAGATACGAGTTCGAAACCCGCCAGAGGAATGAAGTTTTCAATTGCTTACTTGTTGAGAATCGAGACTCGTATTTCACGTATTTTGTCAGGAAATTAGTGGGGGGCTATTCCCAGAGTGCTATGATTGCATGGAACATGCCAGTGCAGTCAGATATTCCTCGCTTGCCTAGCACTGTCTTCTCGATAGTAAAACTTAACTTATTCAATTTTCTCATCGTTATCATCTTGTCCACTACAAAAGGAAAACTATCACACGAAAACTACCCCTAGTATATACGTCACATAAGATTTTTGATTCAAAAAGTAAGCAATTAAAAAGTTCATACTTTTGATCGGTTTCAAACTCGTCTTTAAACCAGCTCCAGTCAAAATACTCCCATTTTCTCCTTTTGCACCGCCAGCGATTTCTGAGGGTCAAAAAACTGTCTTTACGTTCATTTATCCCAAGGTACAAGCCGCACAAGTTAACTCTGTACACCATATAGGTAAGTTTTCAACATTGAATCCAATAGTAAAGCTGTAAACTCTAAAAATACAATTCCTAAAAACCATGTGACACTTGAAATTTAGGCTTCCTTTCGTTCACTTTACTTTAGCGACTTTGTAGAAAAAAATAAAAACAAACATGAAATAAGTGAGAACTACAAATAGAAAAATAAAGATAAGGTGACAATACAACAAAAAGAAAAAAGAATTAGAAAAAACATGAGTACTTAAATTACAAGAAAGCAGAATTACACATCAGAGGGCCAAGCTTTTGCGTTGAAACTGACAAGGAAGGACACGAAGTCCCATTGAACTAATGACTGAATATGAACTAAGAAATAAAATTAATAGAACCATCCACTATCCATTGGTGGATTACCCAAAAACTCAGCCCATCCTCATTAAGTCATTACAATACACCTTAACAGACTATTTTTTACGTTACTTAATAAATAAATACCCATTAAACATAATGTATTTATGACTTGAACAAAAATAATATAAAAATAAAACAACTGCAAAGGATCGCTTACAGAAATGGGACTGAATACGTTTAAAGACTTGTAATTGTGACTTAAAATGAATTGTCAACAAAAACAACATTGAAACAGTTTTCATGCCACTAGGACAAATTCAAACCATACTACTGTTTTAATTGGTTCCAATAAGAAATGAATTTGTAGAGCCAACCCATACATTATTGAGATACAACTACTCCTCCATACTATTTAAAAAAGATGAACACTTGCAAGTCCATACTATTTTGGAACAGCGCACTGACTGAACAAGCGAAGAGCTAATGCATTCGGTCCCATAGACTGTGAACGAGCCTTTACAAGAGGTACTATGTGTGACTAGGATACAATCGTTACTAACCATTTTATTGCTGTCTTTTCACAAATAATTGATTAATATACCTACGGCAAAATCTCAATATTTAAACTTTTCTACCTTACAAGTAATGTAAATAATCACCGTAAGGTATAGAAAGTATTGCTATCCATCACTATTTTCGAAATAAAATGATAACATTTTATGACAAAATATTCATTACAGTTCATGTATGAGAAAAACTCGTAGCAATAAAATACGGTATGTACGACTATGGCTAACCCGTTAGTTACAGTTTGGTGAGACGCGACTAAAATCAGAGTCGTAAGGGGACTCCTTACTTAAAAAAAAAAAAAAACATAATAAAAATACAGAATTGAATGGCTTCGATCTATTCAATATTAGAAAATGAAGGGCTCAAGCTAATTTGATAATGGGAACGCCAAGTCATTTGGACCATTGTAGATGGAGAGTGCAGTAGACTGTAGAGAATTGCCTTACATGACATTCGTAAATAAACGTCTCAAAAATCGAATAAGGTCAAAAGACACATTTGATGAGATAGGTACATAGGTTGAGGAACCAAGAGACAATCGTTCTATTAGTTATTCGAGGTACTACAGTATTTATTCCACTGGACTCTCGGATCGCCTTTCCAGTCCATCCGTCGGATTGGACTGGCAGTCTGGATCCGTCAATTTATCCGTACGTGTACTTCTACTATTTATTCCACTCAGTACCTGTTGGGAAAAAAATCCCGAGGTACAAAACAGAAAACACAAGTTGCATATCCAGGCATCGATCACATGAAGTAAAAGTAATAAATATAAACAATATCGCCTCATTTACACTGCCCGATTAGGACTGTCAAGTCCCATTATTCCAGCAGTGAGCCCAAGACGTATTATTATGAGGTAAAAATCCCAAATGGGATGATAACTTGTCATGTCCCGGCTGGGTTTCGAACCCGCGACTTCTGGAATCTCTGGATTCACAGACACAAAAGTAGGTCATTATTTGTAAAAACTATACATAAGATACCTGTATGCAGCCATAGAACATAAATGTAACCATGTGATCTCCATTATTATTTCTGGGGGTCTTTCCTAAAATAATTCCTATGTGCTGTGTCCATTCTTTAGAACTATTGCACTCATGTGACCTACATACTATTATGTAGGTGGTTAAAGTCCAACGCCGTAATTCTATTTCACAATAAAGCCATGTACGGATAAATTGACGCATTTGTACCGTACAGCCCAAGATCTTTAAAATTGGACCGTGCGTGTAAATTCAAACTTATCCGTCGTCTCCTGGACTGTGAGATATCTATTCGTGGATCTGAAGAAGGTCTGGCAGTCTAGATCCGTCGATCCAAATCTATACATGTAAATACAAACTTCAAACCTATATGGACTGTCCATATTTGAAATAAAAAGTGTACACACAGTTCTAGACCGTCGAAGTAGGACTGTGGGGTCTGATCTGTTTCTTTTTTATTATTGATTATTATAGACTGGTTGGAGTTCCACAAGAGAAGCACCAATTATCACACCGACCTCTATTTAGATCTATTGTGACCAGTTGATTCAATTCGGTTTTAACATCCTGATTTGAAGTAGTCAGGACGGCGGTTTTACACTCCATTCGCTGGGAATCGTACCACTTACCCACATTAACCTCACCCAAACTGGGTAGGGCTGGAAATACCAGCCTCACGTGTATGGAGGGAACAGAATTTTCTTCGAAAAGTCTGCTCCAACCCGGAATCGAACTCGGGATCTCTGGACTAAGGGCAGTAGTCACGGATCCGTTTCTTAATTTGTTACACAAAAATGGACTCTCGGATCGCCTTTCCAGTCCATCCGTCGGATTGGACTGGCAGTCCGGATCCGTCAATTTATCCGTACGTGTGAATGGCCCTAATGCGGACTCATCACCAGATCACCAGATTCCTTGAACCCAAGGTGGAGATTCATGAAGTGAATTGGACATGCTGCCACAACAACATATCATAAACTATCTCTAATCATTTTCCTAGTAGAGCTAGAAAACAATCCAGTAAAAAAATAGACTCTTTGCTGGATTTCTTTCATCAGTAGCAAGCATAGGCAAATCTACTTAAAAAATAAGTATAGGAATCTTTTAAGAAATTAAACAGACTGAATCTTGAACAAAATTTTCAATTTTCGACAGGACTCTTGAAAATTGGTTGAACAAACCGATATCAAAATAATAGACAGTTGTCGTTTTTCTACGATTTGGCGGCCATTTTGGTTTTGAACAGTTTCCTATTGTGTGATTTTTGGGGACTTATAAAGCATGATCCGTGGTAACCTAAAGACCTGTAACGAAAGAATAATTTAGTTTGCAATTTGTTCAAGCTCAAAAACTAGAAGGATTGTACTAGTAAGTACACCCTGTGAACTGTTCCATGTCTCGAGAAACATCAAGAGCAAACTGCACAACAGCAATAGCGACACCAACCATTCCCAATCCTTGCTGAGCTCTTCGAACCAAAAGTAGCACCTTGCTTTTTACATCCGCTTAGAAATCGTGCTTTCCATCTGGTTTGAACCCACGATCTCCAGTTTACCAGTCCTAGCTCAGCTTGATCCTCTTGGACGGATGACTGATGTGAATCTCTCCTTCGTGCACCTGCAGGATATTGGTCTGGTTCCACGCGCTACCATTGTCGAGCTGCACACTAGACTCGGGAGCGGGAACCGACTCTTTGCTGCCAATGACTGCGATGGGTGACTCGCCCGTGGCCAAGGCGACCTGGTGTTCTATCAGATAGAACATGTACTCGTCGTACAGGAGACGGATCAGATGAAACGAGCCGAAACTTGCGGCGGACCGGAGCGTGAGATCTCGGATCACCATGGAACTGAAGATAAAGAGAAGAGAAATTGATGAAAAAAATATAGAATAGAATAAAAATATAATTGTATTTCTCAGTAAGAGTTTACAATAGAGGTTGGGCTGCAGGTTATTTAAACATGATTCTAAAATTACATAATATTTTTTTTTTAAACAATTACTTCATGCTATTATTTTGCAGTGCCACATAATTATTCCCCCCATTTTTCTTCTTCTTTTTCCTTTCGATGAAAAAAATATATCTTAGTTATAGTTGACGATTACAGGTTGTTGTGCTCAGTGTTCACAACTACTAACCCAGCCCAACACAGAGGTCCTTAAACAAAAAATCCAAGATCATAAGGTTGATCTTATCTAGAGATATTGATTTTCACCTTGAATGCATTTCTTACACTCTTTTTTAATTGGTCTTTCAAAATTCATATAAAAAAACAATTTTTTTGTAAGTAATCTAGTAAAAAAAATCCAAATAATTATGGTTCGAATTAATCATGATGATTCACTACTGGCCGGGGGACTATAAACAGGGAGTAGACCAGCATTGGCTTGGTTTTGGGGGTCCTTGTCAATTATTAGACTCCTTGTAAAGACAGTGTTAGAAGTGCTGAGTCATTCCTCCACAGTCTGGCTACTATCATTCACGATGACGCCACCCAATGATGATGATTCACTACACTACGGCATTATTATTATTATACAACGCTTTATTAGGTATAAATGGACATTATGTACATATAAATAATTATTTTAACAATGAAAAAAATGGAAACAATATAATACACAATAAAAATGAAAAAGAATAGAAAATATGTAAAAATATAAGTCCTAACTAAAGGGCCGGGTTATTGCCTATGGCAATCTCTTCCACCCAACCCTTTGGTGCAAGCCTCGCGCATCTCACCTGTAGAAGGACCACTTGAGTAGGAACTGTCGGGCGGCTTTGGTAAAGTTCGGTTTGCCCTCGAAAGGCTTGAGCACGGCGTTCACCACGTTCTTGAGCCAGTTGGCCCACTCCTCCAGGGAGTTCTGCTGCTGCAGCGTGAGCTTGAAGTCAGACTCGAGCTGCTGAACCAGGCTGGCATCGCATTGGCACACCCAGGAGGCCTGAAAACAAAGGAGACCTCATTCTATACCAGGGATCGGCAATTAAATCCTCTTAGGATCCGGATTAACATGAGAAAAACCTCCGCGGTCCGGATTAATAAGAACCTACAGTCTTTTGGAACTTTCTTACACCAAAACTGTTCGGTCCGTACTGTCTCTTTGCATATTTTTAGGACTACTTCTTCTTAAAAATCATTTCTTTTTTAAAAAGAGAAAAGATTATTATTTTTCGAACCTAAAATTTTGTTCGCGGGCCGGACAAATGAGCTTCGCGGTACTGCCGACCGAGGTTCTATACACTTCTCTACAGGATGTTTTACACAACAACAAAAAATACGGGACGAGATCTATTATACATACAATCAAAATTGCGATTGCAGAAGAGAAAAAAACTGCTTCTCTTTGAGAGTCATCGATTTTTTAATTAACAGAAATGGGTTTTTTTTTTTGTTGATCGTGTCGTTCCATTACAAAAAAAAACTAGTTATTTAGTTAGTTATCATATTTGTGTTAATCACTTTCGTGATATCACAACTACTCAAACTCGCTTTACTAAATCTACGCTGAAACCGGGACTTGAACCACCGACCTCCAGGTTACAAGTCCGCCGCCTTATCGATCAAGCTACTGAGGTCGGTACAAAAAAACAAAAAACAAAAACTACGAGGTAGACGAAACTTTGGGAGAAACGTGAATGAAGAACCTCATTCCTTACGATGCGACCATGGCCGTAAGCCGTTCAGTCTACATAAGTGGGAGGTTGGGTTGTTCAAAACTCGAAATCCACTAAACGGAATTTCCTACATGAAATTTCGTAAAAACTTTTGTTCTTTGGAACCCTTGGGTGCTTATAATTATGTTATATTTAGAAAACCATTATAGGCTAGAAAAGGTTTTGCTGTCATTGATAAAGAAATATTTTATCAACAAAAAATATTAGGGTAACAAAATTGCATGTAAATATTGAAAGACTAGACTAGACATTATAATAACTTATCTAGTCTTTCAATATTGACATGCATTTTTGTTACCCTAATATTTTTTTTGTTGATAAAATATTTCTGTATTGACAATAAAACCTTTCTAGTCATTAACAGGTTTCTTTACAAATACTTTACTTATTATTAATAAGTAAAGTATTTGTAAATTATTAATAATAAGTAAAGTATTTGTAAATATTAAAAAAAAGAATTTTTTTAACTCTTAAATTTCTATTGTATTTTATAAATGAGGTACAACACAACCCATAACAAATAGGGTAATAGTACCTCATAAACTCACAATATTTAATGTATATTATGTAAAATTAAAATAAATAAAGAGTATTTTGTTGAAAAAAAAAAAAAAGAAGGTAAGGTTACCTGTTCCTGAACGTTGTGAAAGTCCACCCGGTTGAGATCGGTGAGCATCTGGTTGATCTGCGTGGAGTTCTGCAGGACTGCGCGCGCAGCCTGGGCCAGATGGTTGAGGGAGGTGTAGCGGCGCAGCATCTGGGCGAAGGCAGACACCGCGGTCACCTGAGATCACACCAAACCAAACGCTTGTGTTGAATAATTATTGTATTAATTAAAAACGCCCATTCAATTTTGTATATTTATACAATGTGCTACAAATTCTAGGTTCATTGTGTTTGTACTGTAAAAATGTTAGGTTAGGATTTTTATTTTTGTAGTAGTGTGTTTCTTTCCAAAAAAAATATAGTCATCTCGTTGCAAAATTGCCCATTAATTTTCGCGAGTTTTGTCTTTTTAGATCTAGTAATACAGTCCACTATCCCGTACAGATTGTATGCTTGTTCTGATTTTTATTTATTGTTAATATATCTTACTTTTATTTTCTACATTTTCTTTTATTATTATTTTTATTCATTATCATTATGTCTGTCCCGGTAGCTCAGTGGTAAAGGCGGCACTCTGTGAATCCAGAAGTTCCAGAGGTCGTGGGTTCGAAACCCAGCCGGGACATGACAAGTGATCCTCCCATTTGGGATTTTTACCACATAATAATATGTCTTAAGCTTACTGCACTCTGGGAAATGACAGTTCTACCCAGTATGACATATGGATGTGAAACATGGGTGATGAATGCAAGAGTAAGGAATAAATTGAGAGTTACAGTGAGAGCAATGGAGAGATATATGTTAGGTAAGACAAGGAGAGATAGAATAAGGAATGCAAGGATAAGATATATGTCAGGATTCAGAGATATCGTAGATATAGTGATTCAAAGAAAATGGAAATGGGCGGGACATATAGCTAGAACCAAGGATGATAGATGGACAAAAAAGATAATGGAGTGGTATCCCAGAGAATATGGACGAAGAAGAGGTAGACCAAAGGATAAATGGGATAAGGAAATGAGTTTAGTTTGTGGAGGAGTAACATGGAGGAGAGTAACTGAGGAGAGGAAAGAGTGGAAGAGAATGGGAAAAGTATATAGGGAAATATGGGTGGAAAATCAGGGAGGCTGAAGAGCAAGTAAAAGAAATGAAGAGGAAGTGAGTGAGTGTGAAAGAGATAGAAATTCTTTAAATTAATTTTATTTTATTCAAATTATGTCTTGTTCCTGGTTGGTTTGTTTGTGCCATCTATTATTTTATTATTTATTTATTATTTTCCTGTACAGTTTACAAATTTAAAAATTTATATCCTTAAAACCAGTTGTTTAGATGCCCCCTTTACGTGGGGAGGCCTCAGATATTAATCTGATTTTGTACAAGATGCCCATATATACTATGTATTTATGTTTTGTGTAAATTTAATTGTACAAATAAAGGCTACATTACATTACAAGCTTACTGCTGGAATAATGAGACTTTAATAGTCTTAATCGGGCAGAATAAATAAGGTGATATTATTATTATTATTATTAAATTTGTTAGAGATAAAGAAAAAAAAAAAAAAGTAGACCTATTCTCTAAAAGTACACATTATACTGAGAGGGAAATTATAAATATTGAAACATTGTAGATAAATAATAAAATTCATTATTATTATTATTATCACACAATTTTCTGTTACCAATGATGGCTGGTTCTATCAGTTTTACGAAACCTCAGTTCGCAAACGCTAGTTCCAAGAAAATTCCTCTAATTAGCGGTTTTGAGTGCCGGTTTTGAGTGACTCCGAGATTGAGCCGAAGCTCAGTTTTTTCATTTATTGATAGAACTGGCTATTATGTTTTGTTTTTTTTTTTTAATGTTAACGTAAACATGTAAAAAAAAAAGTATGTTCTTACTTATTTTTACATGTTTATGTTAACATTTTTTTTTTCTTGAAATAGTTCCTGGCAGGGACATGACAAGCTATTCTCCCATTTGGAACTTTGACCACATAATCATACGTCTTAGGGTTACCTCTGGAATAATAGGATTCATGAGTCCTAATCAGGCGATAAAAATAAGACGATATTATTTTTCCAAATAGGTACATGGTACATATATCTGCCAACGGCTTGAGCAATAGCATGAAAAAAATAAAAGATCTAGCATTTTGATAAACAGAAGTGTGAAAACCCGGGTGAATCGGTTCGTGTAAAGATACACTGCCGTGCTTGCTGGAACTTGGCCTGGCGAACTGCCGTGCGCTCAGATATGAAAAACGGGTGTAGAATCGCAAGAAGACACATGAGTTATTTTTACCTTTACATGAATCATCTCCTGAGGACAGCCCTGCATTGCGTTGGTCAGCCAAGACTCCACAGCCTTTGCAAAGTTTCTGATTGAAGAGGTGAGAGACCCTGGAAGAAAAAGACATTGATTTGTAGAAAAAGCTTCAAGTTTTCTTCAAGCTTCATTTTTGACTTTTTATCTTGGTTCGACAGAGCAACTTTCAACTGCCAAAGTTACATTATTATTAATATTATCTAACTCTTTATTAATAGGACATATGTACGTACAAATAAGTAATTATAAACATTAGATTACAAAGTTTAGAAAAATATAAACAAGAAAAGATAAACAACATAGATAAAATATATACAGATGTCCTAACTAAAGGGCGGGGTTATTGCCAATGGCAATCTCTTCCACCGTACAGTAAAAGAGACATGTCAGCATATAACCAGCGCATTCAGAGACGTACAATTGTCTCCAGTCCTCTTAACCGACCTCAGTAGTTGGATCGGCGGTGAAACGGAAGATTCGTAACCTGGAGGTTGGTGGTTCGAGTCTCTCGAATGAGTTGTATGGCAAGTATTTAGTATAGTAGACGAGATGTAGCATGTCATATGAACCTCCCCTTTGGTGCCGAGTAAGGATACCAAAAAGGGGAAATGTGCGGTGGCTCTAGGTTTACAAATCTACATCGAGAATGTATTTTTCTCTTTCTCTAACAAAACGGACAAGGATGCGAATTAGGTTTAAAAAAAAAAAAAACAATAGAGGATAATTTTGTCTCAAGCCGCATGTTCATAAAATCGTACACTGCGCATCCATGATTCATATGACATGCTAGATCTCGTCTACTATACTTTGTGTATCTTGTTATACCACACAAATTTGATAACTATTCTCCAGTCAAAACAACCGATAAAGAAGAGTCTGGAGACCATCTTCCCCCCTTTTCAGCTGGCTACAACAACAATAAAGAAAAAAATTCCGGTATCTTGAGTTTTCTTATATCTAGGTTCCACAGTATACATTATTACCGTTTATTTAAAATACAAAAGATGCTGCCTAACTTTTGTCAGGTTGCTATAACACAGTATAATCATCAATACGACCGTACATTTTTTTCCTCAATACAAATATTCTTCTTTAGCTTTCTTCTATTTAGTTGATTTTCTTCTTTCTTTCTATGCCTTGTAAATATGGTAATGGATGATTTTTGAACTGTCAGATATTATTGTTTGGGATATATCCTTCAAAATTGAACAGTCGACCTCAGTAGTTGGATCGGTGAAACTACTGAGTCGACCTCAGTAGTTTGGAAGAGAATGCCGAAGGCATTTTCACCACCCTTGATCAGGCTTTGTTTATATTTATTTCACAACTTGTTACCATGTACATTGTATATAATAAAATGTAAATAAAGCTTGGTCCAATTGTTTATAAAAATAAAAAAAATACAGAATGTTTGAAATAAAGCATAAGAATAACACTACACACTCACCAGGGATGGGCCGCAGCACGTCGGGTATGAGAACGTCCACCAGGTTCTGGTAGAAGAGAAAGTCCACGCGTCGCACGAACACGAGCAGCCCGCGGCACTTGGCCAGCGAGTACAGCTTGCTCTTGCTCAGGTACTTCTCCTCCTCACACTCGTCCCCGTTGTTGTTGTCCTGAGCCGCCCGCCAGAACTCCCGCCACAGGGACTCGATGGTGGTCAGGTCCAGCGTGAGGATGGCGTCCAGGAAGGCCTGAAGATTCGTGGAAAAGTTATCGTATTTGTGTTAATCACAATCGTGATTTTTTTTTTTTTTTTTTTTTTTTTTTAAAAGCTTTATTAGGTAGAACAAAAAATATATACAGTAGAACACAATGAAATATAAAGAAAAACAAAAAGATTAAACAAATATACAAGAAGGAAAAAAGAGAGAAATGTCCTACCTAAAGGGCGGGGTTATTGCCTGTGGCAATCTCTTCCGCCCGACCCTTTTTTATTGTGTAATTTTAAAATTAAAACATTAAACACAATTTACAATTTATATACTTAATTTTATCTATCTATCTTTTATATCTTTTATTAAATTATAGTGGTGCATGTCAACATCTATGGTCATATACACACCACTTTAGATGTAGATATACTTAATTCTAACTAAATTTAATATTACATGCTAGGTAAATATGAATGAGGAAAAGAGGAGAAACGTGTAGAGACAAATAACAGACAAGTGATAGAATAATAAATAAATAATTTTTTCTTTGTGTTATTATAAAACAATTTTTGGGGGTAGCACAAAATTAAAGGATGCGTATCTATAATATCCTAATATTTCATTTTGGCTAAAATTCCCACACTGGTAGCTGCTCACATTGAAGCAGCTTCTCAATTTTCCACACAGTGGACCCCGGGCATCCACGCACAGAGTAGAAAAAATCGTGCTGGGGATCGAAACCAGGTCACCGTGTGTGTAATCCTAGTGCGCTACCCACTTGGTCACAGAGACTCCGTGAAAATAATATAAAGTTGTTCTTCACAATAGTGACATAAGAACAATTATTGAACGACCGACCTCCAGATTACAAGTTCGCCGATCTATCGAACAAGCTACTGAGATCGGAATATAATAAAATGAGATCGGAATATAATATAAATCGATTTCGTAAAGAAAAAAGTTCCATTAAAGAAATAGTTGGAAACTAGAACATTAAGCGATTATGAAAAATATTTGGAAAAAAATGGTCAACTCCAAATGAGAAGGGCGCATGCGGATCGTGACAGTTACTACCTCACAATGCCGGCGGTAAATACTGCGGAACTTAACACTTACTCACCTCACAATGCTCGCGGTATATACTGCGGAACTTAAGACTTACTCACCTCACAATGCTCGCGGTATATACTGCGGAACTTAACACTGACTCACCTCACAATGCTCGCGGTATATACTGCGGAACTTAACACTTACTCTGTCCCGGTAGCTCAGTGGTAAAGGCGGCACTCTGTGAATCCAACGACTCCAGAGGTCGTGGGTTCGAAACCCAGCCGGGACATGACATGTTATCCTCCCATTTGGGATTTTTACCACATAATAATATGTCTTGGGCTTACTGCTGGAATAATGGGACTTTATAAAAGTCCTACTCGGGCAGTATAAATAAGGCGATATTATTATTATTATTACTCACCTCACAATGCTCGCGGTATATACTGCGGAACTTAACACTTACTCACCTCACAATGCTCGCGGTATATACTCCGGAACTTAACATTTACTCACCTCACAATGCTCGCGGTATATACTGCGGAACTTAACACTTTAGCCCTATTTTTCTTTCTAACCAAAGTTAACCAAACGGGAATAAAATGAACCAAACTGGAAGCAAGTCATTTTTCTTTTGGAAGAGGAAAAAATTTCCACTTCCAAAGTGGAAGTAGAAAATTCTTGCTTCCAGTTCTTTTATAGGTTAAGTCCATTTAAAAGTAATCAAACGCATTTTTCTTTCACGAATGACCTTGGAATAAAATGGAAATATTTGGAAAAAAACTAACCTGGAAATGTTTTTTGGTTAGAAAGAAAAATACGACTTTACTCACCTCACAATGCTCGCGGTATATACTGCGGAACTTAACACTTACTCACCTCACAATGCTCGCGGTATATACTGCGGAACTTAACACTTACTCACCTCACAATGCTCGCGGTATATACTGCGGAACTTAACACTGACTCACCTCACAATGCTCGCGGTATATACTGCGGAACTTAACACTGACTCACCTCACAATGCTCGCGGTATATACTGCGGAACTTAACACTGACTCACCTCACAATGCTCGCGGTATATACTGCGGAACTCAACACTTACTCAGCTCACAATGCTCGCGGTATATACTGCGGAACTTAACACTTACTCACCTCACAATGCTCGCGGTATATACTGCGGAACTTAACACTTACTCGGTAGCTCAGTGGTAAAGGCGGCACTCTGTGAATCCAGAGATTCCAGAAGTCGCGGGTTCGAAACCCAGCCGGGACATGACAAGTTATCATCCCATTTTACCACATAATAATATGTCTTGGGCTTACTGCTGGAATAATGGGACTTTATAAAAGTCCTACTCGGGCAGTATAAATAAGGCGATATTATTATTATTACTACTCACCTCACAATGCTCGCGGTATATACTGCGGAACGTGTCGACATCATCCACCGAGCAGTCATCGGGCAGACAATCTTCGCTCAGGTCAATCTCCGGAAACTCGGGAATCGCGTTGGATCCGTCACCGAGGAAGTTATGGTTGCCTGACTGGGGCAGAACGTTGGTCTGAGCGGTGTTGTTGGACTCGGGCCCGGTGTACTGACTCGAGTCACCGGTCTTGACCAGCTTGTACTTTTTACTACCGCGAGGTGAGCTCTCGTCTCCGCTGCCCGAGGTGTGAATGTGGTTCAGTAGGGAGTCGGGCTTCACGCGAATCCCGTAGTAGTGGTACTTGGAGTTCCCTCTGAAAGCAAAATAATTGTACGTATAACATTACACAACAGCACATTGTTAATATTTATTTTTTTAATGGAGTGGAGGTAAAAATCTTCTAACTCATTCAAGACAAAAATGGGGCTCCGATGCTAAGACCAGTGCATCCTACCCACTAAAAAACCCTCCGCTCCGGAAGAACAGACGAACCGGGAACCGATTTCAAAATCATTGTTAATATTGTGTCAAAATTTAAATTTGAAAAGATATTTTAACTAGATTGTGGTCAGATCTGATTTAAATGAAATATGACATAGTTTAACAGTATAATCGTTCACTGTCTAATTTAATCCCCCAAAAACACCACTTCGTGGTTAAAAAAAGAAGAACGCCCCACTCAATAGAATGATTATAACTAGCTAAAAATAAATGATATCAAATTTAGAACACCTTTACCCCCTCTCTTTCTATTTCTCTGCACTCCTCTCTGAATTTATTCCTCTTATGTTTATCTTTCTTTATCCTTTCTAGGGGTCATCCCAAACTTGATTTCTCTTTAAATTTACTTGTTGAACGGCAATAAAAAATGGCGGTCGGAGTATGATTTTTCTGCACTTATTTGATTTGAATCGAGAAAATTATACCGCGAACGCCATTTTTTATTGCCGTTCAACAAGTAAATTTAAAGAGAAATCAAGTTTGGGATGACCCCTAGAAAGGATAAAGAAAGATAAACATAAGAGGAATAAATTCAGAGAGGAGTGCAGAGAAATAGAAAGAGAGGGGGTAAAGGTGTTCTAAATTTGATATCATTTATTTTTAGCTAGTTATAATCATTCTATTGAGTGGGGCGTTCTTCTTTTTTTAACCACGAAGTGGTGTTTTTGGGGGATATCAGTTCTTTTTGTACGAAAATATAGGTTCATACACTACTGAAACTTTATAAATAACAAAAGTAAATAAGCTGGGAAAATGTGAATGTACCAAGTTGTCTTATCTTCCAATTTTTTTAAAGATATAGTTCTGGCAGTAGGTATTTAATTTTTCTAAGGTCAATATATATTTGGATCCATGATTCGGCCCCCTGAGTTCCCAAAGTGAGTAAATAATATATAAATTTGCAATCAGCCTATCAAGACCTTTTGATTCTATACTGCACATGATTAGGTTTATCTTAGGAGGGACACTAAAACACCTGGATTTACAAATGTCAAAGATATTAATTTGTTATTAGTTATTACCTTATCAAGGTGAGGTAATGAGTTCTCTCCCGTTGACCTATTCTTACCCGAATTCTCTCCGGCTTGTTGCAGGGGTCACCACGAGTATCTCTCCCGGAAATAAGACCATGCTTTTTACATTAGGTATTTAAGAAAATGAAAACTATAAAATTATCATTTTTATATAAGAATCGGCTTTTTATAAGGAAATCTTTAAAATCTCTAACTAATGATAGGCAATGCCTTAAGTGTATAACTATAGTAGAGTTAGGTAAGATACATAGAAGGCCATGCCTTAGGTCTATATCAATGATGCCTATTAGGTGTTTTTATTATAAAATTTATGCAAGGCCTAAACTATGTAGGTATAAACTCAGGTAAAAATGCAAGCGACGGGAGACAATTCGGTGTTGATAAAACCATGAGCGGGAGAGAACTCGCGGTACCTACCTGACCAAAATTTGGGTCGAGAGAGAATTCGTTGGTGACGTCCCTTATCAATACCTCACGAGGTATGAGTGTACCCCGAGTATAATGGACAGATAAAAAAAACTGGCCTAATGGGGATCGAACCCAAGTCATCGTGCGTGCAAGCCTAGTATGCTACCCACTTGGCCAAGGTCACTACTTTGTCACAACTTTTACTAGCATCGACATTATGAGAGCTAATTCATCATATTTTATCTCCATCCAATCATGATTGTCCAAAATCAATCTCTTAATGCCGCCACAGGTCATTGCCCGATTCTACAACTACTACAATTTTCCTCGTGAGGGTAGTCATAAACATGAAATATAAAGTGCGGAAAAACAGAACAACGTTAAGCCCAAATTGAAAAAAAATAAGCTAAAACTTTCGTCCCCGCCAGGATTCGAACCCGTGCTAACTGGGTGGCAGGTCGGGCACGCTACCAATAGACAAAGTTGTCTTCTTAAGAAGAGGACAGAAAATGAACTAACTAATACTTGGAAACTTAAACATTAAAATTTTGCGAGAGCGAGGTAATATCGAAAAATACATACTGGCCAAGATCTGACCACTAAGCTAAGGATTCGAAGGTACCTACCCGCCAAAGAAAATGAAAAGGCCACCAGATGCCATCCAATGGACCGGTTGAAGGAATGAAATCAATAAATTTGGTATCTGCTCATCAAGATCTTTCATTTGATACCACTTAAGAATAGTATTATCCTTCAATTCCCGATTTGGGCTCCCAAAACCCGAGGCCGCCCAAATGGGCCGCCCGCTTTATAATTTAGAATATTTTTTTGGTCCGGGCTCATCTCCATTATATCTTGATCACTTTAGACACCTCACTTAATCTTCAGTGTCAAGTTAAAGACACGAAGTCGGGTCTCAAAGGATCCGTATGAAAAAAAAAAACGGAAAAAAAAAAAAAAAAATTATGAATCTTTTCATGTCTTTCACGATTGTTGGGGGGTGTCGAAAATAGAGTTCCCGTTGGTCTAGGAAGTCAAACAAAAAGTCAAATCAATTTATTTTTCAGCGTAGAGTCCATTTCCGCAATAAAAATTGCAATTTTTGAAATTCATGTTGCACTTTTCGCTGGCTGAAAGTACATGAAATGCATGGGAACTATGTTTTCCGTAACCTTACACTCTGCCGGGCTGTCTCTTTCTTTGTATAGGCGTTCTTCACACCTCGGCCGAGGTGTTTGATATAAAAAACTATGTGGAAATCTGTGAAACGATATTTTAACTAGATTGTAGTCAGATCTGATTTAAAAGAAATATGACATTGTTCAACAGTATAATCGTTCACTGTCTTTAATTAAAAAAAAAACTATGTGAAAATCTGATGTTTTCTTGAAAAACAGAACATGGCCTTTCTTTCGATCAGATTTAGTTTTTTTGGTTATTGTTTTTCTGGTTGGGTGGAAAACTTTACATAAGGCTTTGCAAATACATTTACTAGAAACAAGCAGCAGAATGAGTGCTTTCAACACTAGCCTCGTGCCAAGTTCAAACAAATAAACCTCCGTTTGAATTTTTTTTATTTATATAAAAGGTAAGTGTGCCCCGGAACCGCTTTCGCATTACTTCAGGGCACTTTACCTTTACATCCATGCCATTCCGGAAACGGAGAAATTCAGTCAGAAATTTTCGCTCCGGCCGGGATTCGAACCCGCAACCTCCGGGTCAGTAACCAATGCTCTTAACCACTGAGCCACGGAGGTCGTTTGAATTAGAGCAAATTTTTCCCCACAAAAAACACACTAACCTCGTGCCCAGTCTTCTCGTCCTCAGGCCAATGAACACGCTGCGGATCAGTTTGCCGAAGGAGGCCGCGTTCACAGCGTCAAGCTTGTTGTCGGCACAGTGGCGGATGTAGTGGTTGAACAGGGAGGAGCGGGGTAGAGACACGCCCTCAGCCGGCTCGTAGTTGTCGATCAACCACTGAACGGTGGAGGGGGATATCTTGGTGACTTGGGCGAGGGTGGGGGTGTTGTCGGATGGGGAGAGAGGATCACTCGAGTTGGAATTCGAGGCGGTTATCTGAGCTTGGTCCTCAATGAAGGTAATGTCCTGTGTGTGGAGAAATGGTGAACAGTTGGGGTTAATAATGTATGATTTTGAAATCCCAGAGAGATTGGTCACGCCTCAGTCACGCGCAATGACCGTCTGGACCTTATATATCTTTACATATGGATTCAAAACAGTTTTACAATTATACATAAAAAAATTAAACTGAACTGATTATGTATAATTCGGAGTTCTAAAAAGTGACCCATGGTAGGGTATGGTCATAACGCTCATTACCTACTATGACCTAGAGGAATTTATGTGTTTTCAATTCAGAGACCCAATCAAGTTCAAATTATTGCTCCGGAATTGATTTCATGGATCCCTAATCCCTCCACCCCTAAAGTAATCTGGCCATTTTTTAAATCCATTTTTTTGGTACAAATAATATATGACAAATGAAAAATGAAAAATGATTGCAAATATACTCGAAAATTCTGAAATTGAGAAAACATGAATGACTGCTAAAAAATTAAGAACAAAATTCCAAACAAAAATAAATGGGTGAATAAAGACAATTTCTAACTAAAACTGGTAAATAAATAAAAAGATATGTGTAAATACAAATAGTATATAAACAAAAAATATTCAACTAAAACAACAGGTAACTTTGACAAAATTACAAAATAATAAACACTCACACTTACTAAAGAAGAAAGAGGAAAACAAAAACAAATTCAACCTAGGGAAACACTCATTGGAAACTAAACCATTTTCACAGAAATAGGAACTACGAGTGTGCTACCGTTCAAAAAAAATCACTAACAGTTTTTTATTCGGTGGAATTTTTATGGTGGTAAAGTTGGTTTTCTTCAGCATGTATAAACAAAGAGTTTATCTCTGTTGAGTTTCGAATTCAGAGTATAGATTGTATTCAAGAGCATAATAATATGAGAGGAAGCTTCAATTTTTACATGTTGGTAAAATTATTCATGATTCTCGTTTTGTATGTTGAGTTTTCCTTTTGTATGTTGACTACAAATGTTCTATTAAGTTTTTTATTAAGTTTAATTAACCTTCTTTGAGAATTTTTTTGTTGAAAAAATTAATTATTTTTAAATACCTTTTTCTCAGGTTAAGTACCAAATTTGTATGTGTGCGTTTCTTTTCTGAATGCTACCACTCTGAAATTGTCAAATCTATTATTCCGTAAGTTAGTAATCCTTACTTTCATTGGTAACTATTGATATAACCAGTGGTGTTCGGAACGACTACTGAAGCAAAAAAAAAAAAAAAAAAAAAAAATAGGACAGAAAAATGATAACAACACACTTCCGATGTACACGGAAGTGAAAATCTATCCTTACTTTCATTAGTAACAATTGAAACAACCAGTGATGGTCAGCAAGACTACTGAAGCAAAATTAAGAGAAAAATGAACACAACACACATACTTCCTATGTACTCGGAAGTAAAAATTAAATTAAATAACATTCACAATAAGTTATCATAATTGTGTCAATCACTTTCGTGATATCACAACTACTCAAACTCGCTTTACTAAATTTACGCTGCAACTGGGACTTGAACCACCGACCTCCAGGTTACAAGTCCGCCGCTTTATCAATCAAGCTACTGAGGTTGGTAACATTCACAATATTTCCGATGTAAACGGGAGTGAAAATCTATCCTTACTTTCATTATTAACTATTGAAACAACCAGTGGTGGTCAGCAAGACTACTGAAGCAAAATGAAAAGAAAAATGAACACGATACACATACTTCCTATGTACTCGGAAATAAAAATAAAATGAAAAATTAAATTAAACAACCAGTGGTGGTCAGCAAGACTACTGAAGCAAAAAAGAAGAGAAAAATGAACACAATACACATACTTCCTATGTACTCGGAAATAAAAATAAAATGAAAAATTAAATTAAATAACATTCCCAACTCAAGAAACACTCGTAACATTTGAAATATACGTTTAGTAGTGACTATAATAAAAAAAAAGAAGAAGAAAAAAAGAAACACTGGTGAGGGCTACCTTCCCATCGGCGACAGTTATGGCCGCCATATTGACCGTACTGTCCCGGGGGCCCGTGCTGGCGAGGATAGTGGCGGGCTGGTCCACCGTCTGCTGGATGAGATAGGTGCCGGTGCCGATCAGCTGGCCCGCCGGGGCATTCGTCACCTGAACAACAGTTAGGTAGCTCAGTGGTAAAGGCGGCACTGCGTGAATCCAGAGATTCCAGAGGTCGCGGGTTCGAAACCCAGCCGGGACAAGACAAGTTATACTCCCATTTGGGATTTTTACCACATAATAATACGTCTTGGGCTTACTGCTGGAATAATGGGACTTAATAGTCCTAATCGGGCAGTATAAATGCGGCGATATTATTATTATCATTATTAGGGGACTTTACTTAAACTGATAACCCGGGCAGTGTCTGGAGATAAGCCAGTGTCGATGGCACATTGCATACACCAGTTCTTGTTCTATCACGGACGTTAAGCAACGTCCAGCAAGGACTTGGATGGCATACCACTCAAATTCAACTCCTCGTGATGCTGGCCATTTCCGGCCCCACTCAGGCTAGGTCAGGTTGATTAGAGTAGCTGGTCTGTGAGTTTCCAGCGAATGGAAGATAAAACCCCCGTCGCGATTTGACCATGCAGTTGAAAGCGACGTTACGTCCAAATTAAAAAAAGTATCTTGGGAAAGAATAGGACCCCGGGATGTTCCCTCTTGTTGTGCAAGGTGAGTATCTGAAACAGCCTAGCTAGCTGCCCGACCAAAGAGCTTTGAAACAGCTAAATTCACGTCTCTTCCGATCTCATTCAGTTTTCTAACCTAGTCCATGCTTTTGTACTTTACTAGGCTTCATTTAAAATTAACTAAAGCATGACTGTTACGGTTGATAAGGACATATACTTGGGATTTTGATACTTTTCTCAGGTAAAGTGAAACAATTAAAGGGGGAAAGAGGTCAATTCTAATGACGTTATTTAATCCGTTTTCCCTTTATTATATCTTACCTTCAGGGCTGTAGATTTTTTTGCTCTCTGTTCCACGACATGAAGACATATATTATTATTTTTATATTAGGATTATGTTTAATTGGTTGATTAAAATTTATGAATCAATTAATGCAATATTATCACACAAAATAAGATAAATATATTTTCAATTTTGGATTTTCATTTTCTGAGTGCTTGTTTTTACAAAGAGCTCACCTGCGTATAGGTGACAGGTGTGCCGCCTGGACTGAAGAACTGATTGTCCGTGGAAGCTGCCGTGTACATGGTATTGGAGTCTCCCACAGTGTACACCGGGTAAGCCCTAGAAACAAATACCTAATGATTAATGAATATCAAAATGTTTTTTGAAATGATAATGATCGTGTACAATAAAAATAAATAATTTCATGTACAATAAAAAATAAAATTGAAATTGTTACAGTGTGATGAATTGATGGCAATGCAGCCAGTAACTGATTTAATTTTATAGTTCTAGTTTTCGACCAACTTCTTTGATGGTCATTCTTTCGAAACAAATTGAACCTACAACTTCGTGAAAAGCTCTCCTGAATTATTTATTTAAAACTAAAATAGATTGTAAATTTGAAGTCAAACAAAATAAAACGCAGTATAAAGGAGATCACTAAGTGTCCCATAGCTTGCACTGGTTACGATAGGACTTCTGTAGAATTAAAAAGGGAAATTTATACCATTATATTTAATTTCGAGACATGGACACACTCTTTTTTTTCTTTATCAAAAAATATACTTCCAGGGTTCAAACTTACATAGATTCTGAGGTTCACGAGGAGAAGTGGGAAAATTACCAAATCTTCTTGAAAAAGATATAATTGAAGGGAAGGGTAAATAAGTGACTGGAGACATACTGTGTAGTAAATAACCTACCTGCCCCTTACTCTTTTGTTTATTTAAAAATTACACCACAGATAAATAGGTATATTATTTGTTCATATTAATTTTAAGCCCTTTTATACAAAACTATTACTTACATCTGACCATTGGTATAGATGGTTTGCTCCGAGCCATTCTCAACATATTGGACAAATGTGGAGTGAGTCACCTGATCTGAACCCACATTCTCTGGATCTGGAACCATCACAACAGCCATTGTTCACACCACAATCATATTTTACTTCAAACACTGTTATTAATATATATTTTATAATAATAATTATGCATTTTATGGCTAGCAATAATAATAATAATAATGACAAATCTCATATAGTAGAGGAATGCACCAATATTTCAGATAAGAAAATTTAAAAGGAGCTGGACGAAAAAGAGTACATGATAATAATAACAGAATATCAATTTGAATTTAAGATAGGAAAATAAGTGTTACTTAAAGTCCAAAAATTAACTGGGATCATTTTTTAAGAAGATAAGAAACTAGGGGGTGAAATTAATTACAGAGTGAGTTGTGAATGGATGAATTAGAAAAGAATGAGTGGTACATTAAGAACATAACTTTGAAAATGAAGGTAAGAATATACAGAAATACAGTGCAGAAACTTGGCAGTAAGAAAAAAGCATACACATGTTTGTCTTGTTTAATAAAAGGAGATTACTTTTTGTTTGATATTTTCCCAACAATCATATTAACTGATTTGCAAACACAACCAAAATTAGTAACTTTTTTTACCTTTCACATTACCATGGGCAGATAGATAAAGTCTATGATACAAGATTTTGGTTTTGATTTTCTAATAAGTGAATCCTGCAACTATTTGAAAGGAAAATGAAAAAAAACAACTTTTGCGATCTTGACAGTGCTTTAGCAATAACCCTTATGTATCTGATTATGCTCTTTATAGAAGGCTAAAACTTTTAAAGTCATTAATTTGTTTAGAAATGAGCTTGTTTTACAATTTAAAACACTCATAAATCATATAATCACCAGAATGCTGTTAAGGCTTTATTAACTGAGCTGAAATGTTCTCAAGACAATCAATAGAAAACAAAGTATGTATTATGAATGATATTTGGAGGTGGGTTCAATAACATATCAAACAGTTCAGAACTACAGTGAAGTCAACCAAGTGAGAGTCAACAAATCTACATTTTTTCTTCAATAATATCTCAACATTAAAAATTGATAAAATTTAAACATCAAATCAAATCAAAATAATATAAACTTAAAAAAAATATATAAACTTTATATTCTTAAAATAAAATGGAGGCAAATTATTAGTTTAATATGCCAAAAAAGGTGCTTATAAATCAAAATGGGATATGATGGAGGAAAAAATAGGATCTAAAATAAGGAAAGAAGTGAAATGAGTTATTGACTAACTTACCAACTGTAGGATTGACGGGGGTCAAGGAAGTGTATGAGCGAGAGCCATTACCCTCTAATATAATAGGTGTTGTTTAGAAAGCATGGAAAGAGTAAGTAAATAACCAATGTTAGTATACGCAGGAATAATGAAGTTTAATGTTTTTTTTTACACTGTACTTTTTTTACAATTTATTTACACTGTATTCTTTAAAACAATTGTGCAAAAATATTATCTACTAGCGGGCTACGCCCGCTTCGCGTGGCCAAGGCATGGCCACATTTTAGTTAAGGCATGGCCACCGCCGCTGCATAAGTTTTATGGTTATTGAAGCACTTCTTTATACACCAGGTTCTTTGTTATACCATCTGGCTGTAACACAATGAGGGACTTGGCAGACCTTACTCTTGAAAAAGTAACATAGAGCTGCCCGTGGGAGAAGCAATCGTTCTAAGGTCAATTCCAGCTAGCTCAAGAGTTTGCCCCTGTGCCTTATTTATCGTCATGGCAAAACATAGTTTTCTGGGGAATTGAACTCTTTTGAAATTAAAGTGGTAGTCGGAAATCACATTAGAACCCAAGAGAGAGATGGGAGGGCACTACAATGAAATCAGTAGGTGCCCTATAGCGCCGCACTTGAAGTAATGATATTTTTCGGTTCCAAGTGCGGTTAGCTTTTAGAGAAGGTGAGTTTTTAGTGGGTGGAAATCCCACACCTCAGGCAGGATCTGGGTGTCATTGAAAGATTTTTTCCTGCCTTCCATTAAAAAAAAAGAACCCAAGTGCATAGTTGCTAATGAACAGATTAAATGAGCACACAAATAGCTCAGTGGTTAAGCACTCGCTTACGATGCGGAAGGTCCCGGGTTCGAACCCCCGCGACGACAAAAATAATCCTGTGTACATATACCGTTTCACCTGCACCAGCCCCTGTGAAAATAACTGCATCGATAATGTTTTTTTTTTTAAGGATGTAATTTGAAGCCGCGTGCCGTTACACAATTTCGGGGGTCTCAGATTTCTTAGTAATACTATTGGTGCTCCAACCTTAAGGCATAGCCGATGGGGTGGCAAGCCAGGAGAATTTAGTGTATTAAGAAATTCGGTTGGGTAATGGATGGCTTCTTCCTCTTCCACAACAGTGTCTACGGATTCGTAAGTTGATAGTTCAGAAGGCATTCTTTTTAATAAGTCATTATTAATTTCCAGAGCATTATCATTCTTTGGTGTTAGTATGGCCCTTATCTTTAGCCAAACAGGGACAACAACACTTGGGTTATCTAGATTGGGGTAGATAGTGTCTAGGAAGGTGTTGTAATCGACTAATAACTGACAGTGTTCGGTAGGAAATACAATTTTTTCATTTTGTTCAGGTAACTGTCCATCACCTATCCGAAGCAAAAGCTTCGAAAAAACTTCTGCATTTTGATCAGCGTGAAGGTGTACACGCATATTCAACTTTAAAGAAAGAACAGTTCTCTGTGGCCACAAAATGGATGATTTTAAACATGCCTTCACTTCGTCAGCTCTTGTTCCCCGTGGAACAACGGGTAAAGTTTGTCTAAAATCTCCAGACAGTAGCACAGTTTTACCACCCATAAGATTTTTAACACCACGAATGTCTTGTAGAGTAGGGTCCAGTGTCTCTAAGCCAGTTTTATGAGTCATTGTACATTCATCATATACGATCAACTTGAAATCCCTGAGGACTTTGGCCATATCACTTTGCTTTCCAATAATACAGCTTGGTATATCTACTGAATTTAAATTGAGCGGCAATTTCAAAGCAGAATGAACAGTGCGGCCTCCTTCTATCAGTGTGGCGGCAATACCGGACGATGCAACAGCAATGGCAATATTTCCATCTTTGCGTATTGTAGATAACAAAAGGTTTATTAAGAATGTTTTTCCAGTTCAACCTGGAGCATCTAGGAAGAACAAATTATTACCTACAAAATCAAGAGATGAAGTGACGCTCTGAAGTACAGTTTCATACAAGTATCTCTGTTCACTTTTGAGTAATGGCACTTTTTCAGAGACGAAAGACCTCATTTGAAACGTGTTGTATGAAATTTCTGCCAAATAAGGTCTGTTGGTAATAATGTTCACATTGCTTGCGCATCATCAAGTAACAAACCCATAGCTAGGCATGCAGCATGGAACGTAGGGTATTCAATGCCGCCTACCATTTTGAGGCTTCTGAATGAAGTAGGTCCTCGCACTTTATGTAGAAGTAATCGTAGGTAGAAACATTCTGAGTCATTCGGATGTACGGTATAAATTTTACCAAGAACCTGGTCTTTTTTTACACCCGGATGTCCTGGAACATTTGATCTTTTTTTCCTTCTTTGGAACATGTTGTTTTTCCACACATAAAATGCTGGTACTTCATTATAAAAAAGAGTCTTTGCAAATTCATCCTGGTTGCATAGTTGGAAAAACTCCATTAATGTTGTTTTAGGAGGGTTGTCAATTCTCTGTTGGACATTTTCGGTTGTAAAAACTACCCTTTGTCCATTTTCAAAGTGGACGGCCAAATGTATAACAGGAGAGTATCTTTCATGAGTCGAAAAACATAGTATTCGCCATCCAGCTTGACCATAAGTTGAGAACCCCTATTTTCTTTTAAAATTTGTTTCTAATTATTCCCCTACATCACAAAAAAAGCTGTCTGCCAAATTTCAAGTCATCCGGCTCAACCGTTTTGAGAATCTTGCAAGACGCTAAGATGTGTACTTTTGTCCATAAGTTGAGGACCCCTGTTATCTTTGAAAAATCCTTTCATAGTAAGCTTCTTCATCACTGAAAGAAGTTTTCTGCCTAATTCCAAGTCATTCAGCGCAACCTTTTTGAGAATCTGACAACACTCTAAAAATGAATAATTTTGACCATAAGTTGAGAACCCCTGTTTCCTTAAATAAAAAAAAAATCCGTTCTTAGTACGCCTCTACATCATAAGGGGAAGCTTCCTGCAAAATTTCAAGTCAATCGGCTCAGCCGTTTAGGCTCTGTGTTGATTATGAATAAATGTTAATTTTTGGCCATAAGTTGAGAACCCCTGTTTCCTTCAAAAAATCCGTTCTTAGTACGCCCCTACATTATAAGGGGAAGCTTCCTGCAAAATTTCAAGTCAATCGGCCCAGCCGTTTAGGCTCTGCATTGATTATGAATGAATGTAAATGGATTATATATATATAGATAACTGAAGTTACATCATTTTCCAGACACAGGGAAATACACAGAGTTGATGTAAAATGGCAAGTGGTCAGATTATTTTCTTTAGTCATTGAATATAAAGAGTATAAATTGAAGTAATTGAAAGTCCTTCAGATCAGTTTTACCCAATAAGTCAATATTGATCAATTCTACATTACCTGTGACTATGAAGTGGGTTGCATCTACTATATGTCCAGGAGGGGAAGAGTTTGGAGTTTGGTGATCAACACAACCTTGTCCATCATCTTCCTGGTCAGATTTGGGTGTCAGGGGTAAAATCTCAGCAGTTGTGTTGTTCTGCAACAAGATAATTGATTATTGGATGAGCCAAGTTATCAAATAAAAAGAAACAAATATACACATTGTCTGTTTTGCTTGGAAGTTGTTGAATTTTTAGAACTCCTGAAAAAATGTAATGAAAATTTTACATCCCAAATATTATGAAAGGCCATTTATGAGATGGGTTTTATTATTTATTTATTAAAAAAAAAAATTATCTCATTTTTTATCATCTGGACTGTAAAATCAGCTTTATTGGTAGAATTCTTTATAAAAAAACATAGGCTGTAAAGAACAATTTTTAAGAGAGAAAAAAAATCTAGAAATATTATATTTTTTGTGTCCAAGGAGGGATGATTTGTACATTATAGGTTTCATTAATTTAAAAACAGACTCTGGACTTCTTACATCACCTCCGAAAATCTAGTTGAAATTTTAAGCAACATTTTGAATACTTACCCCCACTCTCTGCAACACAGCTGTGATTTGTTTACTATTGGTATTGAGAGGCTGTACAATGAGTGTCTGAGGATTGCTTGTGACAACAGTGATTGTGGCAGGAGTCAACTGCTGAGGTGAATCACATCTCACAATGGTAGAAGGGATACCAGTTGTAGCCATAGTATCCCTCTATTGTATGTCAAGACCAAACAGATGTGTTCCTGTGTGACAAAAAATATTTGAGCTGTTTTATACATTAATAAGACAAGATTAGTAACTGATTCTTTGAGTTCAATGTTTGCTCATGTTTTCTTTTTCATCTGCATGAGCAATAAGATAAGATTTTCTGAAACTAAATACAGAAATTTTCTTCATTTAACCTACCGAGGATTTTGTTTAATTAAGGTTTCATTGTAACAAGGTTCAAATTCAAGTCACTACCCTATATTGAGATTTTCTCTTTCCTCTCCTCAAGATTGAAGTGCTTTATGTTATTAAATCAGGAAGTTGGGGTTAAAATCCAGGCCAAGACAACATTATTTAGCATCATTGTTTGGGATAACTCATTTATTATATCTACTGTTTTTTCTTTGCTGTACTGAGGGAAGGGAAATTGATTTTGTTTTGTTACTCTTGGGGTTCCACTTTAATATGAAACTAAGAGTGCAGAAATTGAGCTGGAAAATATGTTTCACAACTATAAGTTTGAGAGCTATGATGCCAATTGAAAAGAAGCTTTGGAAAAATAAGTTTCAGATGAATATTATGAGAGTTCTCACAGTTTTAGTTGAAATTGAAGGAAAATAAGGCCCATTTAATACCAGTCAATAAGGTTTTGGACTTTACTTTCTGTTTTAGACTCTATTTTCTAATCAGTTCATAGTAGAGTCTTTTGATTTTCATCTCAAGAAAGCCATAGGTACATTCATTTCTTCAAGAAAGTTGAAGGTATTGAATGGGGTGGTAAGGAGGATGGATGAAGAACAAGAGAAAGAAGTAGGGTGTGAATGTTTCCAACCTTCTTAGGAAAATAGACATAAGAATGTTTTCAAAATACTAATCAGAAATAAGTAGTACAGCATAAATTAATTTAGTAAATAATATTGGCAAAAATTCTACTTACGGACAGAAGTTTTGTTGATACAAAGTGCGTTACTCGATTACTATGACTACCAATAGTTGCTAGGAAGCCTCAGACAGCGAGCGTTGTGGTTGGCTGGATCAATAAACCTGCCGGATATGATAAAAGTTTGAAATGAGACGGGAAGTTAACATTTTTGAACCAATAACGTATTTTTCGATAAATTACATGGAAAACTTTAAATTCAGTATGAAAATTTAAAAGAACTTCACAAGTCTCAAGCTTCGTCTTTTAGAAAGGGGTTTCTTTTGAAGAAATCAATTTTCTTTTACATTTTAATAGTAGCTTTTCTTTTTTTCTGAACTAAACAATAAAAATATAAAAATAAATACATACAAAAATCGTTTTTAGTATTTTTCAAGAAAAAAGAGCGCGTTTCAAAACGCACTTACCGTTTTTTTCTTCTTCAATTTTAATATTTTGACGTGCTTGGGTATTTAATTATCATAATTTTTAGTTTTATATCTGTTTGACCTCTTAATTGAATCCTTGTCTTTTTTAATTCAATCAATAAAAAAGGCCTAATCAATATAATTAGGTACCATTATAACATAAGGAATGAAATCCAAATTATAGGAAAATCTAGCGCTTTCAAAACGCGCTTAGTAGGTCCTCGACGTTTAACATTTACCCATTAGCAGCGCTAGTATAGTAAAGCCCTCTGATATCGTTGGCGGCAAATCTAGAATTTTGGTTGACACGCAACGTCGCATGTGGGTTAAATTTACGACCTATAAATTTTTTCAAAATTATATGAACTATATTGAACAAAAAACTCTTGAAGGGGTAAAGGAAACATTTAGGTGATCCTCTCTTGACTTTGTTTAATACCCATAGGATAAAGATTTTATATTCTCATGATTGTTATCGCCATTAACCGTCTTACTATGCTATTCGAGAAAATCCATTATGTTTTACGTACATCGAGAAAGAATCATAAAAAAAAAAGAATATCTCATCTCGGGCAGACCGGATGTCAAACCTTTCACTTTCAAAAGACAGACACAAAAGTCTTCAAAGTTTGCATGTATCAAAGAGCCTAAGACAGACCCATTTTCTACAAGCTCAGTCGGTGTAAATCTTTTAATTACACCGGTGTAAAGTGGGTGTAATTAAAAGGTTATCTGGTAGCTGTCCGTCTGTCCCGGTAGCTCAGTGGTAAAGGCGGCACTCTGTGAATCCAGAGATTCCTGAAGTCGCGGGTTCAAAACCCAGCCGGGACATGACAAGTTTTTTTTTTTTTTTTTTTTTTTTTTGTACTTTCAAAAGATTATTTTTTATTGAACAAATTCTTTCATCTTCATAAATAAAATTTAAATGTAAAAAATAACTTATTAATAAAACGAAAATTAGGAACATGGCAAGTTAAGTGGCCAATTATGCAAAGCATGTGTTAGGCCACTTTTTATTATAATTATATTATTATTTAAAACTGTCCTTGCAGTTTAAAAAAAAATATATTATAAATTTTGAAAAAATGTTTTCATTATGTGTGGAGTGTTTTTGATTGTTATGTCTGTTTTATTGAGTACTTATACATTCAAATAATTAGGGAAAAATTGTTATTTTAAAATATTTAAGATTTTATTTTTATTATTGTTAATAGACAGCCATTGTTTCAGTCTGTATTTTAAAAATGTTAAAATTGGATTGTCCTTTATATCTTCAGGTATCTCATTTAAAATTTTGCTACCTACGTATGAAAAATGTCTTTTTGTCAGTGATTTGTGTTTGAGTGTTTGTATCATTTGTCCAGTCTGTCTTGTGGTGTATGTGTTAGGGTTTATAGTCCAGGTATGTTTTTTCTTTATTGCGAAAGTACTTGTTTTGTAAATGTAAATGTCATCTAGTGTTGGAACGTTAAATAGTTCGTATAGTTGGTCAGTATGAAAAAGTCTGTCTTTTTTTAGTATAGTTCTGAGTAGTATATTTTGAGTCCTTCTAAGTTGAGTCTTTATATTTTCATACGCCCCTCCCCAAGCTGTGATACAATATTGTAAGAGTGATTGAACTAACGCGAAATATACTTCGCGAAGTAGTGTATCATTACAAACTTGGTTTAGGTTGTAGAAAACATAAGTCAAGTATCGCAGTTTGTTTTTAAGTGAAGTAATATGTGCTGTCCATTTTAAGTTTTCGTCAAGTGTAACACCTAAGTAACGTATGTTTGTCAGTTTTTGTAATGTTATTGTTTTGTTTTCAATGTCAGTTAATTGTATTGTTGATGTTAATGGCTGTCCTCTTTTGTCTGATGAAATAGTCATGTAATGAGACTTGGAAAGATTGATTTGTAGGGACATTTGTAAATACCAGTTTTGAATGTTTGTCAGGTCAGTAGATGCGAGTCGGTGAGTCTCTTCCCAGTTATTTGATGAGTAGCATAGTACTGTGTCATCTGCATAGCAAAATACTTGACCCTTGCTTATTCCAGGAAGAGAATTAATAAAACAATTAAACAAACAAGGACCAAGTATTGTACCCTGCGGAATTGAAAAAGCACGACACTCTACACTCTCAGATAACTGAGAATTCAATTTCAGTTTTTGTGTTCGGTCAGTCAAGTAGGAGTCAAACCATTTAAGTACTTTGTCTGTTAGTCCTAATTTTTTAAGTTGTGTCAGTAATGTCGAATGTTTTATGGAGTCATATGCTTTTGAAATGTCAAGAAAAATGGCAATTACTTTTTTATTGTCGTCTATGTTACTATCATCTAGTTATCCTCCCATTTGGGATTTTTACCACATAATAATACGTCTTGGGCTTACTGCTGGAATAATGGGACTTAATAGTCCTAATCGGGCAGTATAAATAAGGCGATTTTATTATTATCTGGTACGCTTCTGCCGGACGGTCAACGGTTTACATGGAATACAGGTCTTATACGGCTATCGTACGTCTCTACTCGAACTCACATCTGTGACTGACACAGTGCCGTGCAGTACGAAACAGCATCTTTGGATAAACCAATAATCGACAAACAACTCAAGGTATTATGTGCAACTATGGCCTAAGGCTACTACTAATCACTCGGTTTGTGGCTATGTTGGGACTTATTAAACTGTACCTAAGGATATGTACAAAACCCGCAAATTTTACGTAAACTTTGCGGGTTTTCTAAGCTGTTAACCGCATGAATAAAAAATTGACACATCCAGCATTTCACGTCAATTTTCGGGCAATTCCAGCAAGACTCGCTGGTCCTAAATCCTAGCAAGTGAGTATTTGGCAGGCAGAAGTCAAGTTGCTTGGCTATCTTATTTTCCGACACGGAACCTACCTGGTCCCAAACCGACTTGCCAGTATCCTCCAGTACCCCTGCCAACTACGGCCCAAGGCTCGCGACAGATCTTCGGAAAGATCAATTTTTCTCGTAGATTGAGCAGGAGTACCCTTTTAAAATGTTGTTACATGTTTTATTAATTTTACTAATGTTTTAAAAATAAAATTACTAATTTCAGTTATCCATATTAAAAAAAAAAAAAATCTCGTCACGGACACGGTTTATTCCCCGAGGAGGCAGAACACTGGGAAGCGTGGACGCGGCCTTCTGTCCCCAATCTCAAGGGAAAAGCAGCCATCACCCAGGACGCATGAGACTCGTGCATCTTTCAACACGTGCAAGGAGGAACTCGTCCATCCTCCAGACGATGCGGCATCCCTCTGTCTCTAGTGAGTTAGACACTGCAGTCAGTAAGACCCTGCACCAACTGGTATACAGCGAGTGGCAGCCCTTCGGTTTTTTTTTTCTTCTTCAAGAAACTCTCTAGTCGCGGTAGTTTGGAAGTACGGTACCTATAATCGCGAGGTTCTGGACATCTATTTTGCTGTCAAACATTTCCGACACATGGTAGAGAGGCGAGGCTTTACAGATGGATCACGTTCGTCTTTCAGCTGAAGCTGGAGATATATTGCCCTGACAGGTCCGGCACCTAGATTTCATTCCAAGGGACTGTATTCAACATTGTTCACTAGGTCTTATATTTTGATCTTCTTTTACTCTGTCTTATTCCGCTCAAGCAGGGTCGACGTTGTTCAACCTCATGGTTGAGGTTGGTTGGTTTTGGCAATTTTTTTACGGCTGGATGCCCTTCCTAACGCGAACGATTCTATTTGATTTAACTTCCTGGATTAGGACGGGGTTTTACCCTCCATTCGCTGGGAATCGTACCAGCTACCCACATTAACCTCACCCAGTCTGGGTAGGGCCGGAAATGCCAGCCTCACATGTACGGAGGGAACAGAATATCCTGTGTGAAAAGTCTACTGCGACCGGGGATCGAACTCAGGATCTCTGGACAACGGGCAGTAGTCACAACAGTTACACCATGGAGGCTGGAGGTCTTTATTTTGATGCCAACACAAAAATAAAAAGCTGGTCACGCAGATTTATCAGGCACAGAATTTCCAAGGATTGCCAAATCTGGTACCGCAGTTGTATTGAGTGCCATGTCAATGCACCATTGGGAACGTTTTTACCTCCTTTGGCGCATGGTTGGTTTGTCCGGTGGGCCCTCGTCGGGCCAACATCTCATGTTGGCTGACCATACTCAAACTTTGCCGTCGGGCCAACTGAAACCAACCATTAATCCTACCATGAAATGGATAGATATATAAAAATATAACATTGAATGTAAAATTATCAAATTAATTCACTCAATAAAAACTTACCTTCTAATTTACAACAACCAGTTCTAATTTACTTTCTACTTGACAATTTATTTCAACATTCATACCACAAAAAGAACTTTTAAAGTCACGAATAACAACTATTTAAATCTTATATGAAAACTTGTTTTTTATTTCATTTTTAAAAAATGTACAGTAATTTTAATAAAATACTTCCTGGATTTTTTTTATCAATTTAATTGAAAGAGTCTTTCAAGTGATTCAAGATCAAAAATTTGATAGTTAAAAAAAGGTATTAGTCCAAATTTTGAGTATGGACTTGAGCCCTCAACTTTGTAGGTACGTGTCCGTTGTTTTTCTTAATACTTGCTACTGAGTTGTCTTGAGCTGAACAATCTAGGAGAATTTTGATATCTCTGTAAATGACGTTGGAAATATTCATACAACAGAGTAACATTTTTCTGGAACTCATTGAGTACTGGTTGTCCTTGTGCCTGTAAGAAAATAAACAACACAATTTAAATTTTTAAAAATATGATGAAAAAAATCTCAAAACCAAATAATAGACATCTCCAAGTACGAGAAGCCTTTGAAATCTAGATTGAGGCGGAGCAACTTAAATTTTCAAAAGAACCTACTCATGCAATAATTTTATTGAAAAGTGTGTTCTAATATGTATTTAAATTGGCAGGTGTTTTATGAGGGTTAAATTACCCTTATACCTCACATTAAAGACCTTTCAATTAAGAACATTAAATTGAAACAAAGAATGTTTCGAAAAACTCAAAATTGAAGAATTTTCATAACTCTGCTCTAGTCTGAAATAAGCTTTTTAAAACTACAAAAAAGTTAAGTCAAACTTGATCAACATAGAGTCAAGTGAAAAAGAGTTATTTTTATTAGGAAATGTTTTTGAATATTAGAACATTCTAGAAATATTTTAATATTATCTCAATCCTTTCAAGGGCATTTTATGGCTCACACCATTTACATCATTATTCCATTTTACTTTAACAACCTTAGCGAAGCACGGTAAAACAGATAGTAATACATAAAATCACATACATAGAAAGTTCGAAAGATTGATGGCCCTTTGGAACTCTTGCACAGGGGTTTCTCAGGCCATAAACTCATGAGAAGGGTCCATGCTACAAACCGCAGTACCTCATTTTTCAATATGTGTTGGAATAATTCAACTGTAGCTTTCTGGAATGAAAGAAAAAACAAACAATGAGGAGGCAGATAATGACAAATCAGTACCCTAAAATTCCTTTTAACACTTTCCGTGCCGGAGACTCATTTTGAAATTATTGCCCAGTGCCGTAGCGATATTTACCATTTGGTAACACCGGCACAGGCTTAAATTTTTTTGAAGTTTTTCTTGTTCTGTGCAGGTATTACCATTTGGTAACACTATTCCATGTAAGGTGTTACCAAAAGGTAACACCGGGGTCGAGAAGTAGATGTCTTCGGTGTTATCGGTGTTACCAAACGGTAACACCGGCACGGAAAGTGTTAAGCTACTTACAAAATTATTCTATACTGACCATTGTCAGCTCTTCATACCATTTTCTTGGATTTCTTATGAGAACATTATTACACACACAGTACAGTATCGTAAGCAGTCGAGAAATGCAACGCTAGTTATTTTTTTAGTCGAGTTATAAATTTGCGACAAAACTTACCGGTACAAAATTCTTGCCTCATCTCATCAACGCAACGGTCAATTTTTCTGTTAGGTATCATACTTTCATCACCTTGAATAAGTGGCCAAGTAGTGAAACAGGCCTGACTTAAATTAATACATTAAAATTTCAAAGAATTACTCATATCGACTCATTTGACTGCCGGAGTAAAGGGACTTTTCAGTCTTACCTCGGCAGTATAAACTAGGTATATTCTATTGTATTCTATTCTATATCGGGGATCTCAGAATGTAGAGATATAATAAAATAATCAAATAAATATTTGATTCCACTAAAAATTAGTAAGATCCTTACTACGTTTTGAAGTGTACTTCTTCCCAATATTTACCTGTACAGGCACAGGCTGCTGGGTGCTCAGATAGACAGAGGCAGTAGACAACAACTCATGTGTGTCCTTCTCTCTGAGCCCTAACGCCAGAATAACTTGGTGTAGGTGAGACAGAAGGTTCAGTTGCAGTTTGTACTTGTAGGTGAGTCTGTACGCTGAGCCTGCGTCTTTCAGTTTACTCTCACTAGCGCTGTCTCTTAGGAATTGAATAAATGAAGGAATAACTTCCCTGTAAAGAAACATACGAGGAGCAAGTTGGGTAAATTTGAAAGTTATCATACAGTAGAACCCCGTTATTATGATCCCCGATATTATGAACTTCGGATAAAAAGAACTTTTTTTTTAATGGAAATTTCTCAAGAATTACTGACTTTTTTAGATCCTCACAATAGGTCTATGTAAAATGTACATACATATTTTGTATTTATATACCTAATCTTTACTTAAATTAACATTCAAATACATGTACGCCCGTTCATGTCTAAAATTTGCCTAATTTCCCTTTCTTTTACCTACGATTATATGGAACCCCAATATTATGAACTTTTACATTGAACCCTGCAACTATGAACTACCCCTGGTCCCAATTAGTTCATAATAACGGGGTTCTACTGTATTTGTTTTAATCAAATTCGTGATATCACAACTACTCAAACTAGCTTTACTAAATATTTGCTTAACTTGGGACTTTAACAAATAAATCAAGGGAAAAAAATATGCATGGATGGGATCTGAACACAGGAGTCCTAGGCAAGCTTGATTACTAGTCCACGTTCTTACTACTCGATCACTCTTGCGCGATCATTGATACTACACGGGACGCAGTAAAAGGGTTTCAATGGGCTTATGCAGAAAAAAAGCAGTCCTCACGATGGTTGCTCATGCATATAATTCACATATAATATGTGAGCCGGGAGGAGCTGGGAATAGCTGGATAATGCCCCGGAAATTCTTTAATTAATTGAAAAAGGAAACATACTCCATCTATGCTATTATTTATTAACCTGGTTAGAGACCATCACACTCTCCTCGGCATAGCTTTGCCGCAACAACAAAAACAAACTACATCATTGTTACTTGAGAAAGTATGAAAAAGTTTAACTTACTTGATGGTACGCGCTCGTATGAAATCTTTACTGGTGAGGGCAAGAGTGAGAAGTAAATTGAACGCGTGATTACACACTAGAGGATGTGATGTGTCCTGCAGTCGACTGACCAGAGGACTCCATACTTTGTGAACTAGGGGAAGTAATACATCTTCATTGTGAGATGCAAGGATGCGCAGACCTTCGTTGAGGATTTGTAGCACAAGCACCTTTTAAAAAACAACAAGAACAGTTGATTAGACAAAAAATAAGTGTTACTAACACCGTTACAACAACATTAGACAAACAGTTTTCATTTTCTTTCAAATTTATAAATACAAAGTTCTCTTTTTTTAATTTGGGTTTGACGTCGCTTTAAAATGTATGGTCATATCATGACGGAGGTGTTACCCTCCATTCGCAGGAAACTCACAAACCTTTTACCCACATTAACCTTGTCCAGCCTGGGTTGGGCCCGAATGCAAGCATCACAAAGTCTTCACCTCGCTGGACGTTGCTTAACTTCGGTGATCCTACGAGAACCGGTGCATTCAACGCAACATCGACGCTAGCTACAAAATTCTCATCAATACATTTAACATTTCATCTTTACTTTGAAAAAGTACAATATGACATAGCAAAAAATAGAATTGGAAGATAATGTTGTGAGTTAGAAGGGCCCTTTTATAAAGTTTTGTTTAAACAATTTATATTGGTAAATAAATTTTGTAATGTAACATTATTGTATGTAAAACTTGATTGAACTTGTTTAAAATGATATCCAGCTTTACTTTTTTTTTACAAACCTGAAATTCAAAGCTTTACTTTTGAATTTCAGGTGTATGAAAAACCTTGGGTAAATTCTCAAGTCTCAGAAAAAAATTGAGAGATTGACATGACGCAAAGTAATTATACAAATGTTTTAACATAAAACCAATTACCTGTAGATTTAGAGTTCTAGTTGGCAAGAAATGAAGAGTAGTAGTGAGTATGGCTTCTATCATACTAATGAAGTGGGGTGTAGATTTCGGCTCATCTTCTTCAGGTTCTTTTTGATTATTATCAAAATATTCTTGATCTTCTTGTTCGATTGATTCAGTTTCTTCTTCATAATTCTCACTTATATTCTTGAGTTTCTCATATTCAATTAAGTCTTTCACATAATCCAGAGGTGGTTCAAGGGTCTCACAGAGTGTGTTGGTGTCCTTACAATACCACTGCCTGATTCTCGTGACGAACACAAGGTACATATTCAAGTGAGATAGCTTCTTGTTCTCATCGGTAAACATGACAGGACCTTCTCTCAGTGCATGCTGCAGAATGTCTTCAATAATAGGCAATACCTGAAAAAATGGAAGATGAAAAATATAAATGGTGTCTTGAAGTAAAAAATATTCAGAAAATTGATCTTATTCTAACATAAAAACCCTTAGCCCCAGATGACTTTTAGAAGAGTCATAGATAAAATGTCAAGAAGATCTGCAACTTTTTTAACAGATATTTTTTTTTTTTTTTCTGAAAACTTATGCAGAATACTATCTCAAGATACGTAAATCGTGCTGCAGGTGTCTGTTTTGAAAGGTTACAACATAAAAGTGCAAGAAATACCACGTTAAAAAACACGTTTGAAAGTATTGCAGTCGAATTTATTAGAAAAGTTGAGTAACATGTCAAATAAACTAAAATAATAAAAGCAACTTTGTTTTTTAAGGTCAGTTATTATTTAGTATTTCTCACCACTTTGTACTGTTTCTGTTTATACCTACCTTCTCATTGGCGTGCTGCAGTATGACTTTGATAGCGTCCAGCACTAGCGGTGTCCCCTGCCTCAGCTGTACCATCATGTGGTAGATCAAATAGTCAATATTGTCACTTATCATTTGCGCTACACTCGTGTAGCAGCTGACTTGAGCTATGCTTTGTATTGCTACGAGTCCTGCCAGTGACAGGAATTCATGTTGACTTCCAGCTCGCTCTATCAAAACATACAGGCACTGAAACAAGTACTGCCGGAATGCTTCATTCCCGATACACAGAGCTGTGGATGCCAGGACATCGCAGAGGAGACAGGCAAGTGCTGTGTTGCTGCGAGCATGCCCAGCATTGTCTGCAACATGGCCACTGTATGAAACTGTGCGTAGAGACAAAGGTATGTGCCACACTTTAGTGTTCAGCATGGCGTCCAAGATCGAATTCGCAAGATTCTGCTTTTCGTCACAACCGAGGTGAGAAGAATGTTTCAAAATATAACTCAACAGAACACAAACCTCCTTTCTGTTTGGAAGTTGAGTCTCAAAAATGTCAAGGAGATATTGAACCAAGACAAAAACATGACAGCAGTGAGCCAAAACTTGGCAGATGGCTTCTACTTTGCTCAAAATTAGCTTTGTATCCGTGAAGTGTCGCAGTACTTTCCAAGGTGTATCTTGACGTTCAACATGGTCAAAGTCTGAAAACACAAAATGTAAAGAATTTTAAATGAACATACTTGTTGGTATTTTCTTCTCAAATAATCTAACACCCCACTTCCACTAGAACAGAACGATTTTTTTCCCGTTCCGATATCCAGTGATAAACCGAAACCTAATATGAACTGATAAATGGCACTATCCTAGAATTACTATTTACTACTATTTATTTATTCCTGAATTAATAGTAAATAGTTACTATTTACTATTAATTCAGAACCCCAGGAATTTCCTAATAAGTACTTTGTCATTACTTTGTTATTTCGTAAATTATACTCTCAAATATTTTATAGCCAGCGTCGATGGCACGTTGAATGCACCGGTTCTCGTAGGATCACCGAAGTTAAGCGACGTCCAGCGGGGTGAAGACTTTGTGATGCTGGCACACCGGCCCATCGTTGGTCAATGTGCGTAGCAGGTTTGCAAGTTTCCTGCGAAGGGAGCGTAACACTCCCGTCTCAAGATGACCTAGCTGTTGAAAGAGACGTACAACCTAAGAAAATAAAATATTTCAGCAATAGTAGTAATACATAATAATAATAGTTGTGTACTGTGTAGTTTATGACGGAATTAGCGGGTTACACCAGCCGCTTCGCCAGCCCATCAAACACACACGCACACACACACACCACACAAAAAACACCCACCCACACGCACACTCACACACAAAATGTCATTTGGGTTTTTAAAAAACGTGAATATTTTTTGTCGCCCATCTATTTTCTGTCCTTACCGGCGTAGCTCAGAAGGCTCATCAGAATTCGCGATCGATAGTCAATGAAAGCTAAACCTTACTAAAACTTGTTCGCTTTCATTTCAGAATATTACGCGATAGACCTATATCAATTCGAAAGCTCAAACCTTTACATAAAATTCTTTCGCTTTCATTTGCACAACTAAAACCAGATGAGACCAACTCATACAAATCCTTTCATGCAGAATGTTCTCGACCTTCTCAAGATACTTACAGAGACTCATCCTAGCTTACCTTTCATGGCAGCATTATCAAGAAGGTGATGTGAGATGATTCTAGTTCTATGATATTATCAAAGTGAGAACAACTGTTCCAAATACACATTGGACATAAGAAGCTGAGGCTAAGCGTTTGCTTTCCCGGCACAACAGATAAACCTTGAGCAAGTGAGCTTGATATTGTTTGTTTCATCGAAAGAGGAGAAATAGAAATGAGTATTTGGGAAAAAAGCTTTCTTGCCATATGTTGTATCTTTCCTATTTATTACAGCTTTTTTAATTCCGGTATTTTTATTTCAAATTGCTCTAATCAACTGTAATGTTTACTAAATTGCTCTTATTTTAATTTGTTACACAAATTTTTATTGATCATGTTAGAAGGGGTATAACTAATAAAGACAAAATACTAAAGCTCCCTTTTTACTGTAGCTACAACAATGGTTGATTGTGACAAAATAACTATCTGAAATCTACAAACATAAATTATAATTTGAACTTTGACAAAAATGGTGAAATTCTCGTGTTTAAAGGAGCACCAACATCTACAATAAATTGATAATATACTAACCGTTAGTGTCAATGATGCATGAAAGTTTTTGGAGAAGTTCAAACAGATTTTCTTGTAGAAGGTTTTCAAGTTTATAGTCGTCATCAGCTTGAAATAGCACCTGTAAAGTCTTGGAGGCAGGCACAGAAACCTCTGTCATATCATCCTGAGACAAAATGATCAATGTCTCTAGCAGGGCATTCACTGAGGATACCATACGTCTTCTACAAGTATTGAGAACATCAAGGCATGCACAGCTCATTTCCAGTCGTACTCTCCAGTGGGGATGATTCCTTGCAGTTGTGATAATATCAGTTGTAGACTTTAGCTTGGCATCAGCCATGCTTGTCCACTCATCACAAGATTCTAACACTAATTTCCTTTCCCAAGCAGCTCTCACTGATTCTATTGAAATATTATCACAAGTATTGGTATCTTCCATAACCAGGCAGATTACCTTACTCCATGTACGAACTGCACTTATCATAACAGAGTGATGCTGCAGGGCACCTAAAGATATTGCCTGGCCACAGCAAGACACTAATCCAGGCAACATTTTCTTGACCAATTCAACCAGTAACTGCTTGTCAGGTTTGCTTTGGCATTCATCATGTGTTTGGGTCAGAGCTAGAAGACAGTTGAATGCTTTGACTTGTACAAGTCTGGCATTAACATTTCTTATAATCAGAACACATTTGTATACACCAAAACTGAGCTGTGCATGCATTTCCATTCGATAGAACTCAGTAACTCTTGCAGATGTCATAAGTACAGTAACACACTCTAACACCTCTATGAGGAATTCTTCACTTGGCAAGAACAATTTTTCTGATTTATCCTTATGAGATATCAGACCAAACAGCAATGTGTAAAGCTTTAGAATTTTATTAAAATCATCTAAACTAGATTTTTGCAGAACTGACTTCATACATTGTAAGAGATGCAACTTCAGTTCCCACTTGAGTGAATTGTTGTGTAAGTGAACCTCAATGGGAAGGAGAATATAATGAGTAAGTTTTTGAATTGAATGGCTATGAGTCTCGGTAAGTACCTTGAGAAGGTTGAGAACATTTTGCTTGGAAGGATTTGTTATGAGTTGGTCACATGCTGGTTTTAATTGTGCAAATGAAATTGTCAACAATGTTCTTTCTTCAGGAGAAAATGAATTTTCCATTTTTATTGATAACAAGTCAATAATTTATATTATTAATAATATTTAAATTTTTGCAAATAGTTGTTGAAATAATTTATATTAGGTTTCTATTTCATCATCTTCATCTAATTCTTCTTCTGGATCAGGAGTCTTGACAAACTCATTAATAAGCTCTAGTAAACTTTGTATCTCTTCCTCTGTCAACCTTTCCTCACAATCCTTGATGATCAGCACAAGTTGCAAAAGTGTATCAGGCAAAATATTTACTATCATTAATTTTTCATTTTTGGTCAACTTATTTGGAAATGAACTATCAAGTTTTTTCAAGAGTTGGACTAGTTTTACACTGCTTAGAGTCTCATTCTCATTAAAGTATTGGGAAAGTTCATAAATTAGTGTTGCCAGATTGCTATTTGATTTCAATTGAGGGTTGTTTGAATTTTTCAATTCATTAACAAGTAGATTGAGTTCTAAGATAGACAGTTGAGCACACTGTTTGTTTTTCACTTCCATTGGACTGTTAATGAGACAGAAAAAAATATATTATTTCAAAACATAGCTTTGACAAGGGACCTGAAAATATAAGAGAACAAAATCAATAAGTAGAATGTTGATAGTATGGCTAGTGAACAATAATGAGGAAGTGAATTAGCAGAGCTCATCCTTGTTCTAAGGCACTCAATCACAAAAGAATCTATCAAAAAATAATGTGTAGCATTTAACATAGATGTGTTATTAGCTAATGTAGATAATGATATTATTATATTTTGAATACCAAATAAAAAAATACATTTAAAAATTGAAAGTTGGTGCCTGATTCACTACTTTTAGGACACCTCACCAAAAAATAGAAAAACTTGCATTAAAACTGCATATCTTTAGCTGTTAAAATTATAAAAATCCATTCTGGGATTTTTTGTTCACTCTGTCCATTATGTAGTATGTAGAGTTTTTTTATGGACCATTTACACTGGGACTTTCTAAAAAATTACCAATGGTGCTATTTTCTCTTTAACACATGTATTATTTAGTTTACAAGTCATAGGTATACCAAAATTTTAAGTATCTGATGCCTGATGGCCCATGGTCTGACATGGTATGTAAAATTTGGCCCACCTCAAAAATCAGTTGGGCAGCTTTGCTCTAATTCATTTGTGAATTCCTCAGTAGACCTCACAATATAAAAATCTGCATTGTGATGAGGAAATACTTCTTCCATTCTTGTGGTAATTAACAGAACACAGGTTCTGTTTTAACTTGGGTACTGGACAATTTGGCTTTTGTTTGTCTGCATGTATGTATGTTTGACTGTCTGTTCCGCAATAACTCCCAACCAGATTCTTCAAAATTGATTAAATTTTGAGTACATGTTCATTGGGGTCCTAGAATTTGAGCCAAATTAGGCCACTGGGGACCAAATGGGGGCTGTTTTGGTGAAAATTGAAAATGATTTTTCAATTTTTATTGAATTAAACAAGGCTCTTGAAATTTTGTGGTCATTAAGGAAATATATTTGAGTTCAGTAGTGAAATTTTGTGATCGTGAAAGCTATAGGGGCTGCACTGTGGTAAAAATCAAAAAAGGGCCGGTTGATATTATTTAATTAAAACCTATCAAGTGGGGTATTGAATAAAAGGTCTCAATGTCCTCATGCTTGATTGAACATTTATAATGTGATAGTTGAATCGGTGTGAGGTTTACAGTTCACAGAACCACTAGTATCTTGATTAGGTAGGTAGTATCTTTCTCGAAGGGGTCTGGTGGTTTTGAAATCCTTTAACAACTAGAACAAATCTGAATAGGTTATAGCCTGAAAAGAAAATACCTGGGCGGTTGATTTTTAGGAACTCTAGATCAAAATTAATATTTTGGCTTCCACTCGGGGTTCACTTGTCACTTGTTCATCTTGATAGCGATACTGATAACTAATTAAATAAATAAAAATAACTATTCTTTTCAATAGAATTCCCACTAGGTACAATAGAAAGTAGGTACTTCACATTCACAATATTTTATTTTTATAAAATTTGCCGCTAATAAAATTGATAATGAGCTATACTGCCAGCGCTACAAGCGAGTAATGGTAAAACTAATTTTAGAGCGCGTTTCAAATCTATAAAAATAATCTATCTTGGTGTACTTTTTAATAATATAGGAGTCAAACATTTATTTTTATTGAGTAGGTACCTATCATATAACGTTATCTAACGAATATAATAACGTTATCAATAGAAAAATCAGAGCTATAGAGGACGTACAGCGTTCACGACACACGTACAGGATCTCCGATCTCAATGGGAAAACACTAAAGTGCGTTTTGGAACGCGCTCCTTACCTTAAAAAAACACTAAAAAGTGTTCCAATTTGCCAATTTCCACTTTCACTATTTTAGTTGCTGAGTTCAGACTGCTGAATTCCACTCCACACTTCCACTTCCACTAGTTCGGCTAGTTCCACTTTCCTCTTTTGTAGGGATGGGATTCTCGACTCGTTTAGAATATTCGATTCAGTAGACTCAGTTCATCAAAAGTAGTCGACTCAGTGAGTCGACTCTTTAAGAGTCGCGGTTCTTTGAAATTCTGTATAATTTGTTTCACCTTAGATAATGGGGGTAGTCGATTCAGTAGGTAGTCTAGGGAGTATGGATGGGATTCTCGACTCGTTTAGAATATTCGGTTCTGTAGACACTAGACTCAGTTCGACTAAATATTCATCTGAATATTCATATTGCCCTCCCCTACATCTAGTTCTCACTTATCCCCTGATATCACATTAAGAAGCTAGTAGAAAGAAATTAATTTTGAGTGGGTAACAGACTTGTTTTCAATGGATAAAGCCATAGTCAATCCTATTCAAGAGTTTGAAAGATTATATTCTTAAATCGTCCCTGACGGTCCCTATAGGACGGGACCGATGCGATGAGATGTTGAGTGATGACGTCAGTGGGTAACAGACCTATTTCTAATGGCTAGTGCTAGTGGGTTAAACCAGACAAGGAAATGAGCGGTGAGTCGATAGTCGATTCTTTAGAACTTCGAGAGTCGATTCATACGACTCTTCAGAAATAGTCGACTCTTCGAGTCGACTCGCTCAATATTTACCCATCCCTACTCTTTTGACTTTTTCTCTTGTAGGTAGATTGTAGGAATGAAAATCTATAAAAAGTAAAAAATGATTAATGTTAATATGTTATACCTAATACTTTAAACTAAAAAATAATATTTATAATAGTTCAGTAAAGAGTAAATTCTCTCTCAAGCAATCCAAAAAATAATATCAATATTTAAGTTATTAACAACCTTTAATCTGCATGATATCCAAGTTGTCAGTTCTCCTGGCTGATTATTGAACAAGGTAAGTATTTGCTATAACCACCCCAAACCAGACAAAGTAATCTTAAAGTAATTATAAAGAAGTATGACTTTGTGATTTCACTAAGAAATACACCTTCTATTGCCTTGAAAACACTTTCTATCAACTTATCACACAACTATGAAACTATTTGTTAGCTGGCCAAGATAGCTTGGGTGTCCTGCTTGGCTTAGGTGCTCCAGAGAGTTCTTTTTTCACTCTGGCAAATCTAAGCTAAGGCAGCTACCCTAATAACAATTGTCAGTGATCTAATGTGAAATTCCACCTTGTCAACACCTAACCACAATGACTTGTGTAAAATATCTCATTTTCAGAAATCAAAGAACTACGTTAATTCTTGAGAATCCATGGCAAGCTTATTAATGCCATTTTTGGCCAAGATGAGGTATATTTCACCTTCTAATGTGTTCAGGAGACGAAATCAGGTGTGCAAATATGTATTCAATTTTTAGATATTCTTAAACACATTAGAAAGTGAAATATACCTCATCTTGGCCAAAAATTGCCATATTAAGCGGATTGCTGTGAATTCCGAAGAATTGTCAAGTTGATATAAAAGTGTTTTCAAGTCAATGGAAGGTATAATATGTCTCAGTGAAATCACAAAGTCAAATATCAAAATATAAACCAATCACAGTTATTATGCTGTTGTTATGGAATAGAATATTAAAAAAATCTTCTCAAGTGAAATTCTCTGGAGAAAAAAAATCCCTATGCCAACAGTTAATGGTTAATAGGTTAATGTCTATAGTTTAGATTTCAAGCTTAATACTGCAATTTTTGGACAAGAGGAGGTATATTTCTCTTTCTTATGTGTTCTGGAGACTGATTCAGTTTTGTAATATGTAAAAAAAAGGACACATAAATATTAATTTTTGAGGTACTTTCTTGTTTTCTCAGAAATCTACTTTCCTGATCTGGACCATCAATTTTTTTAGACTTACCCATTATGTTGCAAAAATGTCAATATATGGGCTAGACAAATGATGTACAGGGTGTGCCAGAATAACCTGATGAGTTTAAAATGTTAACTATCAAGTCATAACTTGTTGTAGATGGTTGATGTTAGTGTCATTTTGTTTTCAATAAAAGCGAATTTAGTTACAATGGAGTCGTGGACACATGCGCATCGTGCTTTTGTTGTAGAGACATTTTTTAAAAGTGGTGATTCTGTGGCAATTACTCAGAGAAAGTTTTGGACTCACTACTGAATTAAATCTCTCTGCTTGTAACTATTTTTTTTGGGGTTACCTCAAAAGTAAAGTCTATATGCATAAGCCAAGGACTGTAGATGACTTGAAGAGACTAATTGTTCAAGAAATTCGTGCAATACACCTGAATATGCTTGAGAAAGTCATGGACAATTTTTCGACCAGAATTGACGAGTGTATCGGAAGTGGAGGTAAACATTTGACCAACATTATCTTTCACAAATAATACAAATATTCAAAAAATCATGTATTAAAATAAATCTGCATGTCTTCTTTTTCAAATAACACAAAAATTATTGTTCTATCTTAAAATTGCTTGTTTAGTATCATTTTTAAACTCGTCAGGTTATTCTGGCGCACCCTGTATAAGAAACAAAGGGCAATTTAACTAATTTTACAATCTTCAATGTCTTCAATTTTATAATTTTTACATTTTCAGAATACTTTGACTGACTGTTGTGTCACATCCTATTAATGGACAATGATACTGAATTAACATGTTTTCCCAATGAATCTGAAGATTTAGATCTTGTTGTATCTCCAGATAATGTTCCCATTGAATGTGATCTAGATCCACAAAATATTTTAGCAACTCAATTCAGTAATCAATCACTCCAAGTATCAGACGAATCAAATCCAGTTTCTGAAAACATGGGCATTGAAAACACATGGTAAGTACAAATTAATAAAGTTGAAGTAAATTTTCATTTTATGCTTACATGAGGTTCAATAATTACTAAGCACTAATTACTTATATGATAAAATTAATAAGTCTTGTAATCATATACCTAATGTCCAGTCTGTGTTCCATTAGTTTCAGAGGTTGACTGCTTCATTTCTGATCAGATCTGATTGTGCTATTATGCTTTAACTTTTGTAATACTACATAGGACAAAGTATTTTTACAGTGGTAAACTTACCATAAGAGGCTTAGTCAAAAATTCAAGGAAGGGAAAAAAGAGAAAAAATCAAAAATTTGAAACATGTTGAACAATTCAATAAAAAAAAATATGTAACTGAAAGGAAATAGTCTTAACTTGCCATATGTGTACTCACACATTACCTACTGAACATAATTTATTTAAGAACATGCAGCAATCCAAGCAATCTGTTGACCTGTGTGAAAAACAGGGATTTGAACATAATTTTTAAACAAAGCAAAATCCCTTGCTGGGAGTTGGGATTATATGATAGCTGATAGCACATGATGCACTAAATATACCCTTTAAATAAGTCCAAATTTTCTGGGAACACCCTGTATATATTTGACCTCAGTTCTTCCAGAGAAGTTATTTAATTTTCATCCTCAAGGAGTGTAATTGAAGAACAACATTTGATGTTGTTTTTCAATTTTGATGAGCATTGTAATTATAGGGATGTGATATTATATTAATTTTTTCAACACAGGTCCCAGGATGAATGTTTCTCAACACCTCATGCTACATCTAATTTTCCAATTCCCTTGCCACCACCCTCTTCATCAGATGTGTTCGAGGGGCCTGAAAACTACACAGGAGAACTGGGCTCTCTGTTTGAGACCCCAGAGGATAATGATGTTTCTGGTGGGTTCATTATTTTTTGTGACTTGATTAATTTATTATTTATCATTGTGTTTGTAATGTGATATCACAATTACTGAAACTTCAAACTTGCTTTACTAAATTACTGCTGAACTTGGGACTCAAACCACTGACCTCTGGTTACAAGTTTGCCATTGCTAACATATCAATCAAGCTACTGAGGTTGGTGACTTGATTAATTGATTAGAAACTTTGAAAAATATAAAAATTAAATATATATATATTGTGAGTAAATATCACCTTAGTACTGGAAAGTGGTATTATTTTACTTGCTGAAGATTTAAAATGAGTACTTGATAAGAACTACACAGAATTTTGTAGTAAAAAGATCCAGGTATTTTCATGGCAATATTGTGTCTCCTACTACTTTCAGATAGTTGTGCCCAGGCTGGTGTGTGTGGTCTCCGAAATTTGGGAAATACTTGTTTCATGAGTGCTGGCATACAATCTCTTGTAGCAGCATCAGCATTGGTGGAGTATTTTACCAGTAAATCAGAAGAGAATAGCTGTAAAAGCTCTGGAGCCTGCAGTTCATTGGTTGATGAGTTTGCATTGCTTGTTCGAAAAATGTGGAGTGGCCAATACTCTGTTGTACATCCAAGTGACTTCAAGCAAATTCTAGGAGTGCATTATCCACAGTTCAAAGATTACCGTCAGGTATGAATACTTATTTACTAAATCTTGTTCTGGTCAGATGCATGTATATTTCATGAGACATTTCAATGTGTTTTTCACACAATCATTACTCCTTTTTGTATAGTCTTGAGATATAATTTGTTATGTAAATTATGATAGAAAATTAAAACAAAGGTATTGTGCAATATTTTTATCTCGGACTTGATAGTAAGAAATAAAATGTATACCAACTCATTTAAATTTAATTTATAGATATCTAGAAAAAAATAGGTAAAGAAGGTCCTTCTCTTGAAAAAAAAAAAAAATGTTTCCTCTGAGGTCCAAACACTAATTCTGAGATCACTAATAGACATACCAATCCTCAGAAACAAAAAGAAAAAAATCTATGCTTCAAAACTTATGGTCAAAGGGGAAGGACTTTTGCAGCATACACAAGTTGAATATTTTTTTTTTTTTTATATAAATTAACGGGTTTCCCCATTTTTACATAATATGCTATCTATAAGTTACATATTTATCTTTAATTTGTTGCAAAGAGTGATAAAAAAAAAAATTAAAGTTCCATTCCTTCTTTCTCTCACCACACACAAACACAAATCATTTTTTAAAGATATTTTTACCTAAAAAAATAGAGTATTAAATTGTAATGTTTCTTGCAGCATGACTGTCAAGAGTTCCTAGCTCTATTACTGGACGGACTTCATGAACAACTGAACACTGCCTCGTCAAGTGAATCCACTTCTAACCTGACTACCTACTGTGATATTTCTCTCAAGGTTTGTACATGTATTTTTCAGCATCAGTTATTAGTTCAGATAATCTCAGGCACATGGCAACTCATGGAGTTAAAAAAAAAAAAATAGCTTACATTTGTCTAATTTTTAATGGAACTTATTTTTAAAATGAAACAACAGCTAGGTCTATGTTGTAGATTACCCATCCTGTTCTGCCTCCCCTTAAATGACCAAGATGCACTTGTGTAGGTATAATAATTCGATAGAGGGACCAAAAACCGCGCAGGAAGGTATACATTCCTATTTTCCCCCTATCTACAAGCTCATCAAGTTTAATCACAAAAAAATCCCTCCCAGGTTTATCTTCGTTTTTAAAAGTGCTGGGTGAACACAAGCATACATGAAGGTATCCCTTACAAACAACTGTAATGAACTAATGACTAATGAAATTATTAATACAAATTTTTGTCAGCTCTGGGGTTCCAAATCCAGTACTTCCTCATGTTAAGATGCATGTATATTCAGCATCTTTAAAAATAACAAGTTTCAAATGAATATTTCAGGATAGCCAGTGCACATCTACTAGTCTGATGGAAAACAATCATTTGGCTGTGTCCGACAAAGACTTTTTTAATCTGCGCCGCGAAATCAACGGGCCACTGAAAGTGACCAACGAGCTCAAGGGCAGTAGTGAAGCAGCAAGTCCTACCAAAACTATTAACATGGATCTTGTGCATAAAAACACAGGTGATAATAATATCTCAAGTCAGTCTGATATGGAAACTATTAACTAGTAATCTGCTAGCGCCCCTTGTCAAGCACTTCATAATATTATTATACCACTCACTAAAAAAAGAAGATAGGCTGAGATGTTTTGAGTTTAAAATATTCTTCAAGATTAATGTCTAGTGACCAATTTTGTAAAGACTTATTTTGGATTTGAATTTGTTTGAATTATAAAATGTAATATTAATTATTGTTGTAAAAAATATTTATTACAAATAAGTAATATCATATAATAGGTAGCTACACCATGGCCGAGTAAGTAACTCACTCGATTTTAACCCAGGTGAGCTGGTTTTAATCTCACTGGGTAGAAATTTTTCTACTCTGTAATTTTGATGGCTCCCCCTTTCTTACTCCGTAAGGAAAACCGAGGAGTTACTTGTGAGAATAGTGACCAATGGAGGCATTACCAGAGTGAAGTGAAAGTAATATCAATAGATTGAGAAAAGTAAAGGAGATACTAGCAATGTAGCAATACTATAACCAGGAAAAATGGTAAAAAAGGACATACTATAATACTTATTAATCTCATATTTGGTCATTCAGGGGCGTCCCCAGTTATCGCAGCACCAGCACTGGTTGACCTTGTTCTCAAGGACGCAGTGTTCAATTTCAAGGACATTCTCAAGGATGCAAAAACCTCCAATGTGAATGTGCTGGTGACGCAATCAGAAATCAACAACGAGATACGATATGACTCAGACAAGTTTCCAAGGAAAGAGAGACGACGCGAAGGTGGAAAGGTAATTGAAATTAGTTTTAACAGCTACGATTGTAAAAAAGTGATTTTTCCGCAGCCTCTTTTATTTCGTAGCCATGAAACAGCATTTACTATGCTTGTGTTCTTGACCATCCCGTAGTATGCCTCCCCTCTGATGGGCTAGAAGTGAAACAATACTTCACATTTATGTGCTGGGTCAACACGAGCGCACCGGAAGGTATCTTTTACTAACAACTGTAAATATTAAGCACATTTATTTTGTCTGTTCTGGTATTCAAACCCAGGACCTTCCAACGGCTAGTGCATACCTTATTTTTCACCCTAAAAATTAAAAACTGATTACAATTATTCTGCTGACCACTTCATTTTCAAAGTCTTTCTTTAGCTTATAGAAAAATGTATTTATTTTAAAGGTTTTCATTACCAAAATATTATTCTTTTCAGGTGAATGTGAACTCATTCTACGAAAATGCAACAACACCCAGTGGGAAGAGGAACAAAAGCAGTGGTGGAGTGCTGCAGTGTAACTCGGCACAGGACTACTATGATGGACTGGTAAGGAAACACATCACCAACTCTCATGATAAAAAAAAATAAACAAGTTTGATTGTCACACGACTTGGTATTAAAATAAATAAAGAATAGATTAATTTTTTTTTATTATTATTGAATATTTATTTAAAGAGAGGTTACAGACCTCTCTTTAAATAAATATTAAAAAAAAAAAAAAGTGATAACACAAAATATTATGATGTACTAATGATTTTACCAAATTATCAGGGGTTCCATCACATATTATGATATCAAATCAAACTCCTAGCCATTTGTATCAAATTTTTTAAACAAAATTGTTACAAGTTAAACACAATTAACATGAAAAAGACTTTTGATTATTAAAGGAAAAGATTCGTTGGATTTTGAAAATTTAGAAAACCAAAATTTGAGGTAAAATATCAATTTAAGACAGTTTTGTTTACAAACATTTTTTCATACTCTTGTTTTCGAGATGAGCATGACCAAATTACTACTCGATTCTATTTTATCAGTGCAGTTGGAAGTATTTCATTCCAACAAATCTATTCTGTTACTTTTCGTTATTATTTATCTTGGTATAATACGTTCTGTTCTTCCCTTTTTTGACGATTGTAGGTAGATTTGAAACGTATCAAAATGTTTGATGAAAACGTAAAGTGCAACAATACCCCGGAAGAGAAGGAGAAAAACTTCATGATGGAAATATCTAGGAAGAAATATCTAGAGAAGAACATGCGAATGGAGTGTGAGAGGAAGAACAATACACAGGTATGCACTCATTCATTTTATACAAGTACAAAGCATGATTTTGGTGGTCAAGGTAGTCAATGCATTGGTAGTCAAGTGGTTAACGCGCTAGTCTGGTAATCCAGGTAGCGTAGGGATCGGGTAGTTCGAATCCCACTCAATGCATGAATTTTTCCTGATTTATTTGAGAATATGACCACATAATAAGACTCTGAAAGTTAGGTGGTAGAAAATGCTTTGACCATTACCCCGCCTGGTGGTTACCTTCCACTTAAGAGTGTTATTATTATTATGATACTAAAGATAAGTAGAGAAAGGAATGATTGTTATACTAGTAATCATGTAAACAATTGACCTCATTAGCGCGATCGAAAAGGCGGCGGACTCGTAACCGGGGGTCCATGGTTCGACTGCCAAGTTAAGCAAAGATTTAGTAAAATAAAGTTTGAATAACCGTGACATTACACTTGTGATTTACACAAATAATATGGTGACTTTTTAACTAATGTGAGTAATTGAGTATACTGAATATATTGTCAATAATAAATAATAATACTTTGGCTATTTTTTAAAAATAATAATACTAAAACCAAAAAAAAACATGTACCTAACGTTTTTTTTTTTTAACGTCGCTTTCAACTATGTACTTGGTCATATCACGAGATGGGTTTTATCCTGCATTCGTCGGAAACTTACAAATCAAGCTATTGAAATGAACCTCACCCAGCCTAAGTGGGTCCGGGAATAGTAATAATAATATCGCCTTATTTATACTGCTCGATTAGGACTTCAATAGTCCCATTATTCCAGCAGTAAGCCCACAAGACATATTATTATGTGGTAAAAATCCCAAACAGGAGGATAACTTGGCATGCCCCGGCTGAATTTCGAACCCGCGACCTCTGGAATCTCACAGAGTGCTGCCTTTACCACTGAGCTACCGGGACATGCTGTACAACTGTACATATGTATATGTTTCTAATGAATGTCTGTTGAATGCAGGTGTCGAGCAGTGTGGAGGAGGATGACGTCACCATGACAGACACAGTGGTGAGTGCGGTAGACTTGCTGGCAGACAAGCACTGGCAGTCTCATCTGGCGGACAACCAGAGCATCCTGGTGGATCTGTTCCAGGGACAGTTCAAGAGCACGGTGATTATCTGGTTTATTTTAATAATAATAATAATAATTCAACCTGATATTTATCTATGTTTGCTGTTAAGCCCAGGATAAAATACTTTGTACCATTTAAATAAATTAGAAACACTCCCATAATAATAATAAATAACTTTAGGTATTGTATATTTTACGGTACATGACCAATTTACAAAAATAGAAGAATAACAACAAAAAAAATACACATACAAACAAATACCAATACTTAACACAAAGGAAATAGATGTCACAAAAGTCCAATTTGGAATATATCAAGATTAAAAGAAAAGAAAAAAGAGTACATAATTATTCATAGTACATAATTATAATTTGCAATCTTGAGATAAATTTTATCTTGAAATATAATTTACAATCTACAGTTCAAACTTGAAAAAAAATGTAACTAAATGGAGCATACCACTTCTAACTTCTAGTTAATGCTACACTATTAAACTTGGCATCCGTCGCGATTGACGATACACAAATGGTGATGATGAACCAAATGTGAAGGAGGCAATATGCTTTGAGATGGTTGAGTGACGTAAACAGGGAGAAGACCAGTGTCTCGCTAGAGGACCATAAACAGAGAACAGACTAGCCAACCCGTACAAGGTAACAAGGCAGGCTAGCTTGCAGTTTCCTAAGGGTTTAAAAGCTTGTAGAGAAAAAGTCCAAGTCCTCACAATGGTTGATCGCACATGGAAATATGTGGTTCAGGATTAGCCAAGTTCGTTAGCTGGAGACCATCATTCCCCGCCTCCAGCTGTAGCCAAGCTGGCTACAACAACAGAGAGAAGCTATCCATTGATATCACTCCCATTAATGTCACTGGTAGTCAAGTGGTTAACGCGCTAGTCTGGTAATCCAGGTAGGGTAGAGATCCGTTGGTTCAAATCCCACCCAGTGCATGAATTTTTCCTCAATAATTTGAGTTTGTGACCACATAATAATAAGATTCTGAGGGTTAGGTGGTAGAAAATGCTTTGAGCATTAACCTCGCCTGATGGTTACCTTCCACTGAAGAGTATTATTATTATAATAAAAAGCAGATTCGAACTGGTTGGGCTCTTAGCGGTCAGAGTCATCATACAGATCATATATCCAAGAAGACCGAGAAAGACTTGGTCCTGCTTTTATTACAAATTGTTTCTAATTATTTATTTTTTACAGGTCGTGTGTTCAGGATGTCAATTCGTATCCATCACATATGAACCATTCATGTACCTGTCAGTTCCTCTACCTTATGCTATGGAGCGTCAAATTTGTAAGCACTTTGTCCAACAATGGTATTTGCATGTTACAGAAAATCAACTATTGCATTTTTTGAATCTGAAGAAATAAAACCTAAAATTCTTGAGCGTTTTAAGATATTCGTAAAAAAATTCCACCTTTATTTTTTCATGTAATTCTTAAATCTTGTGAGCTCCTCCTAAACAAATCGTGGCACAGCGCCTAATCCTCCTCCAAGTACTTCCTATTGTCTTCCAATAGTTACATTAGCTTGGCACTCAGCTATCCATTCATCTCACTCCCATTAATCAAAATCTTACATTTGACAGAATCTTCTTTGTAGTATATTTTCAAAGTACTCAAATTTGTGAGTGTGTGCTTATAATTCCCTTAGTATTCATAGCACATGAAGCGTTTTTCGGATTCTGTATTAAGCTGTCTAAGTGTATATGTATATTGTATACCTATTTAGTCTTGATGGTTAATTTATGTGAAGCTTAAGCTAGGGAAATTCCTTATATGCAAATCTAGTACAACTAAATTTCCTTTTTGTGCATATTCCTCATATTCTTTGATACCTTGACCACATAATAATGACACCAAAACAACTACTGGAGTGATTGGCTTCTCTAGTCCTAATCTCACAGTATAAATATATAATTATATATATCTCCCTTGCCTTTATCCCATTTTTAGCTTATATTGCTATTGGGGTCGGCAATGTTCAACCTCATGGTTGAGGTTGGTAGGGTGGAGCACGTTTTTTTATGGCTGGATGCCCTTCCTAACGTCAACGATTCTAGTTGATTTAACGTCCTGGATTAGGACGGGGATTTTACCCTCCATTCGCTGGGAATCGTACCAGCTACCCACATTAACCTCACCCAGCCTGGGTAGGGCCGGAAATGCCAGCCTCACGTGTTTGGATGGAACAGAATTTTCTTCGAAAAGTCTGCCCCAGCCGGGAGTTGAACTCGGGAACTCTGGACTTCGGGCAGTAGTCACAACCATTACGCCACGGAGGCTGCTCTAGTCCTAATCTGACAGTATAAATAAATGTCTAATATTATTCTCGTGCATTTCAGGCGTGACATTTGTGCCAATGAGTTGTGCGGGTGGGGTCTCGTCACCCATCCAGTGCATGGTCACCGTGAACAAACAGGACAGAGTTCATCACGTCAAATCCAGCGTTGCCAAACTACTCGCCATTGATGCGGAACTACTTCTCTTGGCGGAAGTGCTAGATCACCACGTTGCCAAGTTTCTCGAGCCCAACATTCTGGTGCGCTACATCAACGATGTCAATAGGTAACTAATAATAATAATAATAATAATAGAAAATCCTATAAGGGCAAAGTTTTATAAGTAAAGCTTTATATACATAAAATAGATATTATTGTGAACAGCTTTGCTGATCACTTTGTAAATGCATATAACCAGACCCCCTCCCTTTACTTACCTGACACTTCTGACCATACTGAGCTCTTTCACATTGAAGAGATATCTCAGGAAGATGTAGCTGTGGAAATGGCTAAAATGCCTACTAACAAACCACCGGGTCCTGATGGTATACCACCACTCATCTACTCTCAGTGTGCGGACCATCTGAAAATCCCACTTACCCTTATTTTTAACCTGGCCCTTAGAACCAAACAATTTCCTTCCTTATTAAAGGAGTCCATTGTGACCCCTGTACCAAAGAAAAATGGGGAACAGGATATCTCAGGACATAGACCTATAAGTAATTTAAATGTTGCTGCTAAAATATTTGAAGGTGTTATGTATGAGAAAATGTCATCATTCATATTTCAGAAAATTTCACCTCAGCAACACGGGTTTGTGAATCACAAGTCCACGGTAGGTAATCTGGTTGAGTTCTGTGACTTCACAGCCAGAGCCATATCACAACAAGGCCAAGTCCACACAGTATATACAGATGTGGAAAAATGTTTCGATAGACTTAGCCATGATGCCATACTGAACAAACTTATTAGAGTTGGGTTTTCTATTCCCCTAACTCAAATGTTTGGATCATACCTACAAAACAGGAAAATCTTTGTCAAATACCTAAATAAAAGATCTAGTCCCTTTATTCCAACCTCAGGGATTGTCCAAGGGAGTAAGCTAAGTAGTCTACTGTTTATATTGACATATGATGACCTACATAAACTCATTAGACACTCCCAGGTATTACTATACGCTGATGATCTGAAAATATTTAAAGTTATCCACAATACAGAAGACTGCCAACATCTGCAGGAAGATCTCACGTCCATCAGCGCGTGGCTCTCAACAATTGGCCTCAATTTTCATCCTAAGAAGTGCTACGTTATGAATTATACCAACAAAGAAAACCCTATAACACATACTTACCACATAAATAACACCCCTTTAGATTATGTGGAACACTACAAAGACCTGGGAGTTACCTTCGAGAAGAACCTTGATTTCAGAAAACACCTCGATGAAATTGAGAAAAGGGCATTCCAGAGGCTTGGAATGATCATTCGGTTTTCTAAACCCATCCAAGACCTTGATGCTCTAAAACTCCTATATCAATCTCTTGTCAGGTCAATACTTGAATACGGTTCAATATTATGGTCCCCCTGTACTCAAGTAGCGATCAAGTCCTTAGAAAGAATACAGGCCAGGTTCACTCGATTTGCCTTTAATAAGGAAAATAATTTCTATCCCCTCTATCCTAACTACATAGAATACGATCTACTCATTGAGCAATTTGATCTTAGCTCGTTACAGGATAGAAGACTGGCAACTCAAATTAAGTTCATTAATAACGTGATTTGTGGATCGGTAAATCACCCCTATGTGACTGACAAAGTTCAGTTCAGAGAAATTGACCCTAGGTTAAGATCTGCAGCTACAAGACAATTGAACATCCCTAATAAGAAAGAAGTGTACCTGTACAAGTCCCCCATTATCAAAGCCATGGCCTCATACAATGTTAAAACTTTGATTCCCAATCCTTAATTATCTTCCCTCATCACGTCATTTATTGCTGCAGTTCGGTGACATATTACAAGTCTATCTTGTTTTATATCACTAGCTTCAGTGTAGACGTTAGTAAAAAAAAAAAAAAAAAAAAAAAAAAAAAAAAAAGCTATTAAGCCCAGAACAGTAAAGCTAAGCCCTCTTTAAACATCTTTAAAAAGATGAATGTTTTGCTGCCTTTTTTTTGTAGCCATGAAACAAGAGCTCCTGTAGGCGCTTGTGGTCTGTGTTGTAGCCTGCCCATCCCGTAATATGCCTCCCCTCTGATGGCCGATAGGTGACACAGTACTTCCCATTTAGGTGCTGGGTCAACAAAAGAGCACAACTTTTACCAAATTTAGAATACAATTTTTTCGTCGGCTCGGGGGATCGAATCCGGGACCTTCCGTATGGTAAGCGAGTGCTTAACCACTGAGCTAATCGCGCGCTAAATCATGCCGTGTTTGTAATATCAATATCTTAGAGGCTTAACATTTTGTATTTTCTGATAACCTCTTCTTTCTTTCCTTTTTCTTACATATATGTATATTCTTTTTTTGGATTTTCTTTTGTTACTTTTCCTTTTGAATTAACGAATAACCTAACGAATATGTACGAGGGGGGACCCAAAAGTAACGGGAATTAGGTGGTGGGGGGAACACGGAGGGGGGGATCGGGTTGTCCAGTGATTCTTTTCCAAGTGGCTACTCTCCCAAGTAAGTGTGCAAAGTTCATTTGCTGTGAGTGCATTCGTTCGTCCGTGAAAATTTTTCTAGTGAAACGACTTTTTTCTTTTCGGCGAAAAAGTGAAATGGCTTCAAGAACGGACGAAAACATTGAACAAATCAACATTCTTGTCCGTGAAGACCTTGCCGAACCATCGATCAACTTTGTGAGATGTCTGGATTGTCATGGAGTTCAATTCAGAGGATTTTAACTGAAGATTTGATCATGAAGAGGATTGCAGCCAAATTTGTTCCTCGCCTTCTCTCTGACAATCAAAATAAGGAGCGTCGCGACTTCAGGCCTGTCTGGAGCTGCTAAATCAGTTGGATGAAGACCCACATTTTTTTCTCAAGGTTATAACTGTCGATGAATCATGGTGCTACGGCTATGACCCCGAAATTTTTACAGCCACTCGTTGCTCTCCGCACTCAGCCATTTCACGTTGCCATTTCACGTTTTCGCCGAAAAGAAAAAAGTCTTTTCACTAGAAAAATTCTCACCGACAAACGAATGCACTCACAGCAAATGAACTTTGTACACTTACTTGGGAGAGTGGCCGCTTGGAATAGAAACATTGGAGAACCCGATCCCCCCCTCCGCGTTCCCCCCACCACCTAATTCCCGTTACTTTTGGGTCCCCCCTCGTATGTAAAAATGTATAAAGACATAAAATAGATTTCAAAAACTGCCACATGTAGGAATCGACCTAGTGGTTCGACGACACTTATTTTCCGTGTCCATGAGGGTGTGTCATGGTGGTGGAGGGGTAGATACCTACCGATATTGAACCATTTCGACTCCTAGAAGCAAAGTCCTTGGCTCCTTTTGTGTACGTGGAGTGTTTTGTGTTCGTATTATTATTAAATGCTTTATTAGATAAAAAGACATATAGGTATAAGTACATTATGTACAATACAAATAATTATTATATGAAAAATAAAAAATGGAAACAATATAAAAAATAAAATGGAAAGAATTAGATACTAAAGGGCGGGGTTATTGCCTATGGCAATCTCTTCCACCCAACCCTGGGCAAAAAAAAACTGTGTGGTTCAATGGTGAAAATTGTTTTCTTGACGTTTATGATTTTTTTTACTCTCTCTCTCAAAGGAAAGTGTACGCGTTCGAGTTGAGCCCCTCCCTGGCCAGCAAGGCAACATCGGATCTGGACGGCACCACCACCAGCATGGAGACAGAAGTCAGTGGGGGATCAGTGCTGACGCTCAGGTGTGCGATCTGTCTGGAAGAGAAGGAGACGAACATTAGGAAGCATGCGGACTGTACGTGCTGTCTCTGTGATGACTGTGTTGTGAGTGGTTCTCTTTTCTTTTCGGTCAAATTCCGTCAAACCTGGATATTAGAGAATGATTTCCAGCTCAAATTTACGTATCTATGTATAAGGGGAAAAAACTCTTCATAAAAACAGTAAAAAAAAGGTGATTTTTGGGACTCTGGTTTATTTACATTAAAGATATCGGCGTTTGTTTACATTTTGCATTTGAAACTATCCACTTCTTCTTCTTATCAAACCAGAAGCCATGACGGCTCAAACGGGCCGGTCCACTCCGGTCAAGATTTTTCGGTCCGGTCAAATAAAAAAAAGTGAATTTCAGTGACCAGGTCAGCTCCGGTTCGCTTCGTCCAAAAAAAAAACCGCTTTATCTCATTTACTTTCAGAGTTCATATTCGAATTACAACAAGGCTCAACTTGACTCAGGCCCTGGCGAAACTTTTTCCTGTCCTGTTTGTGGCAAGACCATTCATCCTGAAACAGATTTCATCAGTATAGAAGATTGTGGTCATATCAAGCCAACGTTGAGGTAATTATATTTCATATTATTTACACATCTAAAACAAAACTTACGGTCTATAATTACTAGGATTGCTTTATTCTCCTTTTTGTTCTTGTTTCTTTGTTCAATCTAATTATTTTTTCTTTATAATTTCATTGTATTTTACTGTATAATATATTGTCTTACCTAATAAAGCGTAATATAACAATTGAATTTTTTGAATTGAATTTCGTATATTTGTTTAAAGTTTTCGTATATTTGTTTCGTACAAAACAGTTGCATGCAACCTATAACATTATAACACACTAAGATATCATTATAAACAGTTTTAAAAAACATTAATAATTATTACAATCTGCTGCAACATGAGATATTGTGTATGTAAAATACTAAAGCAATTAAAATTAAGTCTTAAGAGATAATAATAATAAATTCTCCTGCCATTCTCACCCGCTGTATTCTATTACACAGAGTGCTGCAGGTCCCCGTTGTGTTTCGTCAGGACATCCTCGGTGACGGCAACAACAACAGGAAGTCGGTGGATCTGTTCGGGCATCCTCGTCTCATCTCGGTGTCCAATCACATCTCAGCCGAAGCTCTGCACGAGACAGTGCGAAGTATTCTGCCTGTCTCTCACGGGGGAAAGCCGTACAAGCTGCTCTTGGTGGATGGTCAGGTGAGAACACAACGCTTGGTCGATGGTCAGGTGAGAACACAATGCTTGGTCGATGGTCAGGTGAGAACACAATGCTTGGTCGATGGTCAGGTGAGAACACAATGCTTGGTCGATGGTCAGGTGAGAACACAATGCTTGGTCGATGGTCAGGTGAGAACACAATGCTTGGTCGATGGTCAGGTGAGAACACAATGCTTGGTCGATGGTCAGGTGAGAACACAATGCTTGGTCGATGGTCAGGTGAGAACACAATGCTTGGTCGATGGTCAGGTGAGAACACAATGCTTGGTCGATGGTCAGGTGAGAACACAATGCTTGGTCGATGGTCAGGTGAGAACACAATGCTTGGTCGATGGTCAGGTGAGAACACAATGCTTGATTGATACGACCACGTCCGAATTCAATAGGAGTCACAAGTTTTTTTTGTAAAACTCAGAAAACTTGGAAATTCTCGATACATCGTTTTAATCTACCTTAAGCAGGGGTTTTACTTCCCATATATTTCTAATATTAGAAATCGGAAGTATTGTGTTCGTTTTTGTATTTTTCATTGTATAAAATCAGGAAAATTCAGAAATTTTAAAGTAACTAATTGACATTTGACATTTTTTTGAAATAAAGAAAATCAAGAAGTGTCAGGAAATTTTCTAGAAAAGAAAAAATCCCCGCGACAAAAATTGTTTTTTATTATTATTTATTTCTCATATCTAAGGTTGTCTGTGATAGTGGAGGAAGCAAAGATAAATACAGAATTTTCACAGTCAAAAAATGTCTGAGAATTCACAATATTTATTTATTGAATTTTTCTACGGGACCTACCAATTTTTGTTAGAGAAGTCAGGGTCGGAAAAATTAATACCTCATAGAGAAAGTGTTATTGTTTTAGAACGTAAATAAAGAGTTACTCTTGATTAGTTTATTATTTATTTCAGTAATTGATTTACTCATAGGCCATTAACCTATTTACTCGCAGGGATCCCACTGCTCGCGCTGCATGTTCAATGCTCACTGCCGCGGATGCCCCGTGTCGAGTGAGGGGTCAGTGACCCTGTACAACAGCGACACACTGGCTGTCACCTACGCCGAGACGATGACAGACGGGGAGGATAACAGCCACGCCTCCCTCGCCGCACTGCGGAGCCCCAAGCCTCTCACTCTGTACGACTGTATCAAGGCATTCAGCCAGAGGTAAAGGAGTTCGCAAGTGCCAAAAATAAAATGTAAAAATTCTTACTCATTGTTCGAATTTCTAATGTTCGAGGAGTACCTAGTTGAAAAAGTTGTCATATTTGTGCTAATTACTTACGTCATGTGATGTCCCGGTAGCTCAGTGGTAAAGGCGGCACTCTGTGAATCCACAGGTTCCAGAGGTCGTGGGTTCGAAATCCAGCCGGACATGACAAGTTATCCTCCCATTTGGGATTTTTACCACATAATAATATGTCTTGGGCTTACTGCTGGAATAATGGGACTTTAATAGTCTTTATCGGGCAGTTGAATAAGGCAATATTATTATTATAACTCAAACTTTAAATCTTTTAAACAAGTCAAACTTTGTTTTTCACTTTAAATAAATAAATTCAAATTCAAACTCATGCTGCTAAATTTTTACCAAACTCGGGACTCGAACATCCGAACTCAAGGTTACAAGTCCGCCACCTTTTCGATCAAGCTACTGAGATCGGCATGCCTCATCGATTGTGAGTATCACTATTGTGCCTTCTTAATTCTTCTTTCAGCTTTTGAATTGTTCCACAACACCCCTTCTTTCGGGGTTGCTCAAGATTTCGGTGTCAGAGTAGAGAACCGAAATGAATAGCGAGTTGCTTCAAACCAGCGGATTTTCTGTTGAGTTAAGATGATGATATTTTTTGTTGTTGTGATATCCCATTGTGATTTACAATACAAGAATGTTTAAATATATAATATCTGATGATGATATAATATCTGTACTAAACTGTCATTATTCTCTATACTGATAACAAAGTGATATTTTTGAAGTCAATTGGTTATTCTGTTTTCAAATAATTATTTAAATTCCCATGTTCTTCTGATTTCAGTGAGTTGTTAGATGAGCACAACCCGTGGTTCTGTCCTAAATGTGAAAACAACCAGTGCGCTACCAAGACCTTATCCGTGTGTAGATATCCTGATTATCTCATTGTATATTTGAAAAGGTAAAAATCAATTGGTGCCTCAATAAAAGTTTAATGTGGCAAGATTGAGAGTAATTGATTTACTCATTGTATATTTGAAAAGGTAAAAATAACAAATTCTTTATTTAAACAAATTGTTTAATTGTTTAATCAAACAAATTGGCAATCTTAATAGAAATGAATCCCTGTTTATGAACATACTATTGGCACATTTAATATAGCTGTTTAAATTGACCTTAAGTAGAAACTCTGTAAATTAATTACTGATTTATATGATATTTTTTTCCCGTGGAAGTAGGAGTCCAAAACTGAAAATGGCAGTAGCTTGTTTAAAAGTGCTATGATAAAACACATGAACTACCATAGGAAAGTCTATTGGTGCAACCACTCGTAGTGGTTAAGGAGCTAGTCTGGTGATCCAGGTAGCAATGTATGAGTTTTTTATCTTATATTTGGGACTTTGACCATATAATAATGTCACCTAAACAAACAACTACTGGAATAATAGTGTCACTTCTCGCCCATCAGAGGGGAGGCATACTACGGGATGGGTAGGCTACAACACAGACCACAAGCGTCTACAGTAGCTCCTGTTTCATAGCTACGAAATAAAAACGGCTGTGAAACACTCATCTTTAAAAAAAATATATATATAGGGCTCTCTTTTCCGACTCCGGTAGTATAATGAAATGTTTGTTATAATTCCAGGTTCGTGTTTCATGAGTGTATGAGTTTAAAGCTGGAGGACAAGGTCCAATTTCCTCTCGCCAATCTTGTCATGCAGCACTGCTCGTTTGTGTATGATCTATACGCGTGTGTTTGCCACATAGGAGGTAAGTGTAGCCTTGCTTTCCAGGTTTAATTTTGGACCCATTGGAGGAAGCCAATGTTGATAAATTAAATTAAATATTGATAATTGTTGATGAAAAAAAAAATAGGTCTTCAGTTCACTGACGATGCCGTAACTGGCGAAATAGCCATCTGAAAATAAATAATTAAGTAAAACAAAAAAAGCCAAGTGTTTTCTATCTTCAAATTAATTCGAGTTAAATATTGAATAGAGATTTATACAAAGAAATAATAGATGCGTAAGTGAGTTAAGTACCAATTCTAAACACTATTATAAATATTATAATATAGATAATCCTGATCTTGAACCTCTATTAGTACGGACCTCTCTGTCCATACCAGTGTTTTAGCCGTTAGAATTTATCTTATTTGTGTGTGAGCATGTGGCCCATATTTTCTTCTTAATAATCAAGGTTCAACTATTTTCGCAGGGGTGTCAGCAGGTCACTACACAGCGTATACGTTACATCCTAACACCAAGGAATGGCATTACTTCAATGATGAAACCGTGTTGGAACAACGACCGCAGGACGAGGACTTTAACAATGCGTACATTTTGTTCTACAAGAAAAGAGGTTGGTCACTTGTACTATCAGGTCGTTTCTACTAGAATGAGAAGACCAGTGTCTTATAATAATAAATCGTTTGTTTTATTTTTCATATTTCTTTTTTTTACCTATCTTCCGCCATTTTTATTTGGCTTCTAAGATTGCTGGAGGACTATAACCAGAGAACACACTATCCAACATGTTTCCTATTTGCGTTCTTTTACAATTCACGTTTCATTTTTCAAATATAAAAAACTTCTTCCAGAGACTGTCCTTCTGGAAGGGAACCGAGAATTGGAGGAACAAAAAACATTTACGTGTAGGTGAGACGTGTCGCGCGTTGGTTCAGCAGACCTGTATACCAGATTTTTTATTGATTTTTATTTCCTAGCGTTAGAGGTATTTTGCCAGAAAAAAATGTTAAGAGTATAGGTAACTTTGGGCCATAGTTAAAAGTATATGTACACAAATGAAAACCACCATCACTATTTCTATTCATACATAATTCTTGGTCAAATATTATTTTAGTCTCCAAGTGAAAAAAATCCAATTACCTACGTAATCAAATAAAATATTTTCATTTATTTTTGTTTTCAGAAGAGGATACAGACGGTGAAAATGTGCAATAAGTCATCTATGGACATGGGTCACTCTCAAGGTGACAAAATATAAATCTCAGGGATCCTTACTAACCCATATTGCTATTGGATCACACCGTCTTTTTGCATAGAACCTTTTTCTTACCTAGGGATGCAAGTTCATCTTTTTTTTTGTCGACCAAGCTTGTTCCTAAATTCTGACGAAAATATGTCTAGAGGCTAAGAAATATTTAATGTTACACAAGAGATTTTTTTATATTATAGAAATAGCCAACACTTGGATTTAGTGCAGGTTAGCTTGCTCTCCTATTTAACTGTATGAATTTCCTTGTACCCAATTGAAATTTAATAAAACTTCTGTTATACATGAAAACCATAAATGGTTTTTATTTATATAACTCTCAGAACACCATCAAGCAGAGGAAAATTGATGTCCTTTGTTAATAGAGTTATTATTATATGTATATAAAATTGAAAAAAAATGTCAGCGTTATAATTTTAATACAACTCTACATCCCAACCACCAAGAAAATTGATCTCTGCTGAAGTTCATCCACCTGGGTTCAGATATTCCTTTTATATCTTTTTACTGTTTTCTCTTTATGGGGGAAAACAATTTTTATTCATAAAAAATATACAGTAGAGGTAAATGGAAGAGTGAGCAAACATGCATTTATTTTGAGCAGCAGTTTATATTCAAGGTTAAATATAGAGAAATATCTTGTGTTTTTCTGTTCATATAACATAAAGAATATAAATTATATTAAGACATGCATAAATCATACAATATAATAAAGTACCTATCCAGAACCATGCTAAGTGTGTATATTACATGAAACATTATGTGCTGTTCTTGTTATTTTTACTTTTAAATTCATTTCGCATGAACATTGAACACCCTTTCAAAGGTGGCTGCACTGTACCACCCTGTAGTATATACTTTTGTTCTATCTATTCAGAACTGTTTTTTTTTCAGCTGATTATTTAAAATTTTAAGGTGAAACTTTACTTTAATCCAGGTAACATAGGGATTTATTGGTTTGACTCAATTTATCCTATTTATTTGAGACTTGATGACATAAATAAAACCTTGACTCTAATTTTTCCTTAGGGTAGTATAAATAAGTAAAATATTACTTTAGCCCCACTTGATCTTTTCTCTTACATCTCAGGCATTCCATCATTTACTTGTACAGGGTGTCATGTGGGCAACATATGAATTTGATATGAAATAGAGTTTATAAATGAAATTTCAATAAACATTCTAATATATGTATTTTTATTACAAACTAAAAATGGTGTGCAGTGTTGATGGCACATTCAATGCACTGGTTTTTGTAGGATTACCAAAGTTAATCAATGTCCTGTGAGGTAAAGACTTTGAGATGCTGGCATTCCGGCACAACCCAGGCTGGGTGAGGCTAATGTGGGTACCATTTTTTAAAATTGCACAATTTTTTTGTATTTGATTTACTACTAATCATTTTTGGCCTTGTTGAATCTTCAATATTCAAAAAATTGTCAATGGTAGGTTCTGTCTCTTTGGGTAAGGTTGGACAGAACCGCTTTAAATGAGTTACATCACCACAAAGCTTGCAAGCTCCTCCCTTGGGATACAAACCACGAGGATTGTCTGGGCATTGATTAGAAATATGACCTTGTTCCTTACAAATGAAGCACTGAGCAAATTTGTATTCCTGTTTCTTGACCACTCTACATTCAAAATGTGTGTGCTCTGTAGAACCACATTTGAAGCATATCCCAGTACCTTCTCCCTGGTTCAATGAAGGACACTCTGACAGTGGGTGACCTGATCTACGGCAGTTAAAACAGACACGTTTTCTTGCCCTGGTTAGAGCTTTTTCAGCAGATCGCCTTTGTAATTTCATTATCTTTTTTATTTCACCATTAGAAATGCCCTTAGCGTATAAGGATTTCTTGAGTTCATCAAGTCGTTTAGCATCTTGCAGCATAATGGGAAATCCATCATAAGTGATGACATCTACCATTTCACCATTCAGATCCATTTGATATGGTTCTGGTAGTGGTTTTTTCCTCATGAACTCTTTTTTATGTTTATTTTTTGTTATTGGGAAACTATTTTGATTTGTAGATGATTTTTGAGGTGATGTGTTAGGTTCCATGATTTCTTGATTAGCTTTTTTATTATTACTTACATTGCTTATATCATCTTTAATCAAGCCAGACATGTTATGTGGTTCATTTAGGTCCTTATTCTCACGTTTTTCTTGAGATGTAATGACTCCTTTGGCCTTTTTTTTCTTTTTTGTAATGTTCTTTTCTTTTTTAGAATCATTGGCACATTCTATTGTGTCTGCTTTCTTTTTCTTTGCACATTCATTTTCACTATCAACACTGACACCTGATTTCTTGTCTTTCTTTTTTATCTTCCTTTGTGTACTGTCATCAGTATCACATGGAATTTCTATTGATTTTTCCTTTCTTTTCTTTCCAACTTTATTTTCACTCTTTTCATTTGTTATGACACTGGTTTTGTCAGCACTCTTTTTCTTCTTTTTATTTTTAAGATCACCATTTTCTACTGTACTTGGAACTCCTGAGAAGTCATCAAATGTTGACCATGAAACATGGTCATTTTGCTGTAGTTCTTTTATTCTGTCCTTACACTTTTGAATCTCTTGAGTCTTATCTACCAGAGTACTGGAATCTGATTTCTTGAGTAAACCCTCTTTCAATTGGTTCCATGATGATGCTTCTTCTGGTTCTTTTTTATTTGAACTCTTGGAACCTCTAGCCCTTGCAAAACGTGTCATCTCTGAAACAATAAGAGGAATAAGCAGATTAGATTTGGTTTCATAACACTTTATGGTATTAGTGAAGGATTAGATGGCTCCTGTGATCCTCTTGTATAATCAACCCAAATATTACAGAGTGAGGTAAAATTACTGTACACGTTCCTTTTACCTTGACATACATTTTAGCCCTTTAGTTTTTCAAATGCCACATGTGGCAGAATAATACTCCACTTGCATCAACATATCAAAGTATTGCTATATGATCTGACAGTTCCACTTAGATAATAATAACTCTTGATTGACAAGAATAATATTAACAAAGGGTGTAATTATTGCCCGAGGCAATCTCTGTAAACCCATTCAAACCTGTCCGTCAAACCTTTCTTACTCTATTACATTTTTTCTATGTCAGATTCTAGAAAGTTAGACCCAAACCACCCTAGCTTCATCAGATGACTTATTTACTGTGGAAAAACACCAAGATTATATTATCCCTAGGACATGATTTGCTCAGTGGTACTTGATACTTGCTTAATGTGCATAAGGTCCCAGGTTCAAACCTCAGACAACAAATATTTGTGTAAGTTATTTGGCTGTAGTTGTTCAAAGGGACACCTTCTGGTGCATTTGTGTTGTGACCAACACAATGGTTAGAGTTGAGTCCACTTCTACCCTCATCATTTAGTGTACAGTTGAGTAATAGAATGTAGACCACAAATTATAGTAGCTGCTGTTCAATGGCCACAAAAAAGGCTGTGCCACAGTCATTAAAATTTCTTTCTTCATTCATTATTTGACTTACCGACTGTATTCTTGGTAAAGTTTCAGCGAGAAGTAATATTTTTATTTATTTCATTACAGATTCAATTAATAAAAGAATTATTTATTAATTAATTATTTTACAATTTACAAAAAATATAAAGTAATACATTTTTGTAAATCAGTATACTGTGAAGCCAACAGTTTTTTCAGAAAATAAATAAATTTGTACAGGGTGTAGCGAAATAACGACTGAAGTTTTCAGTGAAAATGGGAATTATTAATACATCTGCGGGAATTTTAAATGTCCATTGAAAATCCCTTTCCTTACACTTTTTGTGTCGCTTTCAACTGCATGTTCACACACTATCACTTAGCTGAATTTCAGTGACAGAACGAGAACTGGTGTATTCAATGTGCCATTGATGCTATTGTTAATGTAGTATATCTCGGATCATCATGAAGTAATAACCAAGGTCTTTAGTAAAGTTATTAAGTTAAGTTATCAAGTTATCATATTTGTGTTAATCACTTAAACTCGCTTCACTAAGGGCGGAATTAATAGACGTTTTTGTAATACCTCTGTGGCGCTAAGTCACGGATTGCGTACTGTGTAAGATAGGGAAAACCGACACTTACCAACGACTTAAGTTATTGATGTTGTCTATTAATTGCGCCCTAAATCTACGCTGAAACCAAGACTCGAACCACTGACATCCAGGTTACAAAGTCTGATCAAGTTACTGAGGCCGGTTTCAAGGTCTGTAGTATCTATTGTAGTACTTTATTGAATAAAAGAAGAGAAAAAAGGAATATGGGTAGAACTATTAGACAAAAAAAATTTATACCTGGGTGAACTCATAAAGGGAAATGGAAGCACTGACTCGGACGTGTGAATCCGTTTTGTATATTAATTTCACCTTACATAGAACATCTTTCACAATTAAAACATTACAAATTTTGTTATGTTAATATTGAAATGGAAGGTCCACGGCGCGGCGTTAGCCGAACGAAATTACTTAATAGTGTTTTTTTAAACACTAAAAATGGGAATGGGATTTTTTCAAAAATGAAATTCATGGTCGTTCTTTGAACCCTGTCAAGGATTCTAATTCATATCGTTGGAGTTGTTCATTTTCATTGTTTACTTTTTTACACCATGTGGTGAATGGTGCAGTGGTCTTGAGCAGTTTGTAACTTTCAACTCTTTACTCAATTCTGTGACAATGTATTGTTCATATTAGTATTATTGAGAACATTCTGATTATAAATCAGTCGATTAAAATATTATTCAGCTCCTAATAACTCACAATGACCAAAGACAGAGAAAAACACTTGATGAACAAAATTACAAAACGAGAGAAAAAGAAGCTCAAAATTTTGCAGTCCAAAGGTGAGTTACTTTCTTGCCTGAACTGTTGTATGGTTTTCAATGGTGAAATTTGCTCAAGAACTAAATAGATTTTTATAATCAAATCTAAGGGCTAATGGCATAGTAGTTGCCCAGTTAAATTTCTCTACTAGCTACTATGCACTGTAGCTACTAAGCTACACAATAATTACCAATCAAAATGATTACCTTCTGTCCAATCAGGACTAAAGAGACCCCAATTTTCCAGCAGTAATTTGGTGTCATTATGTGGTTGAAGATGAAGACTCAAGTTTGTAAAAAATGATAAATTCTTGGATTGGTTGAAATTCAAACCAGCAGATATCTATACCTGATTTACCAGACCACTGTACGGTAAATTTGTTATTGGCTGAACATTTATGAATGACACCAAGTCCATTTTGTCTATGTCTACATGGGTAAGCACCTTAATTTTGGAAAGGGAATGCTCCCTTTCCATAATGTTGAAGACTACCTGAAATGAAAATTTTCATTTTCTTCATACTATAAAAATTTAAGCTAGTATTGATGACATATTGAATACACCAGTTCCTCTGCTGTTGCCAATGTTTAGCAAGGTTAGCACCTGGATAGGTGACCAATCAAATGGGACTAGGATATGCCAGCATCATGTTGAACCCTCATGGGAATACTATGAGGGTTTAACATGATTCTGGCTTTTCCTGGACCTTCTCAGGCTATGTGAGGTTAATTTGAGTAGCTAGTTTTCAGTGAATGCAGGGTGAAACCTCCTATCATAAAATGAAAAAGCAGTTGAAACTAACAATAGACTCAAATTAAAAACAAATAAATATTGAAACTACCCAAGTTTCATTTACAAGGTTTGTAGATGATAAAGGGGTAGAGTTTATTATTTTTAGGTGTAGGCAGCGTTAAATTAATCTGTGTTAAAATATAATCAATATTTCTTATACTTTCAGAAAAATCTGAATCAGTTGAAAAAACTAACATTGATGAAAATAATGACAATGATATTGATGTCAATGAAGTACAATGTAAGTAATGAATTAACAATATACTATCATCATCATAACACTGAAGGCTGAGCTTTGTCAGAGTAGCCATTCTTCTCTATTGGTTGCACATCCTTTTATCTCTTGATAATTCTTGCTCTGCATTCTCTCATACACTCTTCTTGTAATTGTGGGTCATCCTTGTTGAATTCTTGCCTCTATGTTTCCTGTGTTTTGAATATAACATTCATCAAAAATTATCAGTAGCTTTTGTTCCTGTCAGTATCACTCTGTGGATATTACATAAGTCCTAGGATCAAAATCTCAACTGGGTATACATATTCCACTCTGTACTTTGGATGTTAAGTCTACTCTCTGATTTAAAATTAGTGGACTTAACATCAGTGGCTGTGATAATATTTCAGATTTTTAGGGAAAACAGCTAATTGAATAGGTACACCAGTTCTCAATCTGTCACGGAAGTTCAGTAACATTAATTGAGGGTTGGACTTGGATGGAAGACCATTCCAATTCAAACCTTGTGATACTTGCTATTCCTGTCCAAACTCAGGTTAGGCTAGGGTAATGTGGATGGCTAGTTTGTGATTTTCCAGTAAGTGTTAAGAGACATAAAAAATGGTGACACAGATGACTCAGACATTTGAATATTAGGGTCATTATTTCAGCTGTATGTCAAGGTGTCCACTCATTATTTGTAAGGGAAAAAGTAATTGTTTGTATGGTTAAGTAACAGGGGTCATTACGAGCAAGAAAATTTTATGTGAAAAGTATTGTACTGTGTTTGGCAGGAAGGACATTGTTGTTTCATTTCATTTTAAATTTTCTGGAAGTAGAATATCTTTTATACCTTTTTTAAGTTAAATTTTGTTAGTTTTCAGTAAGGCCAATGTGGAACCATCTCTAGTGCTCTTCAAGCAACATATTTGTCTGTAAGTTTTGTTTTACAACTATTCCATTCAAACTGGCTTATCAAACTCTCTCGGGAATCTGAGTAATTTTCATTTGTACTTTATTACCTGTTTCCAATAATCAGCCTAATTATCTTAATTAACAAAGTTACCCTACTATACATATTTGTTCTATTCTTTTTCAGTGCCAGGTTCTGAGGTTACTCTGGAAGTCCTCAGCAGCACTCAGTTTGAAGCTCTGAAGGGCAAAGTGTGTGAAAACACATTGAAAGCCATCACAGACATGGGTTTTACCAAAATGACAGAGATTCAAGCCCGTACTATTCCACCTCTGCTGGAAGGAAGAGACTTAGTAGGATCTGCCAAGACAGGATCTGGCAAAACTTTGGCATTTCTTGTCCCAGCTGTTGAGTTGATTTACAATCTGAAATTTATGCCAAGGAATGGTAAATACATATTAAAATTATTAAATCTACCCTATTTGAATAATTTACTATCTATACCTACTTCTAATAATTCCATGTATTTGTTTAGTCATCCCTAGAGAATGGAATTATTGCCAACTGTAGAAGGTGAATCAATCTAGAAATATAAAATAGATTAAATAATTTACGCACTTGAAATTGTTTTAAAGAAAATCAATATCTGATACTAGAACTTTTATAGAAATGTGAAATTCTATTGATGCTCCATTATGTTTTTGTAGAGGGGAAAAATATTTTAGTTTTTTTCTCTGAAACATTTGAATTTTTAGTCACAACAATTAAATTAGTTAATAGGGAAAATTAAAGAGCTATGAGTTGTCCATTTTGAGCAATAAGTTAGAAAAAAATTCCTCCTGGTTATTTGATGTCCTTTTTGACAATTGCATTCTTATTTTATTTTTACTACCAGGTACCGGCATCATCATTATTTCACCCACTCGTGAACTTTCCATGCAAACATTTGGTGTGCTAAAAGAATTGATGAAGTATCATCATCACACCTATGGTCTCATTATGGGTGGGGCGTCACGTCAAGCAGAAGCTCAGAAATTGGCCAAGGGTAAATCAATCTTTTTTATATTCCTTTTTCTTAATTTATTATGCAATCTACAGGGTTTCTGCTTTCTAGTTGGTCTATAGGATTTTACTTGATATTTTTGATACATGGTTGGCATATCCTCCCAGTAGGTTATGAGAATAAAGTAATAATTGTTTCCTTTGTAGTTTTTCACAAAAAAATCCAATAGTATAATTTTCAGGACAATCAGACCCACGGTTTTGATCTTAGGTATTCTCCATAGAATAAATAAGTTTATGTAAAGAGATAATAATAAATATTTATCTAAAAACATAAACCTTATCTTACCTCTGTGGTCATTTGCTAGAAAATTTGATATGATTTACTGATCTAATAACTTTTTATTTCATAAGTTGGTGTTATTTTTTGAAATGTTTTCACAGAGTTGGTCATCAAAAAAATGATGCTACAGCAACAATTTTTTATTTGCCATTTGTATCCATCCCCTCAAATTTGTTGGGGTTTTTTCATTTCTTTTCAAAAATGATTAATTTCAGAGGTATTTAACAATGATTTTTTTTCTCTGTGTTACAATAGGTATAAACATCATTGTAGCAACACCAGGACGTCTGTTAGATCATCTCCAAAATACGCCCGAGTTTTTGTACAAGAACTTGCAGTGTTTGATCATCGATGAGGCAGACCGAATTCTGGACATTGGATTCGAAGAGGACTTGAAGCAGATTGTGAATCTGTTGCCTAGTAAGTGTGGGAGATGTTTGCAAGAGCTCTGAAATTGCAAGCTCTCCTTTCTACCAAGTTATATCTTTGTTAATGTCTAGTCACCGTAGCTGACCAGGGTTCGATCCCCAGCAGGGTAGGATTTTTTCTGCTTTGTACTTGAATGCCATGGTCCATTCATACCTCATGAGGCAAAATGAGTAGTTACGTGTATGAGTAATGACCAGTGGTGGCATTACCAGAGTATAAATAATAAAGTAGGTAAAATAATTTGGGGGGAAAAGGAGGCTCTTAGTAATGCTGCGCTACCCAGAAAAAATGTGAAGAGACCATGTGCTTCACCACAAAGAAATCATACTTCTTTTTAAAACTAATTCTTAATGTCTACAAGATTTTTTTTCCTCCAGAACTTTTCTAATAAAATAAGTATTTTAATCGCAGAGAGACGTCAAACAATGATGTTCAGTGCCACCACGACCGCCAAAACAGAAACCCTGACCAAGCTGGCATTGAAGAAGGAACCTGTGTACATTGGAGTCGATGACGCCAAGGAGGAAGCCACTGTGGCAGGGTTAGAACAAGGTATGAATTATAATTCATACATATGAATTATAAAAAAGATAATAATTATAATTTATTCAAAAAAATTATTAAATGTTTTTTGTAAATTATAGGTTAAAGGAAAAAGTTTGTAATACTTTATGGCAGGACTTCTGTATATAGTGGTTTATGTAAAACGGACGCATCCTTTTTATTATTTTTATTTTTTAAATTAATTTTACATATCACTTTTAAATGCCAAGTTGGAATTCACATGGAATTTCTTTATGTCCAAGATTTTTTTGCTAGAATTTTTTGAATTTAAAATTGTACCATCTGCAACACGTCTCCTATGTGTGCAGAAAATAGTTGCTCTTTATTCAAACTCCAACCTCCGAAATTGGAGCCTACAGGTGAAACAAAAATACCGACATTGTTGCTAACCTCCGAAATTGGAGCCTACACGTGAAACAAAAATACCGTCATTGTTGTTGCTAACTTCCTGTTTATGCTCTAGGCTACGTGATGTGTCCCTCGGAGAAGCGATTCCTCCTCCTCTTCACATTCCTCAAGAAGAATCGCAAGAAGAAGGTGATGGTGTTCTTCAGCTCTTGCATGTCCGTCAAGTTCCACCACGAACTGCTCAACTATATTGATCTGCCTGTCATGTGCATTCACGTAAGATATTGGATTTTTTTCTTTTTACTCACGAGTAGTTTTGTGAACTGTAGACATTACTTGGAGGGGCAAGGACTCTGAATGTTACAGACCTCTCTTTAAATAAATATTCATTAAAAAAAAAGACATTACTTAGATTATCTGGGAATTGCAATATAGTAACGAAGCAATATTAAAATCATAAAGGACAAACAGTCAGATATGTGAATTATTTATTCCAGAAGTTCAGTCAAAGCTCAACCATATCAGTGTGTGAATCTTTATAAGAACCATTTCACCCTGTTTTCTTTCTCTTATATCTTTGGTTTTTCTGATCTAAAAATTGACTCCAGGCGCCCAAATAATATATACGCGTAATCCTTCATCCACTGGGAGATACTCGTAAGTTATATCTATGCCTATAACTCTGACACAGAATCATTATGTTGTTATGACCAGCTTGGCTATAGCTGGGGTGAGTGATGGTTTCCAGCCAACTTAAATTGAAAAGTTGGCTGGTCCTGAACCACATAGGTATTTCCATATGCTTACTTACTTTACTTTCCGTGTCCATGATGTGTCATGGTGGTGGAAGGATTAATGGGTCATTAACCTCTGTGAACGCCCAGAAGCAATTTTCTTGGCTCCTTCCATGTCCTGTGTGTATTGTATTGTGTATAATGTTGTTTATGTATAAAATTTCACTAAAGAAAATATTTCTTAAAACTCAGAATAAAACAAGAACACTCTATTTTGATATTGTCTATCAACCATCATGAGAACTTGGACTTCTTCTTAAGCTATTAAACCCTTTGAAAACTACAAGCTATCCTGGCTTGTTAGGGTTCGCTAGTATGATTTCTATTTATAAACCTCTAACGAGTTTTGTAGACCAGAATCATTATTACCTATTGTGTTGCAGAGTATACTACGGGTATACTACAGAGTATACAATCAGAGGGGAGGCATATTACGGGATGGGCAGGCTACAACACAGAACACAAGCGTCTACAGTAGCTCCTGTTTCATGGCTACGAAACAAAAAAGGCTGTGAAACACTCATCTTTTTTTTTCTTCTTTTTTTTAAAATACCTCTCCCTATCTCACAGACACGGAGTCATTACTAAAGTTTTTTTTTTTTTTTTTTTTTTTTTTTTTTAAGGTATCATATTTGTGTTATTCACTTTCGTGATATCACAACCACTCAAACTCGCTTTTACTAAATCTACGCTGAAACCGAGACTTGAACCACCGACCTCCCGGTTACAAGTCCGCCGCCTTATCGATCAAGCCACTGAGGTCGGTCGGAGTCATTACTATTATCTATTATGTGTTGCAGGGCAAGCAGAAGCAGATGAAGCGGACCACGACGTTCTTCCAGTTCTGCAACGCGGAGACCGGGATCCTGCTCTGCACAGACGTGGCGGCGCGGGGGCTGGACATTCCCGCCGTGGACTGGATCGTGCAGTTCGATCCTCCTGATGATCCCAAGGTGAGAGACCCAGCCGCCCCCGTAGGCCAAGTCATGAAGGGCATGGACACTATGGACAGTATCTCTCTTTTCTTTCTCAAAGTCCAACTTCGATTAAAAAAAAATAATAATAATATCGCCTTATTTATACTGCCCGATGAAGACTATTAAAGTCCCATTATTCCAGCAGTAAGCCCAAGACATATTATTATGTGGTAAAAATCCCAAATGGGAGGATAACTTGTCATGTCCCGGCTGGGTTTCGAACCCACGACATTGACATCTGGATTCTCTGGATTCGCAGAGTGCCGCTTTTACCACTGAGCTACTGGGACAGACAGACAAATGAGTGTTTCACAGCCTTTTTATTTTGTAGCCACGAAACAGCAGCTACTGTTGACGGTTGTGACCTGTGTTGTAGCTTGCCCTTCCCCTCTGATGGGCGAGAAGTGACACAATACTTCCCATTTAGGTGCTGGGTCAACACAAACGCACGGAAAGGTATCCTTTTTTTTTTTTTTTTTTTTTTTTTTAAGTGGGGTTTAACGTCGCTTTCAACTGCCATGGTCATATCACGACGGGGGTTTTACCCTCCATTCGCAGGAAACTCACAAACCTGCTACTCACATTGACCTCACCCAGCCTGAGTGGGGCCGGGAAAAGCCAGCGTCACGAGAATTAGAATTTGAATGGTCACCCATCCAAGTCTTAACCTCGCTGGATGTCACTTAACTTCGGTGTTCTGAAGGGAACCGGTGTATTCAACATGCCATCGACGCTGGCTAGGTATCCTTTACAAACAACTGTAACCAAGTTTTGAATGAAGAACAAATCCATTCAAATCCTTACATAACTTTAATTTAATTTTTACTCTTCATATCGTAATATTCCAAAAATCTACTGAGATTCTCTGTGCAATAGTTCAGTGCCCTTACTAATAATTCATTGTGCTAATATTTCATTGTGCTAGTTCCTCATTCTTCCTCTTATGAGTATTCCAGTCTTCAGGATTCAGTTTTCCAGTTCCTTTAGAATTTAATGTTTTTATGACATGTATATAATTTGTATAAAGGTATTGTACCGTTAATAAATGTACCCGTATACCGGGCATTATTATTATTATTACTAACTTTTTATATCTATACTTGTCTTATAGTGAGTAGCATATAATAGGTTGATCCCCATTTATTGTGAGGGAATCAACTGTTTGTTTTTCACTTTAAATAAATAAATTCAAATTCAAAATTCAAATTAATATGTCTGTGTTGCCAGGAATACATCCAATTCTTACATAACTTTTCAATTTTTACTCCTCATATCGTATTATTCCAAAAATCTACTGAGATTCTCTGTGCTATAGTTCTGTGCCCTTACTAATTAATAGTTCGTTGCGCTAATCTCTGTGTTGCCAGGAATACATCCACCGGGTGGGCAGGACAGCGCGGGGGGAGGGCAGCAGCGGACACGCCCTCCTCATCCTGAGACCCGAGGAGCTGGGCTTCCTGCGCTACCTCAAGCAGGCCAAGATTCCACTCAACGAGTTCGAGTTCTCCTGGAGCAAGATCTCCGACATTCAGCTGCAGGTCAGTCGGTTTTTTTTTTTTTTTTTTTTTTTTTTCTTTTCAAATACCTAAACTTGAAAGTTGTATATATTAGAACAATCAAGCAATAACTGGTATGCTCATTTATTCACTCATTCATTCACACATGTATTCATTTAAAGAGATCGGGTTGTTGGGGCATATCGTTGAATTTTTTCATGCATAATGTTATAGTTTTATGATGTTATAGATGTTTTAAATTTTGTTTCAATGCCATTCTGGCTCAAAGTTGGTCTTATTCAAGGTCGATCTGTTTCAACGTAGTTTTGGTTCAAGGTCGTTCTGTTTCAAAGTCGTTCCATTTCAAGGTCGTTCTAGTTCTTATTTAAGGTAATTTGAAGGTCATTTTAGTTCAACGTCATATCAAGGTTATACTAGTTCAATGCCATTCTGCTTCAAGGTCATATGAAAGTCGTTCTGTTTCAAAGTCATTCTACTTCAAGGTGGTTATATTACAAGGTCATCCTAGTCCAAAGCCTTTCTGATTCAAGGTCATTCTACTTTCCAGGTCTAGGTCGTTCTTTATGAAGGTTCTTCTAGTTCTGGGCGGTTCTGTTTCAAGGTCGTTTTAGTTCAAGTACATTTCAAGGTCATTATAGTTCAATGTCATTCTACTTTAAGGTCGTTCTACTTCAAGTTTCTCTTGTTACAAGGTCTTTTTAGTTCAAGGGTGTTTTGTTTCAAAGTCATTCTACTTCAAGATCGTTCAGTTTCAAGGTCTTTGTAGTTCAAGATCATTCTAGTTCAATGTCGTTTTACCTCAAGGTCGTTCTGTTTCACGGTCGCTCTAGTTCAAAGTCGTTCTGATTCAAGATCATTTTAGTTCAAGGCCTTTGTATTTGAAGGTCTTTCTGTTTCAAGGTCATCTTAGATCAAGGTCATTCTCTTTCAACGTCATTCTGGTTCAAGTGTGAAATGATATTCAGAAACAATTAAACAAACTCACTTTAAGAAAAAAATATTGAGTTGATTCTTTTCAGTTTGAAATACTTGAACACATGTTATTTTATTATATTTTTTTTTATATACAGATAATATATTTCTGCCATTTACAATCCAGAGGGCAAAGTACTCAGAATACTTGAGCAATTTTTCCATTTTTTTAATCTTGTATACCTATTCCGCAATTGTGTTACAATAATAACTGAATTACTTGATTAACCCTTCAAGTACTGGCGTTACATATATGTAACATGAAACACGTGTCAGCAGATTTCTTTTTAATATTAAAAACAATAGTACTCATATAACACGTTTTTAGTGATTCATAATAGTCTAATCCACCTATGGCCACAGAAAGTTCACTGTTACAAATATGTAACGCCAGAATTTGACATGTGCAGTAGAAAAATAGAAAAACTATAAAAATAGTTTTCGGACTTGAAGGGTTAATAGTATACAGGGTGGTCCAGAAAGTTTGCACCAAAATGATAGGGGTAATAAAAGAGTCCATTTCGAACAAAAATGTTCCCGGACATTTTCCTTTATTTTTTGTCGTTTCCAAAATGGCGGCCAAAACGTGTGTTTTTCAAATATGTGCGTTCAGAACGTTGACAGCCTAAATGAGCATGATCATTAAAACATTGAACGGGTTAATTTAACTTATTTTAATTAAAATTTTATTTTCAATTCAAAAATACAATCCGTTTTTTTCTAGGTGGTACAGAAAAAAATAAAAAAATCAAAAGCCAACCAAAGTCGGAATATTTGAAAAACACACGTTTGGCCACCATTTTGAAAATGACAAAAAATAAAGGAAAATGTCCGGGAATATTTTTGTTGGAAATGGTCTCTTTTATTACCCCTATCATTTTGGTGCAAACTTTCTGGACCACCCTGTATATATAGTATATAGTAGTGCTTTATTTAGACTGTCAGCTCGAGACAGGGAGTCCCATTATGCTAACAGTTTAATATAGCACCTCTTTATTTATTGTAAATTTAATACAGGATAATATTATAACTAGAAAAAAATAATAACTAGTTAATATGTCTTTACAACGTTTCAGCTAGAGAAGCTGATCTCGAAGAACTACTTCCTGAACATGTCGGGCAAGGAAGCGTTCAAGGCGTATGTGAGAGCCTACGACTCTCACCACCTGAAGCAGATATTCGACATCGACACCATGGACCTGGGGAAGGTGGCTCTGAGCTTCGGCTTCACGGTGCCCCCCGCCGTCGATCTGAGTATCCTTTATCTACGTCTAAGTTTGTAACCTTGATGCCATGGGTTTTCTTTATTGTTTTTTATTTATTTTATTAAAAATGAGTGTTTCACAGCCGTTTTGATTTCGTAGCCATGAAACAGGAGTTACTGTAGACTCTTGTGGTCTGTGGGTTAGCCTACCAGAATCATCTTTAAAAAAAAAAAAAAAGATGAGTGTTTTACAGCCTTTTTTATTTCGTAGCCATGAAACAGGAGCTACTGTAGACGCTTGTGGTCTGTGTTGCAGCCTGCCCATCTCGTAGTGTGCCTCCCCTCTGATGGGCGAGAAGTGACACAATACTTCCCATTTAGATGCTGGGTCAACACGAGCGCACCGGAAGGTTTCCCTTACAAACAATTGTAGCCAAATTTTTGTCGGCACGGGGGATCGAACCCGGGACCTTCCGCATGGCAAGCGAGTGCTTAACCACTGAGCTAATCGCGCGGTTTGATGGCAGAGATTGCCTCAGGCAATAATCACGCCCTTTGTCGATATTATTCTTGTCAATAAAGAGTTATTAGTTATTATTATAACCTTGAGCAAAGTCAATATAGAAGTGGAGACATCAGACTTTCATTAGCCAGAGTCGATGGCATGTTGAATACACCGGTTCCCTTCAGAACACCGAAGTTACGCGACATCCAGCGAGGTTAAGACTTGGATGGGTGACCATTCAAATTCTAATTCTCGTGACGCTGGCTTTTCCCGGCCCCACTCAGGCTGGGTGAGGTCAATGTGAGTAGCAGGTTTGTGAGTTTCCTGCGAATGGAGGGTAAAACCCCCGTCGTGATATGACCATGGCAGTAGAAAGCGACGTTAAACCCCACTTAAAAAAAAAAAGACTTTCATTAACTTGGTTTTGAGAGACCTTGTTAATTATTAGCCTCCTTGTATAAATTTGATGAAATGAAAAATATCGAGTTTGGCGACCATCGAATACGATGTTGCTACTCAATGATGATGATGAAGTATTTCTGGAAACGGAAAAATACGGGTGTTTACTTCGTTAAAATTACTTCAGGGAATATCCAATATTTTTTACTACTCAAACTTTTTGGGACTGGTATCTTATTTATGGGGATTTTAGGAGAGTAGTCAAGGTGTCGAACTGGTAATCCAGAGGTCGCTGGTTCGAAACCCAGCCGGTACATAAAAAAAATTGTCCTCTAATTTGGGATTTTGACCATATAATAAAACGTCGTGTGCTTACTGTTGGTATAATGTTGTTGTAGCCAGCTAGGCTACAGCTTGAGGGGTGAGTGATGGTCTCCAGCCAACTTAAGTGGAAAAGTTGGCTCGTCTTGGACCACATATTTCTATGTTCGATCAACCATCATGATGACTTGGACTTTTCTTTATAAGCCATTAAACCCTTAGGAAAGTGCAAGCTAGTCTGACTTGTAAGGGTTGGCTAGTCTGTTATCTGTTTATAGTCCTCTAGAGAGACACTGGTCTTCTCCCTGTTTAACGTCCCCCAGCCAGACTATAATAGGTATAATGGTTGATATAATAGGCAGTATGAATAAATTGATACTATTAGTATGCATCCTAGATGGGGTTTGTGTCATATTAAATTTAATGTTTTTCTAGGAATGTGATTAATTATTCACTACCTGTTACAGTTGAGTCACCAAAGTTCATCCCTCTTGCCCATTTAGTAGATACCTAAACCTTTGATTTCAAATTGAAATTTTAATAAAACAGGCAGAGATTCAATCTTAGTGGACACTATCCCTCAACACGCCTTCCCGTCGGATTTTCAACCAATCTTAGCGCACTATTTATAATGTCATTGGGTGTATGTCAAATTTCATTGTAATTTACATACATCTGTTTTGTTTTGCACTTAAAAATAAATAATTAAATTAAATTAAAACTATAGCCCGAGGTTAGTGTCCTCTTTGATTAAATCTAATCCTGTTTTATAATTCGGCTCTTATTTTCGCTGGATAAGGAGTCTTGTATGATGTTTACACCAGTTTATTTTCTCTAGTAGTGTGTAGAATTATGTAAAAGAACCGACCTCAGTAGCTTGATCAATAAGGCGGTGGACTTGTAATCTGGAGGTGGTTCAAGTCCCGGTTTCAGCGTGGATTTAGTAAAGCGAGTTTGAGTAGTTGTGATATCACGAAAGTGATTAACACAAATATGATAACTTTTAAAAAAAACTTAGAATTATGTAAAAGTCTCCTTGTGTCTCGTAGCGAAGCTCCTTGACTCGGTCTTCCCGCTCAGAAATCAGCAGCAATCCGAAGCGTCCCAAGAGACTGCATGGCGGCGGAGGTCTCGGGTTCTACGATCAGATGAACGAGAGTGAGAAAAGCCGCAGGTCAAGTACTTCCAGCCCAAGCCGCCCAAGAAAAAGAAGAAGATGAATTGAAAACAGCACGCGAAACACTTGGTTGTGAAGAGAGAATAGAATACTTTATATACCCTTAAGCAGGGCCGTATTTAGGGGGGGGGGGGGGGGGCCGGGCCCCTCCCTCGAAATTCTCACTTGAACGCAGGCTCTCGTCCCGGGCCCCCCCTGCCTTGCATTTTTTTCTAGGTACATTACATATCTACATACGTTCATGTTGATTCCTAAACACAGTAAACAGTAAAAACCAAGAACAACATAATTCTTATTATACTAGTTGCCCCCCCCCCCTGATGAAAATCCTGGATACGGCCCTGCCTGTAGGGTATTGAAAGTATAAAAAAAAAAATCGTTTTGAATTAAATTTATTTAATTATTGGAATAAATAAAATAAAATGTACAGTAAAAAAATTAATCTATAAATTAAGAAGAAGAAAAAAAAAATATGTCTAATTGTGATATACCAAATCAGCCCGCGCTGAGATTAATTTTATTGAAATGTTATCAGTTATTTCGTATAATGAAAATCTGTAATCAATCGTCACAGCGGTTTAAATCTCGATTTTAATATGACCTACCATTAAGAAGAAAAAAATCAAATAAACCGTTCACTGAGTATATTTTAAAAAAATCCAAAAAATCCCTTGTTTTTGCATGATTTTTTTTCCTTTCTCAAAGTTGTGTTAATAACTCCTGGATAATTCTTTATAGAATCCATATCCTTTTGCTTAACTGTTTTCTTTTAGAGGATGCAAACAAAAAAAGTCTTCTAAAAATATTATCTATAACAGGGATTAGGACGGGGGTTTCACCCTTCATTCGCTGGGATCTCACCCATCCTGGGTAGGGCCGGAAATGGCAGCCAGCCTCACATGTACGGAGGGAACAGAATTTTCTATGTGAAAAATCTGCTCCGACCGGGGATCGAACTCAGGATCTCTGGACTACGGGCAGTAGTCACAACCGTTACGCCATGATATGTAAATTAATATTGTAAATACATAACAATGTTGGAAAAAAAATCACCAGGTAAAGTAATAATAATTAATTGTAAACTTTTTGATCTCAGAATTACATACAGACACCTACCTACATCTATTCATCATAATGAAGAAGAAAAAAATCATTTTATATTATTATAATAATAATATTAAGTGGAAAGTAACCACTATACGAGGTTAATGCTCAGAGCAATTTTTACCACCTATACCTAACCCTCAGAGTCTTATTATTATGTGGTTACAAACTAAAATTAATGAGGAAAAATTCATGCACTGGGTCGAATCCGAACCAACGGATCCCTACGCTACCTAGATTACCAGACTAGCGCGTTAACCACTTGACAACCAGTCTTTTTATTATCTGGTTACAAACTCAAATGAATGAGGAAAAATTCATGCACAGGGTGGGATTCGAACCAACCAACGGACTACCAGACTAGCGCGTTAAGCACTTGACTACCAGTGCACTTTTTAGATGACGTTAACCCTCTAACATCTTTTCTTATGTCTTTTGCAATTTGTTCTTTTAAAACTCTCCGTAATGATACAGATGTGTCTGCTCTGTACAGGTCTTGAAAAGTAAATCTCATGTAATTGTATGGGATTTTGACCACATAGGTAATCAGTGTAAACAGAAAAGTGATAAGTTTTACTATAATATTTAAATCAGTGGTCCGCAACCGGGGTGCCGTGAGTCATCTTCAGGGGTGCCACGAGAACTAAATTGGCCTACTTAGCTGACCTTTTTTTTCATTGAATGCTCTGAATACAGGCCTGCAAGGTCCCTCTAACTATTTTTCTCTCCTGGGGTGCCGCTGAGCTAAGACGTCAAAGAAAGGGTGCCGTGATGGAGAAAAGGTTGCGGGCCACTGATTTAAATGTATATCAAAACATACCTGGACAGCTGTTTCGGGCTTATTTGCTCTCATCAGCAGTATACTAATAAATACGTCTTGGGTTTAGTACTAGAATAATGTGACTCACTAGTCCTAGTCGGGCAGTATAAATACGTCGAAAAATGTTTACTTGTTTTTCATCTGAATTTTTCGCGGTCGCACAGGAGTTTAATGAGTTTCTTGACACCGGCCCCAAAGTTCCTCTTCATAGAAAATTGTTGGTGTTCATTTTCCTTGTTTGGCAACCCCACCTTGCGAAGGTGTGTACGCGCCGTGGTCATTTGAATAAATTAAAACCCAGATTTGTTGTGATGAGGTAACTCCGGTGCCACCTCCCACCCTGTCTAAATGTACTGGGTGGCTCATAGTGATGTCCTCTTGATGCGATAGGGCTCCCGTCAAAGCGAATGGGCATAGGGAGTGATTTACCAGGCCAGGGCCTGCTTTCATACTGGAATGGAAATCGTTATACATTATTTTAATGTCTTGACAATTATGGGTCATTGGGTATATTAGGTCTAAAAATACTTAGAGCTGGTCTACTAAAAAATAAATCGATATAACTTTTTACTAATGAAACATCTATTTCACTGATTTTATGGGATAGCAAAAAAAATTTTCTTAGATACTACTCTCAGCTAGCATTTACGCTGGTTACCTAAAGGGCTATACATTTTACATTCATAGTTCGTGAATAAAAAGTTGAGGCAACAGGTACTAATTGTAGAAAGCTTTTTTTTTAATTTGGGCGTTACGTCGCTTTCAACTGCATGGTCATATCACGACGGGGGTGTTACCCTCCATTCGCAGGAAACTCACAAGCTGGAATGACAGCATCACGAAGTGTTCACCTCACTGGACGTTGCTTAACTTCGTTGATCCTACGAGAACCGGTGTATTCAACGCGCTATCGACGTTGGCCCAGAAAGTTTTCTCATTCTCATAATCCCTCTTTCAACTACACTCTGGTTATTTGAACGAAATTTTTGACTATTGAGAGGATGGTTCGGGGATTTTGTGAGTGAATGGTTTTTAGAATGAGGCTCTTACAAACACGAATCAACAATTTTACCAGATTGACAATGTTACCAGACCTAAACACATTATAAATTCTAGCAATATGTTCAACACAGAGAAAAAGATAACTTAGCATCAGTGGTTTTTATCCTTATGAACTACCTATGACTTTTATGTAGTGAGTCACCCCGTATAGTGAGGAGGTGCTTGTAGTTGGCAGCATAACTATTTATATCATCAGTTCCTGTGTGTCCTTATTGGGCAAACCAGCTGGATCCTACACGTAATGTGACGTCCACATTGAACATGTGTGCAAGGGCGTCTACTGAAGAATAAGTGTTTTTTAGATGATCCCCATACTTTTTGGAATGACCAACCCAATCCATCCATTTTTTTCCTTCGCCTTGTAGGGAGTGAGAGGAGGTGTAGATTTAGAGCCATGTGAATGAACAACATAACATCCTTATCCAATAAAATCTTCCGAAATTAAGCATGACTTCAATGTTAAATATTAGTCATGCCACCAGTTCAAAGGGTCAAAAAAATAGTTTAAATTTGCAGCAGTAATGAACAAAAGGGGTTTGGCTGGAGGGACGTTAAACAGGGAGAAGAACAGTCAGTGTCTTGCTAGAGACAATAAACAGAGACTAGCCTTGCTTAAACTAGCCAACCCTAACAAACAAGGCTGGTTCCTCAAGGGTTCAATCAATGGCTTGTAAAGAAAAAGCCCAAGTTCTCATGATGGTTGATCGCATACCGAAATATGTATGTGCTTCTGAAAGAGCCATCTTTGCAACTAAAGACACTAAAGTTGGATAGAGACCATCACTCATCCAGCTGTAGCCAAGCTGGCTACAACATCAACAACAAAAGGGGTTGTTCTAAAAAAAAACTCGCTTATATAGGTATGCAAGATCAATATAGAATATCGTACGTACGTCTGGTAAAACCGCCACTGCAGCAGAACCATCTCAAGGCTTAAGAGAAGCTTGTGATGTATCAATAAATGATAGCGTATTATTATTAGTTTTATTGAACAACATTAAAAATCCACTGAAGTACGACTTAACAGCTAAAGTTGAGTTCATTGTGACTACTTATTATGAACAATATACAAGTATTACCGTAGCGAAGCACGGGTTAGGCCAGGAGAACCTTACACATGCATAACCAGCAGCAAAAACCAGGTAGACCTGATTTAGTATACTTATGGTCTCAATATTTTCTTTATAAAAATTTCCCACTTTTCGTTTTTTTTAATTGAAATTAGTTTTTTTTTTTGTCATGTCTTTAGTTAGCGAAAATGTATTAGTTAGTACAGGGTCCGCCCGTTTAAGTGTGTAATAATAATAATAATAAGACCTCTCCTCCCGGAAAATTGTGCAAGCTGCGTAGAGTCCGAAAACCTCAAAAAAATTTACACGAAATTGGCTTTTTTTGGTTTTCGACACAACTTGAAAAGATTTTAGGTAATGTACTTTTTTCAACATTTACAACCAAAGTGATTAGGTAAGTCAGATCCGTCAACTAATGGTAGTTTTTTTTTTTTTTTTTTTTAAGTGGAGTTTAACGTCGCTTTCAACTGCCATGGTCATATCACGACGGGGGTTTTACCCTCCATTCGCAGGAAACTCACAAACCTGCTACTCACATTGACCTCACCCAGCCTGAGTGGGGCCGGGAAAAGCCAGCGTCACGAGAATTAGAATTTGAATGGTCACCCATCCAAGTCTTAACCTCGCTGGATGTCGCTTAACTTCGGTGTTCTGAAGGGAACCGGTGTATTCAACATGCCATCGACGCTGGCTAATGGTAGTTTGGATTCGAGTCCCCGGAGCCTGAAAATCTTAATACATAAATGTCAAAGTCACTGACTGACTGATTGATCATCACTGTTTCTCCGAACTGGTAAGTCCTAGAAAGCTGAAATTTGGTAGGTAGCTTTGTCTTATAGTCTAGATGTGCAATAAGACGGGATTTTTCGAAATTCCCACTACAACACCTGCCATTGGCGAAAAAGGACTTTTTGCTTTCACGGCCATGCCTCGGCCCGCAAAGCAGGCGACAGCCCGCTAGTACCTAATACCTAAATATAAACGATCAGTTTGAACCTGTAAGTATACCTAATATGCTGAACTCAAACGAACGGCGAGAATATTACCGTTAGTGAAGATTGAAGACCCCTGTGCCAAAACAGGTGTGTATTTTCAACAAAATATGATACATGTGTGTAATGTGCAATTATTGTGCATAATATTGCATCTCTATATCCCCCTGCGCCTGTGTCAAAGAGGTCATATGACTCACGTGTGAGAGGAAATTGATTTGACAAGCAAGTGCAGTGAGCATAATAAATAATTATGACACATTTCAAATGCATTTTACTGCTCATATATTATGCAGGGGAACAATAAATAAAATCCATTCAATGTGTTCAGAAGATAAGTGCCATCCTCCTATGTGGAGAGGTGTACCCCGCATGAGTGGCGTATAGCGGGAATTGTATTTCATAGGGAATGGAAATATTCATATATCTACTGCCCGACAATAACACAAATTATTGGTGTCCTTAACAGGGCTGACGTTAGGAAGGGCATTCAGCCGTAAAATTTGAAAAAAAATTAAATAAAAATGCCAGAAACAACCAACCTCAACAATAAGGAAGAGGTTGACCAATGCCGACCCGAAGTAGATTTGGGAAAAAGCAAAGAAAAGATACTGTCCGATTATGTCTAAAGGGTCGCGTTATTCCAGCATGAATGAATTCTTGCATTGGGTGGGATTCGAACCAGTGGATCTCAACGCTACTTTTTGTTTAATTTGGATATAACGTCGCTTTTAAACTGCATGATCATATCACGACGAGGGTGTTACCCTCCATTCGCAGGAAACTCACAAACCTGCTACTCACAATAACGCCACTCAGTCTGGGCTGGGCCGGAATGCCAGTATCACGAAGTCTTCACCTCGCTGGACGTTGCGTCAGTTCGGTGATCCTACGAGAACCGGTGCATTCAACGCGCTATCGACGATGGTTAAAACAAAACTACTTTGGTAACCAGATAGCGCCTTAAGTATTCAATAGCCAGCGTCGATGGCATGTTGAATACACCGGTTCCCTTCAGAACACCGAAGTTAAGCGACATCCAGCGAGGTTAAGACTTGGATGGGTGACCATTCAAATTCTAATTCTCGTGACGCTGGCTTTTCCCGGCCCCACTCAGGCTGGGTGAGGTCAATGTGAGTAGCAGGTTTGTGAGTTTCCTGCGAATGGAGGGTAAAACCCCCGTCGTGATATGACCATGGCAGTTGAAAGCGACGTTAAACCCCACTTAAAAAAAAAAAAAGTATTCAATTATCAATTGGTTTCTTGTGAAAACTCACACCCGTATTTTAACAGCAAATTTTGTCTGAGCAATGTCTCAAGCAAGATATTGGCCAATAATATTAAAGGAAATCATGCTTCAGACCATGCTCAGACGGCGTTTTCTGTTATTATTATTATTATTATTTAACTATTTATTGGTCAACTACATACATTCAACAAAATAGGACGTGCTAAAAAAAAAAAAAAAAAAAAAAAAAAAATAGAATATGTAGTGAACCAAGGGGCGAGGTTAAAGCCTGTGGCTGTCTCTTCCACCGAACCCCATAAATTCTGTTCATATAAATGCGGCTGTCAGACTTGATTGTGTTCTACTCTCCAGCACTGAGCAGCACAGTAAGTATACTTGAAAGCACAAGGAGGTGTGCGGCGGGTTAATCGTCGGAAATGGGGTTGGGTGTGGTGGCCTGCGCCCATACTACGCAATCCTCAACCCGCTCACATTATTACGTGTAGTTCCCGCATGCTGCTAAGTGAAAATAACAAGTTATTAAAATAAGAAAATGAGATACCTGTCCTGACAGATCGTGGTAAACTTCAGTGAAACGATTTTTAAAATGTGAATTCGATTACCGATATTTAATGCTGAAAGACCATTATGCTGTGCGAACTTGTGTCGTGTGACGCCGCACCATTTACAGTTTGTCTATTGTAAATATAAGCACTGTAGTTTCTGGGAGGCGTAGTTTCGGTGGTTCAAGTCCTGGTTTCAGCATAGATTCAGTAAAGCGAGTTTGAGTAGTTGTGACATCACGAAAGTGATTAACACAGATATGATTAAAAAGCGAGAAGAATTTTACGCTTGATCATGCGCTCTGCTACAAGACAGTTGGCTTAATAACACGGCGTTTCAATGAGGTGCGTGATTTTCTTGGAGAATTTTGTCAGAAAGCGTGGGGAAATTGTGTTAAAGAACCTATCATCTCGGAAGAAGCTCCTAGGTTCTTTAACACAATAATAACACTCTTTAGTGGAAGGTAACCACCAAGCGAGGTTAATGCTTAAATCATTTTCTACCACCCTACCCTCAGAGTCTTATGTGCTCACAAACTCAAATTAATGAGGAAAAAATCATGCACTGGGTGGGATTCGAACCAATGGATACCTACGCTACCTGGATTACGAGACTAGTGCATATTGTATATAAGGGACTACCAGTATATATAGGGAGAGAGCAGAAAAAATGCTGCTCAATTATCCTTCGCTAATTTGCATAGCTAGAAGCCGCATGTGTGATCAAGAGACTTGAACATAATATGAACATCTTCAAGTTGTATAGCAATAACTTTGGTACCAATAAAAAAAATACCGCAATATAGATCGGTGGGAGCAATGGTTATTGGTTTTGACATGAAAGGAAGTTGGTTCTTTTGATAACGATGCTGGGTATAAGGACTATAAATATATGTATATGATGGAAGACAAGATAAAATATGTATACCGTACAACCGTACATACCTACCTATGAACTATCTGCTTGTTGAGCTTCGAAAACTTTTACTGCTTTCACTGCGGTATTGATTTTATGTGTTTTTTTCTACCTGATTGAAACCTAATTTTAACCTCTTATTTAGGTCATAATAAATTTCTGACATTTTTTTTCTTCAAATATGTAACAATTAGGTATCTATCTATCTATCTATCTACCCTATCTATCCTTTATCATTTGTTTTGTAAAACTATCCCAGTAACATTCCGAAGTGTTCATTATTTTTGATATTCTACTTACCTATAGTTCGAACTTTTTTTAAAACTTGGGTATATAAAATTCATACCTACTATAGATAATTCCGATTTCAAAATTTCAGAAATTGATGTTATCATTATACTTATATTATATCAAAAGCCAATATATTGAGACATATGAGAGTGCATTATCTGAGAACCAATCAGGACTCAAAAACAAAGTTTTCCAAAAATAACCGAGCTCCTAACTAAGTTGTTTCTTTTCTGTTCGAGTGTTTCTTTACATATTTGATGGAAACAAAAATAAACTTTTTCCCCTAAACTCAGAAAAATAGGACGTCTATCACGTCAGATTTAAAAGTGACACTTCTGTCTGTTCATGGATGTTTATTTATTTATATCGCTAACACAAACGCTTTCCGACCATCAAAACAATTTTAAGACTTGTATGATCTTCACGATATTATGATCCACTGACAACTTCAATTAAAAATCTGGTGTAAACATCACACGACTTTCCTTATCCCCAAAAAGAAGTCGAATTCCGCCATGGGTGCTGACTCAACGGTAAGACATAGCTAAAAATTAGTGCCAAATTCGTAATCAGCACCTCAAAATCATTGGATATATGTCAGAACCCCCATCTAGGATGAAAAATAAAAAAAGTTAGTCAAAGTGGGTCCCCCCAAAATACCGGTAAATTGGGGCCGAGGTCCAAAAAGTTCAAGATATTTTGTATATTAAAACCCATCCAGTGAAACGGCCTTGCGGCCACCGGAGTGGGGCCGGAAATATCCAGCATCACGAAAGTTTGAAAAAAACCTCGCTGGACGTTGCTCATTTGCTCAACCTCAGTAACATAAATGGATAATTATGTTAAATGTAACGATGGCTCGTTGAATGCACCAGTTCTCGTTCTGTCACTGAAGTTAATCAACGTCCAGCGAAGTTAGGACTTGGACGAGTGACTATTAAAATTCAAACCCTCGTGATGCTGGCTATTTCCGGCCCCACTCAGGCTGGGAGGGATTAATTTGAGTAGCTGATTTGTAAATTTCTAGTGAATGGAGAGTAAAACCCCCGTTGTAATATGACCTTGCAGTTGAAACCGTTTTAAAACCGAAGAAAAATAAAATATATCGGAAGAAATTTTATTTTGCTACTTTTCAAAACAAATGATACAATGTAAGTACATACCTCATTCTAACCCTCTCTAGTGGGAGGTTAACACCAGGTGAGGTTAATTATCAAATCACTTTCTACCACCTAACTCTGAGAGTCTTATTATTATGTGCTCACATATACATAGTACAATGAGTAAAAATTCGTGCATTGGGTGGTATTCGAACTTGGATAACCAGACTAGCGCGCAACTTGCCAGATTTATTTCTTTATTTAGAAACTCTTTATTAGTAGAACATATATACAGACAAATGATGGTAAAAATTAAATATGAAAATTGACAATATTAATAATATAAACAAGAAAAATAAATAAATAAAATATATACATTTGTCCTAACTAAAGGGCGGGGTTATTGCCTATGGCAATCTCTTCCACCCAGATGCCCCCTTATACTTATGCAAATCTCACGTACTCCAGGTATCTACGTATCTCACATGATGAGTCTCTGAATGAATCAGATTGAGCGACTAGAGTTGTGACCGAATTTACGAATACGAATGAAACTCGAGATAGGATCTGGGCGTAGGACGGCTGTGGCACCGTCAGGTATCTGGGCACCTTGTGGGAGACCCACTCGTGACCTTTACCTGTGCTGTGTGCACCCATCTGATAAGTACTCTATCTTGGGCGGTTCTCAACTTGCTGAGTTGTGCTGGATCGATGTGGCGGCGGACGGCAAACCTGGAGGTCGGTGGTTCGAGGATGGATTTTTTTTTATATAGTAAGGTGAGTTTTGTGTGCCTGTGTAAGTGTGTACATATCATTTGCCTGGTAATTCATTGCGTGCCTGTAATGCCGCCATTTTTTTTTTTTTTTTTTTTTTTTTTTAAAGCTTTATTAGGAGGACAAAGTACAATCGTAACAGTATAAAATTAAGAGAAGAAAAGAAAAAGAAAAAAAAAACAAACAAATGACAAAATAAATAAGTAAAAAAAGAAAACAACAATAAACTATGTCCTACCTAAAGGGTAGGGTTATTGCCTGTGGCAATCTCTTCGACCCAAGCCATTGGTCGCTATTCATACAAATGGCTTCACTCGAGTTACGGCCCGAGGCATGGCCCTATATTAATTTTTCCTAACAATACTCTACACAATGAGGCATTATAATAGCTTTACTTATAAAACTTTGCCCTTATAAGATTTTCTATTATTATTATTACCGTGCATCGGTTCGGTCCGGAATTTGGCACCACCGTGTCCACCGTGGACCCCTTAACATCCAAGTGCCGAGCAAGAAAACGTCTATCTGCCGAAATCGAACCTGAGTCACCGGTGTGTGAGTAGTCACCGCTCGCCCACTGTGAGCGGTAACTACAAGAGAGTGAATAATAAGTATAGGGAAGTCTTTTTTGGTCATGTGGTCACGCAGCATTAGAACAATGGCTGGAAGGATCCGACTTGAAGATAACCACAAGTGGGCGTTTCTGTTTCAATTAGTTAATGCGGATTTAGTTCTTAATGTTTGTGTGGATGTTTTGAACTTAGTAAACACTGTTTCAGTTTTTTATGTATCTACTAATTGGTTAATTTCAGCTTCTCAGCTCATTGATGATTCATTTTTAATCCCATATCTGATTTTCTAAGTCCCGTGAAAACGCTTTATAATAATGGAATATTTTCTTTTCCGGAGGTAGAGCTTTGATTCTGTCACGGATGATACTGATCCCCATGTTATGAGTTGGCTTAAGCCGCAGATATTATGTAGATTGTGTCCTGACATCGTGCTACTGTTTTACAGGTAGAAAGAAAATGTTACATTTTATAGTCTTACATTGATAATATACGAGTTTTGGGACACTTTCCTCTGCGCAAGTGTAGACCCATGTTGTAACGCCTCGCCCATCAGAGGGCAGCCATACTACTAGAAATGTACAAGACAGACCAAAAAAGTCTAAGGAAGCTGTTGTTTCAAGGCTACGAAATAGAAAAGGCCGTGAAACACTCATTAAAATAAGGAAAAGTAAAAACCAACTGAGTGGTTTCGTGGTTTCCTCTAGACTTCTAATAGGAGTCAGAACCCAAAGTCATAGAATAAGCTGGGGGCGGTCGGCTTGAGATCTGGAAGTAGCCAATGTAGCCCACAAGATAAAGGTTAGTTTTCCTGTATAGTAGGCGAATCTGGTTCACAATGTCGTCAGGATAACTTGCTCGGCGACAAATGACATCCATACGTTCCATACTGCCCATACTCGGACATATCTCTCAGAATCAATGCTGACAGAGAAATTAGTAAGCGAGTCATAATATTGAACACAAGGAGAAGAGCGTAGGTTCGAATCCCACTCGAGTGACATAATAGTTTCAAAATTGAATTGCATGCCACCTGAGTGTGGGATGTATCATGGCACTGGAAATGACTTTACCTACACGAGTTCTAGAACATTATTATTCTGACTAAATCCGTAGCGCATAAAAAAATATGAACTTTTTTTTATCTGTGTATCTATTATTTTATTTATAAGATTTTTTTTCGTGACAAAGTTTTTTCGATTAAGTGATATTGGTTGTAGGAGAGAGTGCATATGGTCGGCACAGTCGGATATTTATGGACTCCATTGGTTTTTAATGTATGCTGTGCTTGGCGTAAAAGCTTTCTTCTGTATTTCATTACACCACTGGGAAAGGTTAAGTAGGTTATCTATGACGGAGGGACAGGGCACGGGTCAGTTGTCATGGCAGCATTGTAAACAGTTTTAGTTGCCATGGCAGCAGTGTATTTAATGCTTCTTGGATTTGTTTTGGCCAGAGTATGAAACAGAGTCGAAATTTCACAGCGGAAATGTTGCATTCCTGTAACTTTTTATATACTTGCTTTATGCACAGCTTCTTTAAGTATTAAACTAGTTGTCTGCCTGTACTGTGTAGAGGGATTTAAATTTAAAATGAACTAAGACATGGCTATACTGGGAGATACTGTCATGACTTTTTGTATTACTTATAAGTCAACCGTATGAAAAAAAATACGTTTAAATTACCATATTATTTTATTTACATTTATTACCAGTAGTCACCTTGGCCTAATAGCGGTAGCATGCTAGGCTTGCACTCCAGGTGACCGGCGTGCGAATCCCGGTGGGGTCGGATTGTTTTCGGCTTGCTCTTGCTGGAAACCGTACTATTGAAGTATTCACTTTAAACTAACCCAGCCTGAAAATTCTGCGCAACCTGGGGTTTGAATTAAAGAGAACAGTATACAAAAATAATTGAGTCCTGCTCACCTTAATGGCCTATAAGTTCAATTTCATTTCACCGTATCGATTGAGCGACAAACCCAAGTCTGAGGTCGGTCATAAAAAAATATTTTCGCTAGTAGATGATCCAACCTTTTTCCGTTTTTATTTATTAATTTTTCAGGTCTCATGTTTGGTTTCACTGCGAAGCTACGACCACCGGTGATGTGGTAGCCAGATATATAAATCTTCATTATCCATGCAGGTTGATTAACCACGCCTTCTGTGAGCATCTTCACTGCAAGTAAATCAAGTTATTTAAAATATTCCCATCATAATCATCATATACGAGTAGGTATACTATATGTACATAATGTTCTTCATTACATATTTATCATGATCATAATATCATATACAAGTATAGAACCGTTAGAAGTGCATTGACGGACAAAAGTCTAGCCTTTAATCTTCCATGATGTCCTATAGACCTATACTGTGCTAATTGTATATTCATCTAGCGCCATGGCAGCACCAAAATTCCTTCCACATCCTTCCACAAACCAAATGCTTCCTCGTTGAACAAATGGAAGTGGGAATCTTCATACAAGCAGACACACGCACAAAGACACACACACACACACACACCTCCACCATATGCCATACCCTTTATACAAAAGGGGTGGGTTGAAGAGATAGCCATAGGCAATAACCGCGCCCTCTAGTTAGGACATAATTATGTTTATATATATTTTTCTTTTCTTTTTCCTTTTCCTTCTTATTGTATACAGGGTGGACCAAAAAAACGTTTACACCCGTTAATGGTAGATTACTGACGACATTTCTAGGACGGATCTGCAATCCGTTTTTTCGGATTCGCCTTTATAACTGTACAAAGTGATTTTTTGCAACTTTCTGAAAAAGTCCGACTTTGGCTTATTCTTCAGGTCAGAACTTTTTTCCTGTTTAAGATGAGTTGATTCTGAACATTTCTGCAGAAAGCCAACAAAATTTCGATGTTTCTAGCTACACTACTCTGTTTTTTACGGTTTGGTTTGGCATATTTTTTGACACCTGAATAGAAAAAAAATTCTCATGTAAATTTTTTACACTTTGAAACACTCAAGATTTGCCCGAGCAAATTTTGGCACAGACATGGGCAAGTTTGATAAAAGTTGGCGGCCAACCCAAGGATGCTAAAAAATAATTTTACGATTTTTTATCAAGTGATCTTCTGGGTAAACAAACCAGGTAAGTCTCAAAAAATGATGTTCAAAATCTTAAAAGTGTTGACCGTGTAGGGTCGTCTTGTACTCAAAGAGTAATTAGCTATTTATGTCTGATAATTATTTTCCTTGGAATTAATTAAAGGCCAGTCAAAGTCAAATTTTTCTGCATTCTATGAAATATTATCTTTACACTTCTTGAGTTTTTTTTAGTACAAGTTACATTATTATAATTCGGATGCTGAAATGGCAGATACGCATTTAGCATATGGAGTTGCCAACAGGAACAATTGCAGGGATCACGTGAAAAAACATAGTTTACGAAATCTGGTAGCAAGAATCCAGTTGGCATTCGATGACCTGACAGAAAAACCTGGAATCTTCCGCAACATTCGACAGAACATGATGAAGAGGTTCAACCTTTGCATCCAGGAAGTTGGACGCCACTTCCAACAGTTCCTCTAAGGGAATTTAGAAGGGGGAGAGAGAGAGGGCAGAGAGCGAAAGAGAGAGAGAGAGAAAGGCAAGAAGGTAGAGGAACAGAACTACGGTACTAAAGTCACCATTGGTTTCAAAAAATTGTGTGAGGAGAATCCTTATTGTGTACTATGGCTAAATAAAAAATGGCAACAGTCTTTTTTATTTTGTAGTCGGACCTGGCGTTCGGTCCGGATGGACTAGCTTACCACTGAGCTAATCGTGAGGGTCTAATCGTTTCTCATTGAACATACTAACACAAAATGTTTTTTTTAAATACCTTTTTGTTTATATCAAAATAGTATAAAACATAATACCTAAAGACTGCAAAAGTTTATTAATTTTACAAAATATTATCTTGTTTTTTTCAAGACTTCTATTAAGAGTTGGCAATCGGTAAATATTTGTTATTTAATTAGTATTGTTTATGATAGAAGAACCTACCTACATATTTACCTGGATTTATTTTATAAACTCTATTTTCGTTTGGAAAATTCGCTATTTTTTTTTTTTTTTTTTCTCTCGTAGGGAAGCATAAGAAAAACCATCCTTTCAAGCCAGCGTCGATGGCATGTTGAATACACCGGTTCCCTTCAGAACACCGAAGTTATGCGACATCCAGCGAGGTTAAGACTTGGATGGGTGACCATTCAAATTCTAATTCTCGTGACGCTGGCTTTTCCCGGCCCCACTCAAGCTGGGTGAGGTCAATGTGAGTAGCAGGTTTGTGAGTTTTCCTGCGAATGGAGGGTAAAACCCCCGTCCTGATATGACCATAGCAGTTGAAAGCGACGTTAAAACCCCACTTAAAAAAAAAAAAAAAACATCCTTACATTATCAAGTCAGTCTCTCAGGGGCTTACATGAATAATAATTATGTATATTGTGATACCAATAGTATCTGATATAACTCAATTTACAGATGGTATTACCCCCATAAAAACCATAAGTTGTTGGTGTTACAACAGGTCAGATACAGGTATGAATAAAATATTCCATCAGATTTTTTTGATAATTAAAATAATATTGACCGCCGATAATTGAACCTCGGTCATGCGACTTACACTCTTAGCATTACCACATCTAGCTAACACCACTAACAATCTGAGAAGCACGAAAATTATCATTTGAATTTTCCTAAACTGGCTGATGAAGGCATGTGAGACCGCGGTATTCAAAAAAAGCAATGTAAACAATTTTTGTAAACAATGCAAGACGCCCTTACACAGTCTACAGCTAGAAAACTCTTTGGATTTTTGAAGAGTTTTTGGCAAACATCTAATAATTTTTCCCAGAAGATCACGTGATAAAAAATCGTAAAATTATTTTTTAGCATCCTCGGGGCGGCCGCCAACTTTTATCAAACTTGCCCATGTCTGTGCCAAAATTTGTTCGGACAAATGTCGAGTGTTTTATTTAGTAAAAAAAGTTTTTTTGGGTGTTTTTTTTTCTGTTCAGGTGTAAAAAAATATGACAAACCAAATCGTAAAAAACAAAGTAGTGTAGCTAGAAACATCGAAATTTTGTTGGCTTTCTGCAAAATTGTTCAGAATCAACTCATCTTAAACAGGAAAAAAGTACTGACCTGAAGAATAAGCCAAAGTCGGACTTTTTCGGAAAGTTGCAAAAAATCACTTTGTGCAGTTACGAAGGCGAATCCGAAAAAACGGATTGCAGATCCGGCCTGGAAATGTCGTCAGTAATCTACCATTAACGGGTGTAAACGTTTTTTTGGTCCACCCTGTATATTGTTACCATTTTTTTCTTCTTCATTGTTATAATAATTAATTGTACTGTAGGTACATATGTCTTCTTATCTAATAAAGTGTTTCATAGTAATAATTAATAATAATGCACCTGTGCACTGTGCAATAGTGGTGCAGCTTTCCAAATGCTTCTTCTATTATGTATGTTCATTAATAGATATACGTTAACCTAGCGAGCTCGTAAACTTCCTATACCGACCTCCGACCACCAATCAAGTGATCCGTTGCATCAATATCAATGAATAGATAATGATGCTAGTGGTCACTTGTATTGATGGATAAATGTGTTACTTGGGTCTGGCGGGCTACTGGATTTCATTATCACCCAGACACGTTGGAGTAAGGAGGAGCACTTGAAACTTGCAGCAGAAATTCATTAAAATTCCATGACTGACCTGTACCAGGGTGTCCGGATTCTATTTCTGTCCCGGTAGCTCAGTGGTAAAGGCGGCACTCTGTAAATCCAGAGAAACTAGAGGTCGCGGGTTCGAAACCCAGCCGGGACAAGACAAGTTATTCTCTCATTTGGGATTTTTAACACATAATAATATGTCTTGGGCTTACTGCTGGAATAATTGGACTTAATAGTCCTAATCGGGCAGTATAAATAATCTTCAATTCATACCTAATAGGGTAATTTTTAATCTTCAATTGGTAACTTTTCTTCTGAAAGTATTTATCTTTATTTATACCTAGTAAGTGGTTACATTTCACTTAAAATTCCAGGATGATAATAAATGACCTATAACATGTTGGAAGTCAAGCTAAATGGCAAAAAAAGTTCGGTTCATTAGTATTCGACCTATTCTTCATGAATGCATCCATTGAACAATAATTTAAACTTATGCATAGTAAGCGTGCATTGTATACCTTCTTGTATTTATATGCTCCTAAGAGTCGAAGATTGATTTGAGATGTCATAAAAATTGTAAATACGTTTCGTTCTCATTTGTAAATAATTCTCCTGGATGTAGAGTCTCATTTGTACGTAAAGTTACAGGGTGGTGATAAAGCGTCAGGACAACATTCAATACGAGATAGAAATGAATGTAATTATTGTTAATAAATTATATTTTCCTAAAAAAAAAATAAAAAAAACATTCAATACGAGTGAAGTATTGAATCATTAATTGGGAAACAGGTGAGCCTGTGACCGGTATCCGAATACGTGTAACATTTTGTCTCGCAGCAAAGACTTTCGCAACGTTTCATGCTCCACTCGGATCCTTTAGGGCTGAATTATGAAACAGTATTAGTTAATCTTAGTGGACAAGCTTGCAATGTGGTTGTTCACCGGTTGTTCACAGGATAATGCCATTGAGGTAAACTAGCCCGGGCCCAGGCTCCTAAGGGAAAAATTTTTGGGCCCGAAATATACTAACCAGCCCGGGGTAGGTACCCGTCAAAACTATAAACGCCCTGTCTATGGAAATACTGTTTATCATACCTTTTGGGACGTGTATACTAGTTGCTCTGATGATTTTGATTAAATAATTTGAGATTTTTATTTAGTCATCACTTCACACTTTATCTTCTCTATCTCCAGAGTCAAAATATGAGAGATTAAGGGCGGAATTAATAGACGTTTTTGTAATACCTCTGTGGCGCTAAGTCACGGATTGCGTACTGTGTTAGATGGGGAAAACCGACGCTTAGCAGTGACTTGTGATGTAGAATTTGTCTATTAATTTCGCCCTAAATGTCACGGGGTTTATAGCTTTGTTGGACCCTCCAGGCTGGCTACTATTTCGGCACAAAATTTTCCCCCTTAGGAACCTGCTTTAGGAGATTTTAGTACTACAGCCCTGTATATTTGTTGTGTGTAGGTATACGCATATCTGTTGTTCAGCCTCGATTCCATTACATGATTCTGTCAGACTTCCAGGCCTGCCGAGGAATTTAAATAAAAATGTCTCTTTTGCATTGTCAATATTTCTTGGCATTTAGACGTCATTTGTAAGCAATAGGTAATGTAAATGGTTGACATTAGTTTTTTTCTGTTTTGACGTGAGCTCGTCAGGCTCCCTACTTCTACCGTGTCATTTCTTCATTGTGGCTGGGAGCCGTGCAGCTTCCCGTAGGTATTATCCCCCCAAAAACACCACTTCGTGGTTAAAAAAAAGAAGAACGCCTCACTCAAAAGAATGATTAAAATTAGCTAAAAATAAATGATATCAAATTGAGAACACCTTACCCCCTCTCTTTCTATATCTCTGCACTCCACTCTGAATTTATTCCTTCTATGTTTATTTTTCTTTATCCTTTCTAGGGGTCATCCCAAACTTGATTTCTCTTTAAATTTACTTGTTGCACGGCAATAAAAAATGGCGGTCGCGGTGTAATTTTCTCGATTCAAATCAAATAAATTCAGAAAAATCATACTCCGACCGCCATTTTTTATTGCCGTGCAACAAGTAAATTTAAAGAGAAATCAAGTTTGGGATGACCCCTAGAAAGGATAAAGAAAAATAAACATAGAAGGAATAAATTCAGAGTGGAGTGCAGAGATATAGAAAGAGAGGGGGTAAGGTGTTCTCAATTTGATATCATTTATTTTTAGCTAATTTTAATCATTCTTTTGAGTGAGGCGTTCTTCTTTTTTTTTAACCACGAAGTGGTGTTTTTGGGGGGATATCAGTTCTTTTTGTACGAAAATATAGGTTCATACACTACTGAAACATTATGAATAACAAAACTAAATAAGCTGGGAAAATGTGAATGTACCAAGTTGTCTTTTCTTTAAGATATAGTTTTAGCAGTACGTATTTAGTTTTTCTAAGGTATGGATCAATATGTATTTGGATCACAGATTTGGCCCCCTGAATCCCCAAAGTGAGTAAATAATATATAAATTTGCAATGCAAGACCTTTTGATTCTATACTCCACATGATTAGGTTTATCTTTCAATGCTAAATAAACCTCGGAGCCTCCTATGAGGGACACTAAAACACCTGGATTTACAAATGCCAAAGAAATTAATTTGTAATCACCTAATCAAGGTGAGGTATTGAGTTCTCTCCCGTTAACCTTTTCTTACCCGAATTCTCTCCGGCTTGTTGCAGGGGTCACCACGAGTATCTCTCAGGGAAATAAGACCATGCTTTTTTACATTAGGTATTTAAGAAAATGAAAACTATAAAATTATCATTTTTATATAAGAATCGGCCTTTTATAAGGAACTCATTAAAATCTCTAACTAATGAAAGGCAATGCCTTCAGTGTATATTAGAGTTAGGTAAAATACATAGAAGGCCATGCCTCAGGAATATAGTAGGGTTAGGGATAATACATAGAAGGCAATGCCTCGGGTTTATAGTAGGGTTAGGTAAATATGTAGAAGGCCATGCCTTGGGTTTATCATAGGGTTAGGAAAAATACATAGAAGGCCATGCCTCAGGTCTATATCAATGATTCCTAGGTGTTTCGATTATAATTTTTATGCTAGACCTAAACTATGTAGGTATAAAATCAGGTAAAAATGCAAGCGACGGGATACAATTCGGTGTTGATAAAACCATGAGCGGGAGAGAACTCGGTGGTGACGTTCCTTATCAATACCTCACGAGGTATGAGTGTACCCCGGACATAATGGACAGAGAAAAAAACCTGGCCTGAAGGGGATCGAACCCAAGTCATCGTGCGTGCAAGCCTAGTATGCTACCCACTTGGCCAAAGTTACTACTTTGTCACAACTTTTAGTGAGTAGCATCGACATTATGAGAGCTGATTCATCATATTTTATCTCTATCCAACTATGATTGTCCAAAATCAATCTCGTAATGCCGCCACAGGTCATTGGCCAATTCTGCAACTACTAAAATTTTCCTCGCGAGGGTAATGGGTTCGTCATGAAGATCAAATACAGGGTGGGCCAAGAATTCGTTAACATTTAAATGTAACTTACCGCGAAAACTATTGCCGCGCGGGGCGCGGGCGCGGGCGGGGGCACTAGCTCGCTTCTTGGAAATTTACATGGTTTCGACAAGATGGAGCCACGTGTCACACATCGAACGAGTCCTTGCCGGTGGTCAAAGACATGTTTCCGGAAAAGCTGATATCCAGACGTGGTGACATCCTATGGCCACCCAGAAGTCCAGATCTATCCCCAGCAGACTTCTTTTTATGGGGTTATTTAAAGAGTCGTGTCTACATTGATAAACCGAATACACAGCGTCAACTTAAAAAAAAAATCATCGAAGAGATGTCGGCGATCTCGCGGTCTCTTTGCAGAAGAGTATTTGAAAGCTTCAGGACTCGCTTAGATGAGTGCAAAAACCGAAACGGTGGTCTTTTAGACGAAATAATTTAAAAAAAAATAAATTACAACTAATTAGCTTTCTCGTAAGTAAACGATTTCTAAAATATGTTAAATGGTTTTTTTTATACGATTTTTTCAAATGTTAACTAATTCATGGCCCACCCTGTATAAAGATCAGAAAAACAAAACAACGTTAAGCCGAAATTGAAAATATAGAGCTAAAAAATTTCGTCCCCGCCAGGATTCGAACCCATGCTGACTGGGTGGCAGGTCGAGCATGCTACCAATAGACAAAGTTATCTTCTAAAGAAACGGACGGAAAATAAACTAACTAAATTAATACTTGGAAACTTAAACATTAAAATTTTACAGTGAGAGAGCGAGGTCATCTCGAAAAATACATCCCCCAAAAACACTTCGTGTAAAATAGTCGTCAAGTGTTGGCATAATTAAAAAGAACTGATATCAAAAACGTCAATTTTCTATGTTTCAAGGAATTATTTTTCACGTAATTAGTCACACAACAAAATAATACTCCTTGAAAGAACCATGTTGTATAGTTACAGAAACACGTCCTTGACTACTGCACACTGTTTTGTTCTGAAATTTATTTGTAGTAATCTGCTAACAAAACAGTGTGCAGTAGTCAAGGACGTGTTTCTGTAACTATACAACATGGTTCTTTCAAGGAGTATTATTTTGTTGTGTGACTAATTACGTGAAAAATAATTCCTTGAAACATAGAAAATTGACGTTTTTGATATCAGTTCTTTTTAATTATGCCAACACTTGACGACTATTTTACACGAAGTGTTTTTGGGGGATATCACTACTTTTTGATTTAATTGATTTTCCTCAATCAGTGATGCAAAAAGGGCATAAATCGACTTACGCCCTTTTTCCACCAAGCCCCTCAAACAAAAAGAAATTTTAGAAAGATGCTGAGAGAAAATTTTATGGTATACTTTCTGAAGAGAGGAGAAATCTTGAGATTACAAGTGTGATCCTTTCAGTGACACTAAATAGCGCTCAGCAATTTTGTTGATCTTTTCAAATTTTGAAACCCACTGCTAGATTCACTAGCAGAAAGGTACCCCGTTTCAGTATTGTTGCCAATAATTAGAGATGGGTAATACTTAATACCGAGTATTTCATAGATCCGGTACTTCAGTAATCGAGTACATAAAAGTACCGAGTATTTAACCAGGTTCTTTTGTACTTGGTTTTTGAGATTCTGAGAGCGGATGTAAATGGAATAGTGGATTCGAGTAATCACTAAGAACCAAGTACAAAAGCACCGGCTCTTTCATTATTCAGTACACTAACTAAATCTCACAATTTTGCATTCTGAACGTGTACAGGAGATAAATCTCGGTTCACAAAATTTGTTAGGTGTTTTGGTTTTAAATCTATATATATAAATGCGAAAGTTATCACTCACTCATGTGACAGTCACTCACTCATTCATCTCGATTTCTCAGCACTGATAAGTCCTAGGAAGCTTAAATTATACATGTAGGTCACTTTTAGGTCTTGAATGCACACTAAGAAAGGATTTTGAAATATTCCCACTGGGGCACCCGCCACGGGGGAAAAAGAGCGCATTTGCCTGAAAAAACGCGCTTTTTTATCTCTTCACCTTTTCATCACTGTTTCTCCGTACCGGTAAATTTCTGGTGGCTGAAAACTAATATATAGCTTGACTCTATATTATAGATGTGCAATAAGAAAGGTTTTCATTAAATTTAAACAAGGGTGCCAGCCCCGGTGAAAAAGGGCGAGTTTTGAAACTTGGAAGGGCGACACAATTTTTTTTAACGTTTTTAGACCTAAATGACATTTTTTCTCGAAATTTGTCGCAACGACCTATCAACTCAAAGCCAAAAAATTTTAGGCAAGGGTTTGAGCTTTCAATTGACATATCGATCGCGAATTTCTGATGAGCCGTTCTTGAGCTACGCCAGGTAAGGTAAAAAAATGGATGGGTAACACGTAAAATATTGTGACCTAAATGACATTTTTTTTTTTTAATTTGAAGGGACGACATATCAACTCAAAGTGAGAATGTTTTAGGCAAGGGTCTGAGCTTTCCTTTGACAGATCGATCGCAAAATTCTGATGAGCCCTTCTTGAGCTATGCCGTGTAAGGACAAAAAGTGGATTGTGACACAATTTTTTTCTCACATTTTTACTTTTCTGTGCGGTGTGGTGTGAATGTGGTATGTGTGTGTTTTGTGTGTGTGTGGTGTGAGTGTGTGGTGTGAGTGTGTGGTGTGGTGTGTGTGGTGTGGTATGTGTAGTGTGTGTGTGTGTGATGTGAGTGTATGATGTGTGATGTATGTGTGTGTGATTTGTGTTAGGTATGTGTGGTGGTGTGGTGTGGTGTGGTGTGGTGTGTTGTGTGTGTGTGTGTGATGGGCTGGCGAAGCGGCGGGTGTAAACCGCTAGTGTTTCAATAAATTAGAAGTTTCACTTCCTAGTTTATAAACTGAGTTACATAATCTACACTTCCCTAAACCATCCGATTGTTTGAAACTGTTTCTTACTATGGCTTTAAGAAATTATGACCCCTATATTTGCCTAACTTCAAGTTCCTAAACATTAAAGTTTAGTCACAACTACTCAAACTTGCTTTACTAAATCTACGCTGAAACCGGGACCTGAAACCTCTAGGTTACAAGTCCACTGCCTTATCGATCAAGCTACTGAGGTCGGTAAGTTGCTAAACATGGTGTCATTTCAGCATAATCAGTATAGACAGAAAATTTAAGAAATTGTTCTAGATTGTACATTTTTATTATTATTATCTGACCTGGTTGCAGGGTTTCCAATGAAACCCTTACAAATAACACTGCGACCTAATTAGATCTATTGTGACCAATTGATTCTATTTGGTTTTAACGTCCTGACTGAGATAGTCAGGACGGGGGTTTTACCCTCCATTCGCTGAGAATCGTACCAGTTACCCACATTAACCTCACCCAGCCTGGGTAGGGCCGGAAATGCCAGCCTCACGTGTTTGGATGAAACAGAATTTTCGTCGAAAAGTCTGCCCCAACCGAGAGTTGAACTCGGGAACTCTAGACTACGGGCAGTAGTCACAACCATCAAGCCACGGAGGCTAGCTAGATATACTTTTAATAATTATTAATTAATAGGCAAACATGTTTCCATGAAACATACCCTGAAAATTTCAGCTCGATTGGACAAAATATGCAACTTATATCACGTTACATACATAATATAGGTAGACCGATAGTTAGATTGTGACATATCAATGTTGATCGAGTTAAACCATACTCACTTCATTCGAAATTAAACGGTCATACTAGTAACTATTGTTTTTTGACTCAAACTCGTAACTACTGTTTTTTTTCTCTCGAGATATAACAGAAAACCGGCCATCCAAAGTACAGAGTAAAAAATTCTACCTAGCCGGGATTCGAACCCAGGTCACCTTGCAAACTTTGTGTTTTACCTACACAAGTCGACGACCACAGAAACTGCTCAATAGATAATATTTTATTATAATTTATTATTGTTTTGATCTACATTAATCAATATTTTTCCTCTTACTGGCCAATAGTTTTTACACTTCTCATAATTATAGACCTAGTTTATCTCTTGATGTAGAAATCTTTGAATGAAGTTATAGAACGTTATTATTCCCATTCTGATAAAACGGTCTGCTGGCAGCTTGGATGGAGCAAGGACGATTATTTTCCACCCATAATTTAAGTTATATGTGAGGCGAAGATTTTTTGTTTCTCTCATTTTTTTCTTTTTATGTCTCACACTGTCGCTGTTTTTTCTAAAATTTTATTTACATCGTAGTATAATTCTGTGTAATTAGAGCTTTAGAAAGAACCTTCAGTCATCAACTTGCGATAACTAGGCGTGGCTCCAGGGTTCATTATAGATATTCCTTTAGAGGGCTTTAAAGACTTTTCTACTTGTTTCAACCATCTGAAATTAAGTGATCTCATTTCCTTTGACTAGACCTTTCTAAAAACACCAGGAATACATCTCTAGGATAACAATAGACGGCTCTGGGCTCCATAATAAGTATTCCTTTCAAAGGCTTTAACTCATATTTGGTCCATTGTAATAATTTGGTTATATTTTTATATTTTTTCCTATGATAAGGCCTTTCGAAAAATACCAGAATCACAGCTCCAAGATAACCAGGGGCGGCTCTGTGCAACTTTCCGATTTTATTTTAGAAGGCTATATCTCCTATCCTATAAAAAATAAATACTTGAAACTATAAAAGGTATGCAGAAATAAAAATTCCCTATCCAAAAACGTAGCTCACGTCTTTCCACGACAAGCACACATTGCTGTACCCTTGACAGAAAATTGGTCTGAAAAAAAAAAAACCTGTATGAATATTTTCATAAAATTCAAGATTTTCGGCGTGGCCAGAAAACGACTTTAACTTTTCGTAGGAACCTCGCGCTTTCGTGAAACACAATCTATTTTTGCGTCTCATTACGAATTTGAATTAAAAATCGATAAAAGTTAGCGGGAAGTTTGCGAAAACAATAAAATAAAATACATATAAACTCTGTTTCGTGTTAATATAGGCCGGCTGGCTGGCGCTACTTGACGAGCGCTCGCCTCCCGGCGAGCTTGATCGTGTTAATATAGGCCGGCTGGCTGGCGCTACTTGACGAGCGCTCGCCTCCCGGCGAGCTTGATACTGGCCAAGATCTGACCACTAAGCTAAGGATTCGAATGTACCTACCCGCCAAAGAAAATGAAAAGACCACCAGGTGCCATCCAGTGGACCGGATGAAGTAATAAAATCAATAAATTTGGTATCTGCTCATCGAGATCTTTCATTTGATACCACTTAAGATTAGTATTATCCTTCAATTCCCGATTTGGGCTCCCAAAACCCGAGGCCGCCCAAATGGGCCGCCCGCTTATAATTTAGAATTTTTTTTTGGTCCGGGCTCATCTCCATTATATCTTGATCACTTTAGACACCTCACTTAATCTTCAGTGCCAAGTTAAAGACACGAAGTCGGGTCTCAAAGGATCCGTATGAAAAAAAAAAACGGAAAAAAAAAAAAAAAAAAAAAAATTATGAATCTTTTCATGTCTTTCACGATTGTTGGGGGGTCTCGAAAATAGGGTTCCCGTTGGCCTAGGAAGTCAAACAAAAAGTCAAATCAATTTATTTTTCAACGTAGAGTCCATTTCTGCAATAAAAATCGCAATATTTGAAATTCATGTTGCACTTTTCGCTGGCTGAAAGTACATGAAATGCATGGGAACTATGTTTTGCGTAACCTTACACTCTGCCGGGCTGTCTCTTTCTTTGTATAGGCGTTCTTCACACCTCGGCCGAGGTGTTTGATTGGAACATTTCACATGAATACTACGCGCGGTTCTCACAAATTTAATGATACGCTCCAAGACCTTTTTAATAATAATAATAACACTCAGAATTACATACAGACATCTATTCATAATAATGAAGAAAAAAAAAAACACTATATTATAATAATAACAATACTCTTTAGTGGAAGGTAACCAGTAGGCGAGGTTAATGCTGAAAGCATTTTCTACCACCTAACCCTCAGAGTCTTATTATTATGTGGTCGGAAACTCTTGACTCCGAGAATGTGGACAAATGGAAACATGACAAAAGGATATTGATTTCGTCTTCTTTTTTGGGTTGAACGTCGCTTTCATTTACATGGTCTTGGTCATATTACAACGGTGGGTTTACCATCTATTTGCTGGAAAATCATAAATCATTAGCTATCCAAAATAACCTCGCCCAGCCTGAGTGGACCCGGGAATATCATCACGAGGGTTTGAATTTGAATGGTCACCCATTCAAGTGCTAAGCATGCTGGACGCTGCCTAATTTTTTGAAGACTGAAAAATCCCACTAGGTAAATATGACGTCACGACGTCTCCACTTTTTTCCGATGCGCCAATTTTAGAGGCTAATGTCCTTTATAGTCTGGCTGGACGACTATAAACAGGGAATAGTCCAGCCGTCTGGCTGGGTGACTATAAACAGGGAGTAGACCAGCATTGGCTTCGTTCTGGAGGTTCTTGTCAATTATTAGCCTCCTTGTACAACTTCTCACTTTTCTGTTTATACTGATTGAAATAGAGAGGTTAGTTAGTAGAGGTGTGACCTGTACAAAAAAGAGACAGCGCGGCAGAGTCTAACGGAAAACATAGTTCCCATGTACTTTCAGCCAATGAAAGGTTTTACATGAATATCAGAGAGTGCAATTTTTACTTTCTATTACCTAAAAGGTACAATAGAAAGTATTGTTTTCGGTTGGTTTTTATTGCAGAAATGAATTTCTACGTCGATTTACTATACGTAGAATCAGTCATTAATATTTTTTTCCCCATTTGCAAGTGATCCATCCATTACTGAAAGTAATTTTTCTTCAATATTGTGTTCGTTTTTGTAAAAAATCTCTCACTTGGAACCGGCCTCTGATTTGTTTATACCACGAGGTGTGTTTTTGGGGGAGCAGTAATGCTTACCGTGCTCTGATTGGAAGTGACGTGTTGCTCTTAGAATTATTTAAACAAGGATAAATCAGAGTGGAGGAGTAAACCACAATCGATCATGAAGCTCACTGGCCAGCGCTTGCAGGCTCACCGGTAACACCGGTCCATTAGAATAATAGAACCGTATTGAACGTTTAATTAGGAACGGAAACCAGTGGAGAATACTGATTTTGACATTTTCATGTCTTTGCTCTGGCACATAACCAAAATTATGTAACGAAATTATGTAACGAAATTATGTGACGAAATTAAGTGACGAAATTAAGTGACGAAATTATGTAACGAAATTAAGTGACGAAATTATGTAACGAAATTATGTAACGAAATTAAGTGACGAAATTATGTAACGAAATTATGTAACGAAATTATGTGACGAAATTATGTAACGAAATATTAAATACGAAATTTGGTCAGTTAAGTTTTAGACCTTGAATAGTAAAGATGAAAATGTCCCAATGGTTGCAGACTCGTATGCAAGCGTTTTTCATGTCTTTGCTCTGGCACATAACCAAAATTATGTAACGAAATTATGTGACGAAATTTTGAAAGAGTTGAAAGTAATTTGCACTAGTTTTTTTTTAATTTTACAGCTTTCTCAAAATCTCTCAAAGTGTGGCTAATTTAAGTTTGAAAAGGCAAGTTTTAATCTATAGATATGTATGTATAAGGGTCTTATTGACATTTTCATGTCTTTGCTCTGGCACATAACCAAAATTATGTGACGAAATTATGTAACGATATTATGTAACGAAATATTGAATTGTAAAGGGAGAGAAGAGGGAAAGTGTGTGTCATGCGCACAATGGCGAAGTATTGAATTGTAGAGGGAGAGAAGAGAGAAGGTATGTGTCATGCGCACAATACGAAATTTGGTCAGTTGGGTTTTGGACCTTGAATAGTAAAGATGAAAATATCCCAATGGCTGCAGACTCGTATGCAAGCGTTTTTTTTTTTTACCAATTCACTACATATCTACTTGTATTTCGAAATGATCACAACCGATTTTCTTGAGAAAAACGCTTGCATACGAGTCTGCAACCATTGGGACATTTTTATGATTATTTCAATCGTTCTACATTTTTTGTTGTAAAAATTTAATGATGAACGACCGGTTCAGTTCTGAGTACCTATTTCCTATAGAAAGAAGAAAAGCTCTTTCTTGAAAAAATTTACAGCACGCGGTATTAAATATTTAAGACACTGCCTCAGGCATCTTTTGTTGTACACACATAGGATCTATTTTTTTTTTTTTTTTTTTACAGGCTTTCCTTTTTAATGGCATGATTCTCACTGGAGTGAGCTCATCTACCCAACCATGAGCTCTTCCACCCAACCAATGATAATCAAAATAAAAAATCAGCTTTAGGTTTTTCCAATTCTACATGATATACATATATTTCTTAGAAGCTTTAGCTTAGGAAAAATACCTTTGTATATGTTATCCTGTTATTAAATAAATAAATAAATTAAATAAAAAAAAAATTGCCAATCAAATAAGTAGTCCGACAAACCTTGTCCGATTTGGTAGCTCACTCGGCAGATGACTCAGGTTCGAATTCCGGCAGAATTGGAAATTTCTGGTATCCGTACTTTGGATGATATGTGATGCATTCATACGTCGCGTCGTGAGAAAAAATAAGTAGCCTTTTGTATAGATAGCAACCAGAAGTGACATTACGAGCAAGGAATCAGATACTTAAGGAAATAATAATAATACTTTTTAGTGGAAGGTAAGCACCAGGGAGGTTAATGCTCAAATTAACACAAATATGATAACTTTAAACTTTAACATCAAATAAGTTATTATATTTTGTGTACAATAATTGTGATGTCACAATTAATCAAACTCGCGTCAATTTTTGTTGTTTGTTTTTACTCCAAGAGCTACGTTTGGTTTGAAAAGAAGTTTGATTCAAGCGATGAGTTACGAGGCAAAGGATTTGTGCAAAATACTGCACAGGCATTAGTCCCATATTAGCCAAATTTGCCTCACATGAGACTCGAACCACCGATCTTCAAGTCACAAGTCCGCCAGATTATCAATCTATTGTGATCCGCCCCGCCTGCACTGAGTATTCTTATGGTCCCTTGTTTGGCCTTGCGTGAGCCGGACTGTGGCGCGTAGGATGATCCACTGAAAGGCTACTACTCTACTTGGCCAGGCAGATAACTCAGCGCGATCTGGATTGCCCTAATAGCCATGTAATAACATTATTGTTCTTGTTGCACCAGCTGTCGTCACAGACCTAACTCACTCTCTGGTTAGAGATAGGCGGTCTGTGTTTTTGATCTTGTCCGGTCCGCAGCATTGTGCATTAATTTGCCTACACACAGAGTATGTGGAGCCACAGCGAGGTGATCCTCCATTGTTCCCCGGCCATATCTTGCCTCATCTCCCTCGCATGGGACTCTGCTGAAATTGGTAGCCTGATGCCATTGTGCTACTTGTGAGCTTTTTGTCTATGACTCTCTGTGTCATTATTATAGGAGGCACTAGGCAATGAGCTCTCGATAATTGAGAGAAAATGATTTCGAATATGAATGACAGTCCGGTCTTGTTTAAAACTTTAATCAGTGTTGACTGTCAGTGTTTATAACACATATTCCTCAAATCTGGACTCTGCAAAGTCCAGATTTGTGTTTCTAAAGTGTTTTTAAAGAGAACACAAAACTTGTACTTTGTGAAATCAAATCATAATATATAATACATAATAGATGGGATAGTTTAGACATTTTACTTAGTAATTGCTCTCGTTTGCAGGGCGTCAAGTAAAATTAAAAAAAGAAAAAAATAGTAGTCACTTGGCCGAGTGGAAGCATGCTTGGCTTGCACTCCAGGTGACCCGGGTTCGGATCCCGGCGGGGTCAGAATTTTTTTCGGCTCTGTACTTTGGATGTCGGAGCCTACCCTAGCCTCGTGAGGACAATTGGGGTAGTTGTAGAGTGGGCAACGACCAGTCGTGGCATTACGAGATAGATATTGGAATATGACGGTTGGTTGGAGTTCTCCTAATGTCGTTCTCCTAAATTGTGACATAAAAAACACAGATAACTAGCTCTTTATCTTTTAAAACTTTAAATTTTGCTTGTGTCATTGAATCAGAAAATTATAAAAATTAATAATCGCGTATTTAATTTGTAATTAATTTTACCCAAGCAAATTACGTTCGTTTCCAAACAAGTCTACAATTTTCACTTTACTTGTCACATGGAAAAGGAAAGCAGGCAATGTGGTAACAGTGAGCTGAAATTCCCTTGTTAATGTTTCAGTGCCAAAACACGTTTCACATTAAACTCATAAAAATTGTTAAAAAAAAAAAAAAACGTTTCGATTTTTGATTCATTGCGGAACTTGATACCCTTAGGAGGGAAAAGGAAAGTCGTGTGCTATTCTCACCAGTTCATTATTATTAATCGTTACAACACTCCTTTGTGTCCAAATTAGTCCACACCTTAAAAGAGACCATTCTTTCCGATTCATTGGAAACGAATGCTACTGCCGCCCGCCGTCACGTATTATGTAGGAGCCAGACGCGGTCGGTGGGAAAATGTTTTGGGGGTGCTGCCACATACACCGGACTAAAATTGGATTTATAGAGTCTCTGTTTCAATATTAATTATCTAAAGAGTTTGAGTCTGTTTACCATGCCAATCATTATAATTATGCATTAATTATTCTAGAAATATGTGATGACTTTCATTATATACGAGCTAGAACTTGAGAAAATCCTTTCTCTTTCTTTTTCGTCTGGGAGTGCTGCAGTTCCGCAGCTCCTTAGCACCGGCCGCGCCTGGTAGGAGCTAATGCAAATTTTCCTATTACAGAAAGATTGGAAAGATTTTCGGTAGGTGGAAGTTGCTAGTGGCCGGTGCCTCGGCAGACCACACAAGGGGCCCGGGGGCGCTACACCCACCAGCTCCCGAACCCAGTGTCAGCTACCAGAGGAACCCTCCCAGCACCCGGGCGGAATAATGGCTTTGTAGCGAGACTTTCATTGAAATTGAACTGTCTCGCGGCTTCTAATTGTAGCGCAGGGGTTCATAACTTTTAAAATTAATAATAATAATAAACACGAATTAGTACATTCGTATTATGAGTCTGTTCAATCGTATGTTTTAGGAAAGAAGATAGCACTTATGTCGCTGAGTATAAATATTGCTTTTCTACGATTGCTTGGCTCTCAAGCATGTGATGGTTCATAAGTTTTCTTTTTTCTTTTTCTTGTAAGCGCTTTAACCTTGTCATTATACAGGTCGTTCGCGCTGATTCCCTAGCCTAGATGATCAGATCATAGTATACATGTCGGAGAGCTCTTAAGTATTGGAACAGAGAATCAACGCTTTCGGAACCTTGCTTCATCACCTGTTGTCTTAATAATTTACTTTTTAAATTTTAGTTATAAGCACATCATTATTTTGTCACACTGAAAGGTACTTCTTCTTCTTCTTTCACTTTGCCTTTCCCAAACCTACTTGGGGTCAACATTGGTTCCATGAATCCTTTCCTTCCATATCTTTCTATTTAGCGCTCCTCTTTTCTCCAGTTCTTCTGGAGGTAGTATTATTCAACATGATGACACCGAAAGGTACTATTCAACAATAAAAGACCTATTATTATCATTATAACAACTATTTTTTGAAGTCCTTTTCAACTCTGAATGGTGAAATAACGACGGGGGTTTTACCCTCCATTCGCTGGAAAATTGGAAACTCACTAACGCTTTGAAAAAATTCCCGTTTTAACACGGAGTGTCTTCTATGTTCTATGCGGACCAGAATAAAATTAGTATCAGTTTTGATTAGTTTAAAAGGAAAACAATACTTTCCTTATTATAGATAGGATAAGGAAAGTAAAATGAAATTTGGAACTTTTTTGCAGTCAGACCTGGGTGCTCAGTTGCTCAGGTTGTGTTACCATAGTGTTCCAGGCAAGTTTGACCTGCGGAAAGACCAAAGATTTATGTGTGTTTAATGTTCATGGCTACAAGCTTAGGGGTAACGGCTGAACACTTTGTTCTACACGGCTCCCCACTTAACTCTAATGTTGTGCCCCTGCCCCCTTGTTTGAGAATGATTTATTAGAAGCAGATCATCGCCCATAAGAGTTCCTTGTTCAATACGTTATTTAATTTGTAGGGAAGAAAAAGTACCATGTTTCCACATCTGAGAGCACGGCAGTGCGCTTTTTGTATTAGTAGATTAGTAATAATACTAATCTACTAGATTTAATAGTCACTTTGGCCGAGTGGTGTCGTGTACTAGGCTTACACAAACAGTGACCCGGGTTCGAAACCCATGTCAATTTTTTTTTAAAGATGAGTGTTTCATAGCCTTTTTTATTTCGTAGCCATGAAACAGGAGCTACTGTAGACGCTTGTAGTCTGTGCAGTAGCCTGCCCATCCCGTAGTATGTCTCCCCTCTGATGGGCGAGAAGTGACACAATGCTTCCCATTTAGGTGCTTGGTCAAAATTTTCAAAATCAATGCTGATTGCTGAACCTATTCATGTCATCATAATATGTATTATATCCGTCCACCTACAAGAATGTAGGTGCATGTATTTAAATGTCCTACATTTTTTACGTTAAATAAAAACGTAAAAAACACAAAATTACTAATTCTCAAGCGTAGGTTAAAAGTAAGTATCCGGTATACCCAATCTCTTTTGCTAGTCAATCTGAATGCAATATAGCTCAGATCTCGAACGTGGCCAAAAACTAAACTAAAACTAAAATAAGAACAGCAAATTCTTTGTAGGTGGCACCTCGTTTGGTTGTCGCTCAGCGGAAGTGTGGATTTAATAAGATAATAAAATGTGGAGGATATGGGATTTTAGACTTCATTCTTCTTGAATCTGACATGCAATGGGAAGGTTTCAGATTCCGGCGATAAGGCGTATCTTATCTGAAAGTATTACAGACACAAGGCTCAGTGGAGTAGATAAATGCCAACGCAGTGAATGCCAACCCACTGCTTGTGGTTCACAGACCGTGTGTTCAAAACTCCGGTTGGGCAGAAATTTCGATCGAATTATTCTGTCACATGCCAAGACGTGAGTATGCCGTTTCCGGCCCAACGCATGCTGGGTGAGTTTAATGTGGGTAGTAGCTGGTACGATTCTGGGTGATAGTTTAAAGCTGTAGAGTAGTGTAGACTTCTAGGACATTTCTGTATTCTGAGGGAAAGTTTGAAGTGGAAATCTACCCGGTTTGAAAACAACCACCTGTTGCAGAATTTCAGCTTTGAATTTCAGGAGAAAGGCTGTGCACTGCACCACCAAGTTAAATAGTAGGAGATTATTGGAGAGGAATGTTTATACCGCAAAGAGTTATTTCTGAGGGAACCATAATACCTATTCATTTCTACGAAACTTTGTAACATCTCAAGTGCAAAAGACAGATTTCCTTATTCGTTTATTAGCCTTACTGAAATTCGCCATGCGCGGATTCGAACCACCGAACTTCCGGTTACGAGTCCACTGCTTCAAGAGAGTTCTTTGTCCTAGCTGAATTTTGGGTCCCAAAGAAAAACAATCCGGGGGTGTAGATTTTAGTCTTCGCTTGTTAATCACTAATCCTACCTCTTCAAAATTTCTCTCTCTCGCCAATCCTACCCACCTGAAATTCGTGTATCCTGTCCTTGATCTGTCCTACACAACTAGAGTTTAATAACTAAAGAAAGAAATCCCATTAAAGTTTCCTATTCTCTGATAGAGATAGTCAGGTTTGGGTTTAACCCGTGCAGGCACAAGTAAAAACGGTTTACAGAAGGTTAGTTTGTATGGTTTACAAATCATTGGTAGATTTGTTTTTCTCTTGACGACTTTTTAAAGGTCATTCGAGACGGGGTTTTTTTCTGCACTGGTTACAAGCTTACATTTGAATGGTCACCCACCAAGTCCTGACCTCTCTGGACGTTGCTTAGTTTCAGTGATCTGACGAGAATGGTGTATTCAACGTTGAATCAACTTTGTCTATTTTATAAAAGTGCCGATTTCAAATAGCTTTTTACTGGCCTAAGCGTCAAAAGATATGGATACCTACTCTGTTTCAAATCAGATTCGCTTTTTTCTATTTACTTTTATTTTATGAAAAGATGAGTGTTTCAAAGCCTTTTTTATTTCGTAGCCATGAAACAGGAGCTACTGTAGACGCTTGTTGTTGTAGCTTGGCCATTCCGTAGTATGTCTCCCCTCTGATGGCCGAAAAGTGACACTACACACAATTTTGGTGCTGGGTCAACACGAGAGGTATCCCTTACAAACAACTGTAAACAATTTTTTTGTCAGCTCTGGGATTCCTACCCGAGACCTTCCGCATGGCAAGTGAGTACCTGAGCACTGAGCTGCGCTTTTATCGACCGCACGAAGTCAGTGTATTGGATTCTATACAAGTCAATTTGGCAGATTTAAAGTACAGATTTTTGTTGCAAAATTAAGAATACAGGAAAAACACTTTTCTATCAGATCGATGAGGGAATGTCGATAAATTTTCATTGACAAATACATAAACAATGTAAAGTATTCAAAAGGAAGTGATGTGTCCATAACAAAATTGGCAGTGAATTTTTATTTCGAATATGCACCAGATGCACCTACGTAAGTACGTAGCTATATAAAGAGCAATAAAAGGATAGATGATAAAAAATACTCTTATCCAGAGTGATCAGACCTGGTACCTACTCTTGACTCTTGGTAGTCAGGCAGATCACAGATGACTATCGTAGCCATCCTCTTACTTCGGCCCAAGCAAATTTGTTTTAGGTTGCCATGGGAATGTTGAGTTTAGTGTGGAGGTTTGTGCTCCTACTCATATTCGGACATACCTCCAAGTCATGTCAAAAATATTTTTTGGTTTTATCTATCGATACATTCGATACTGAAAAAAAAACATTGCCAAGACTTAATATGTTGTTGAGTCTATTTATGTTAGTTATTAGAACTGCTTCATTGAAAATAGAAGATCTTCCGAACAGAGTCAAAAGTTTATTATAAGACTTTTGTACTACTATTTTTTTGTTTGTATCGTTATCATATTTGTGTTAATCACTTTGGTGAACTACTCAAACTCGCTTTACTAAATATAAGCTTAACTTGGGACTTGAACAAACGACCTCCAGGTTTTGTCAATTGTTTGTTCTTTTTTCTTCTTTCTTTTCTTAATTTTATACTGTTGCCTGTTTGTCCTCATAATAAAGCTTTAAAAAAAAAAAAATAATAATAATATTAAACAGGTTAAGATATGCAGAAATTCACCTTACTAAATTTTTGTTGTATTTGGGACTTGAACCACCGACCTCTCAGGTTACGAGTTATAACTACACTTAGGTCGAATAGTTTTTATTAAAGGTAAGCGCACACTTATCAGGAGCATAGGGATCGTATGGAGCTTACAGATCGTAGTTTCTAGTAAACAATATAGTTATCAAAGTTTCTGCGGACGGAGCGTCCGATCCGAATAAGTGTGGGCGGACACATTGAAAACTGTGTGTCTTTTAAAAAAACAATTTTTTATATATATTTTTTTTTTAAATAAAAGAAATATATTAAAAACTATGTTTGCCAGCGTCGATGGAGCGTTGAATGCACCGGTTCTCGTAGGATCACCGAAGTTAAGCAACGTCCAGCGAGGTGAAGTCTTCATGATGCTGGCATTCCGGCCCAAACCAGTCTAGGTGAGTTCAAAGTGGGTAGCAGGTTTGTAAGTTTCTTGCGAATGGAGGGTGACCATGCAGTTGAAAAACGACGTTAAACTCTAATAAAACAAACAAAAACAATGTTGTTAAGAAGCTACGATTCGTACTCTCCGGATAAGTGTGCGCAGAAACATTAAAAACTATTATGTTAAGAAACTACGATTCGTACACTCCGGATAAGTGTGCGATCACCTTGATAGTTCTCCTGGCGTGACGCACTACTCAATCGAACATCAGTGACCTGAAGGGTTTTGACGTCTCATAAATATCTCCACAGCGCGGTTGATAATTCACGATATCGTGGAATGAGGGGGATAATTTTGTCCTGGCGCCTGACTTACCCCACGCCTCGGATTCATGGTTAAAGTCAGGCAGGATGCTCTGGTGCTCACTAATTACTTGGCACATCAATTAAAGTTGTCTCAGTTTGATTGGGCCTCTCAGTGTCGAATCACAATATAATGCTCCCTTAGTCCCCCACTGAGAGCACCATCATTGATACCCGGGATCTCTTTGTCTCACAACGTCAGTATAGTCAGTATTAACAGAAATGTGAGAAGTTGTACTCTGTACTGTAACTGTAATAGATGTACATGAACAGCTGTCCAGGTATGTTCTGATATTTATGTACATCTAGTACATTTTCTCACTTTTCTGTTTATACTGATTAAAATAGAGAGGTTAGTTATTGTCGTTGATGATATTCAGAACTATTACCTGCTGATGAGAGCAAATATGCTCGAAACAGCTGTCCAGGTATGTTCTGATATTCATGTACATTGTACATCTAGTACAACTTCTCACTTTTCTGTTTATACTGATTATACTGATATCGAAACATACCTGGACAGCTGTTTCGAACTTATTTGTTCTCATCAGCAGGTATAGTTCAGATTAACCATGCCTTATTGATAGCTACTGTGAAGTCGGTCGTCCTATGAATGGTCCTCCAATGTACGCATGTTTCCGCCTGAAGGGACTTGGCAATGAGACAGGAGAAGGGTGATTGCGTAGTCCAGTGGCTCCCACATGCTTCAATAAAACCAAACATCCGCTGGGGTAGCATTTAGTTTCTGTTACCAAATAAGCATAGCTGCTAAGTTTATCGGGTTAACATAATTGTGTTAATCACAAGAGGGATGTCGCAATGACTGAAAACCTCTTGCTTGAAATTTGCCGTACTTGAGGTTCGAACCAACGACCACCAGGTTTACGAGTCCGCCCCTTTATCGATCCAGCTACTGCGATCGGGTAGTAGTAAACCACCTAACCCTCAGAGTCTATTTTATTCTGTGGTAACAAACTCAAATTAACGAGGAAAAATTAATGTACTGGGTGGGATTCGAACCAGCGGGTCCCTACTCTACCCGGATTACCAGACTAGCGCTTTAACCACTTAATTATCAAAGATGCTCACAATAAAAACCAATTTGTTATTGCCTAAAATCTTTTTAACATCTAGGTCATTCTTGAAATTGAAAATAAAACACCAGTTCAGCTACAATTGCTAATTTTAAACTGCATGTAGACCAGAACAACATCAAAATTGCTATGTATTATTTTTGTGCGATCAATCGAAAATCAGAGCTTATAAGTTTAGTCGTTCCGCATTTCAATTCAAACTTAATATAATTCGTTAAGAAAAACTTTAGAATGCTGATATTAGTAGTTAGTACCCATGTAAGCCGAAGTAATATGAGAATAAAATTAGTGCTTAAATTTTATTGATTATTATGACAGGATTGCAGTCAAAAATACTTGATTATTTCTGAGCCCTAAGCAATTCTTTCAGTCATTTATTTGCATAAAAATCTAAAGTTGGTCTGAAGAAAGTTAGACGGCGTCTGGTTCATAACAGTATATGTAGGAGTATTTCCAACTTAATCACTGAAGCTCTCAGGAATTAAGTTCGAGTTTGGAATTAAAAGTATTAAAAAAGACTTTACTTAATCAGCCCACATATAAAATTTATTATATGATCGTAAAAAAAACCATATGTCCATTTTTATTATAACATTGACCTGAATCGGAAGTTAATTGATCTATTAGTGTAGAACGACTATTACATATTTTGTAATCTAGGAAGTTAGTAGCTAGCGTCACGTCGATAGAAGTGATAGCACATTGAATAAACAACAGCTCTCATCAGATCACTGAAGTTAAGAAACGTCCAGCGAGGTTAGAACTTGACTTGATGGTTGACCACTTCGAGTCTTCTTGATGCTGGCTTTTCTCGGCCCAACCTAGCTTGGATGATTTTAAGGGAGACAGCTAGTTTGTGAGTTTACTCTAAATGCAGGAATGAATTTGCTTTGGCAAGAATTTGTCTTCATATCAAGCTATCTTGATTTTTCAAAATGGATGATACATTATTAGTGGATGATGCATTACTCGCTAAACAAAATAATTAGATATTCTTTATTCAATCGTGTTGTTCCCGCCGCGCCGTGTACCTACAACTTACTATTAAATCTGGCCGCAAGAAAGCTGTAATTGGTTCAATGAAAATTCGACTAAACCAGTTCTCTGGCAGAAGCGCTCAACAACGTATCATTCTAGCGTAATAATATCTTTCCAAAGTTTTTCTTCCAATAAATAAAATATAACCAAGTTTGAACACAGAAGTTTGTAGCCTATTTTTGCCAGGAATTCACATAAGGTCAGCACCAACTATTTTTGGTCAGCACCACTCATTTTGGTCCTTGGATCAACCATTTTTGGTCCTTGGATCAAACACGTGTAGTCCTCACGACTTTTTCGACTTGCTAATTTTCCTTTGGAAATGTTTGACTTGTGTTTCAAGTAATTGTATTAAATTTTGTATTACCTATGTATGTTCTTTTCATGTACTCTTCACCGGGTTGTGTTTGTTATCCGAAGTCAATGTTGCACTGGTGTCAATGTGCACTGGTAGTCAAGTGGTTAACGCGCGAGTCTGGTAATCCAGGTAGCGTAGGGATCCGTTGGTACGAATCCCGCCCAGTGCACGAATTTTAGCTCATTAATTTGAGTTTGTGTAATAATAAGACTCTGAGGGTTAGGTGGTAGAAAATGCTTTGAGCATTAACCTCGCCTGGAAGGTAACCTACACAAAAAAGTATTATTATTATTAATGTTCAATAGATCAGGTAAGAAATAAGGAAAAGTTCACTGATTTCTGGACATTTCTGGACATCTCAAGATCCAGACATCTCAGCAGATGTCTGGATCTTGAAGAACAGTACCGCTCCATGGGTACTTCATAACTTTAGTAACGAATACACAATGACACATACCCGGGTATCAATGTCGTTTACGTTGAAGATAAATCCTAATGTAATTTGAACTGAACAGAAACATCGCGATTGTGCGAACATAGATCAAGTTGCCAGGCCAAGCGGTGCTTGTCATATTATCAGCCATTATTTATTCAATATATTCTGGGCGGATAGATTTTCAGCGCTAATGTACGCAGAAACATGAATAAATATCCTCCGTCTCAGATGTGAGGAACCTTTGAACTCTCAAGTCGGATTCACATGCCAAGTGATTAGTGAATCAAAAATCTGATAACGCGATAAGCTAATAAATAAAATATGATTTTAAATTTTGAATGAAAAAAGCTAAAAAATGAGGATAGAGTCAAGTTGTTATGGACTGTGAGGCTTTGGCGGAGTTGTGTTCTCAAAATGTGTCCTGCTGAACATAGGTTTTTTTCTAGTTTACCTGAAAGATTGACCACATTATAGTTTCAAAGCGGGTTCTTCAAAATTGCTCATCCCCATTTGACTGCTTCGAAGCTCATATCAATTTTATGGTCTCAGTACCTAGGTGAGGCCCTTTGTGATCAGCTCCCGCGCTGACACTATTTAAAGTTTGGGAATCACGTTGCCTCCAAAGTTTATGGCTTGAAAACATTGGGGTGAAATGTTAGCGAGGGCCACGTTATCAAAACGGCTAAAGTACTATCATAGCGTGTAGAACTATTACACTTTTGGTGACCAGACAATCTGATATCATCTATGATGTCCCGGTCCTTAACATTATGACTTGAAATATGGGTTTGATAAAAGTTTCAAGTGTCACAACTTTCATAATAAACACAACTTTGTTCAAGTCACTGTAGAACACTGGTGAAAAGGACCAACACTTCTGAAATGTTGCAGATTGCAGGCACATAGAGAAAGCAGGCGCTAATAACATTGTTTTATTTAGGTAAATATGCATTGTGCAATGTAAGAGTACCTACTATACTTACATCGGCAAATCCGTATCTCAAGTAACAGTAGTCTGTAGTCTTGTGCTGCATACATACTTGCATAGGTTATCCGAGGACTGAGATCAATTCCTATCTTAATAAATAAAATCTATTTACATTAATTCATTCTATTATCAACAGAACTCCAAAACGGCTGACCAAATGACTCCCAATTTGGAGTCCCTTTAGTATTAAAGTGCGTAACTGGGTACTAAAGAGGCCTTTTTAAAAATGCCACCCGCCAGCCACGGGCAAAAACCTAAACAAATACAAAGTGAGGGGTTTCAGCTAGTTAAATAATATTTTACTATGTAGGACTCTCACTCTCAATATCCACAAATCTCCTTTTCAACCGTCAAAATTTCGAATTTTTTTTGGGGTTGCCTTTAACGGTTGAAAGGGGGATGTGGGAATTATGAGAGTGCTTTTTTTTTTCTTTTTTTTTTAGAATATTCACACGCAGTTTGTGATACTGCATTTACGTGAATATTTTGTTGTTTCCTATATTGATTAATTTAGATTTAGTATTTCCTTGCAAGTTTCTTTGTATTTATCAATACTCATATCAAGGTCTAGGTATTGTGAGTATTGATTGTAAGTTTGTAGTGTTGATAAGAGGGTCGAATTTCTATATATAGCTGAGCAATTAGGTATTTCAAAGTATTCATTTGATGGTCTGCTTCTTAGTCTAGTGTTTGGTACTCTTATTCGGATCTTATTTATTATTTCAGGGCATGTAATATTGTTATTTATGATGTTGTGAATAAAAATCAGAGAGAAGTATTGCCTTCTGTCTTTAAGAGTTCCTATTGATAATTGTTCGATTAGATCTTTGTATGCTATGGGGGTTGGATATGCTGGATAGAACCCATTAAATTTGAAGAATAATACTCTGACAAATTTGCTTTGTAATCTCTCTATTTTCTTACTGAGACAATCAGTTTTGGGGGTCCAGATTACAGTTGCATATTCTAGCTTGCTTCTAACTAGTAAGTTATATAGAGTTATTAATGTATCTAGGTCTGAAAAGATTTTAGCGTGACGGAAAATAAGACCTAAATTTCTGGATGTTTGAGTTATTATATAATTAATGTGTTGGTCAAATTTTAAGGTTGAATCCAAAATGACGCCTAGATCTTTTTTACTCTCAACTCTGACTAATTCAGTACCATCTATTTTGTAACTCATGTGTAGTACATCTTTTTTTCTTCTGGTTATGGTAAGTACTTCACATTTACTTGGATGAAATTTCAGTTTAATGTTTTTTAACCAACTATTTACTCTGTCCAGGTCTTCCTGAATCATTGAACAATCTTGCGGGTGTTTGATGCATTTGAATATCTTGAAATCGTCTGCAAAGAGCAGATATTCGGAATGTTGGATTGCGCTCCCTATGTTGTCGATTACAATTGTGAAGAAGAGGCTACTGAGTTTGGACCCTTGGATGACTGATGACTGATGATGTTGGGTAATAAGGTTCAGACAGATTGTTTTCAAATAGCACACGGTGCTCTCTGTCTCTCAGATAGGAAGCAATAAATTCTACAAAGTCAGGATGGAAGCCAAACTCGGTTATTTTCTCCAGCAGTACTCTATGATCGATTTTATCGTACGCCTTCATTATATCGGTAAAAATCACATCTATTTGACTGTATCCTTCATCTAATTTACTACAGATATATTCTTGTAATACAAATAAGTTACTTACAGTTGAGCGTTTTTCTATAAACCCGTGCTGATTTGGTGAAATTTTTGAATAAATAAAGGTTGCAATTTTGGTGAAGATATTTGATAGTGCAGTTAGTGATGTAATTGGTCTGAAATTGGAAATGTCTTGAGTATCACCTGGCTTTCTGAAAGACCCTGGTGCCTTTAACATGCCATCGACGCTGCGCGCACCAAAACTATGTACTAATTTACAACACCTGACCATCATAGAAACCCAACGTCGCAGTCAATGGCACTTTGAAAACAACAATTTTATCATCGTCTGCTACTAAAGTTAAGCAACGTCTACCAAGGTTAGGATATGGACGGGTGACCATTCAAATTTGAAACTTCATGCTGCTGGTTTTTTTTCAAAGCGCCCCTTACCGGCCTTTCCTCACTATAACATTTTCAGGACAATTTTTTAAACTTCAGACAAAGGTAGTTTAGGTACCTACCACAGTACCACAGGTACCATTAGGTAGCAATCGTCTAGTGTGCATCCACAGCGCCTGCGCACAGCGCGTTCACTGCATAGTGTGGGCTTGTTCACTGCCAGTGAAGAAGTTCACATGAAGCAGTCCCCAGTCTTCCTCAAGCGAGCCAGTTCTCAGTTGTTTTTGTGTGGGAATCGCGATACGTTTCATGTGATCGATACAAGAATCAATATTTATATTTTTATCTCTCTAAAAAAACCTTGGAATTCCTAGTATTTTCAAATTAAATTATCTAGTAACTTCAAATTTAAGTATTTTATTTTGTTTTTCCGCTGTTAAAAGTTCTATCGAGAGTTATATTTACCTAGAAAATTAGCGAATTGTTTCTATTTTGTTTACCTTGTAAAATCAAAGTTGTGTTGTTTTGCTTGGCCTGAAGTTTCTTAACAGAATCTGCGGTGATGATCATGAGTGACAAAGGCAACAATAACACCCAGAGCACGGCCGACTATTTGGCTCAGCTCATCAATGACAGAAAGCAAGTGACGGCTTTCCCCAACGTCTTCATGCATGTGGAGAGACTGATAGACGAAGGTAAGTCAACTGCTTGTAGGTCACATCAGCTGCTGTGCTAAGGAATAAGGAATGCCCATTCTGGATTTAGTTACATGAATCACAAGACATTCTAAATAGTAGAAATATTGGTATCTTAACAAAAACCATGACATGGTAGAAAAGAAAAACTCAAAGTTCATATTAGAATTACCTACAGGTAATCTTGTGTTGTAGAACTATCTAGGAGTTCTATAGTCTAGTCCAGAGTATTTTCATGTCCAATATTTCATATGCATACGATAAGGAAGAAACCACCTAAGAGCCCAGAGCACACAGAAATAAACAGAAAAGGGTTCTTGAAGTAGAATTAGAAATGATCCCAGAAGATGGATTCCTGAGCTCAGAGCTAAGAGCAACAGGTTGGTTGATAAGCAACACTGTCCAGAAAGTAGTTCCAAAACTTGCAGCATTGGTCTAGAACTAAAACTTAAAGCATTGATCAGTAATATCAATAATTCAGTCTTTAAATGTGGATTGAATTTTATATTGTCAGTCTGGTAACTACTAAAAGTTTAAGTATTGGTTAGTAAAGTTATTAGTACCTAAATAAATAAATTATTCAGTCTCTTAATATGGATTGCATTGTTGGTCTAGTAACTACTAAATCTTAAAGCATTGATCAAGAATAATTATTATCAGTCAATAAATAAATTATTTAGTCTGTGGACAGCATTGCCAGACTGTTTTAATCCTGTACTTAACTAACCATTAGTCATTTAATTGTTTATGAAGTTGTTCGTTAAGTTTATCACTTTCTATAGGCAATTATGCAATTGGACCTTAAACTTGAGCATTGGTCAGTAATACAGCTCAGTCTGAATTTTTTTCCAGTAGATGAGCACGACATACATTAGTATAGAATTAATGTTAATTTCAAATTTAATAGTCTTACATGATGATTCATAATAGGATTAATAGGTTAACACATAATTAGGTTAAGTTAATCATATTCGCGTTAATCTCAAGAGTGATTTTATCACTATTATTCAAACTCGTTTTACTACTGTTAGGGTTATGGGACTCCCCCGTCTCGAGCCAAAATATAAAATAGTCTAAATAAAACACACTTCCATATTAAAATTTGACAGGCTTGGGACTCGAACCCCCAACCTCCAGGTTACGTTTCCGCTGCTTCAATGATATCGAATTGTCATGCTGAAACGTTTTTGTACGTAAGACACGGCAATTTGAACCAACATTCGACCTCATTTGATTTTTTTCCCGTGGTAACGTCACGTTTTCTTAAATATTATAACCGCACATACCCCCAAAAATAACCGCAAAAACTTTCAATTTCTATTACCTACCTATAAGGTATAGAAAGTATTGTTTTCGGTCGGTTTTTCCGAAATTGAGCTGATAACATTTCTATACGAATAGTTTAATATGGGGACATCTTTACGATCAGTAGTTAAGACTGTTAAGAGCATTGATTCAAATCTCGATTGGAGTGGAAAATTCTGACCGAGATTTTCCGTTTCCGGGTGAAAAGTTAAGTACCCTAAAGTATTGCGAAAGTATTGCACAATTACATTTAAAATGAAGAAAAAATTAAATAAAAAATGTTTAGGATATAAAATCATAAATTATGTTAGTGACATGTACTTACTTTCTTTCCTCAAGATTATGAAATTAAATGTACTTATATGTACTTGTGGGAGCCCTTGTCAATAAAATTATGGGCCTCCTTGTAAAGTCAGTGGTAGAAGTTCTGAGTCGTTCCTCCACTGTCTGGCTACCATCGTTCACGATGACGCCACCCTATGATGATGATGATGATGATGATGATGATACGTGCGTTTTAAGGCCCCAGAAGCTTAAATCCAAAGTTTCAGCCATTGATTACCGTGTATGTCTGTCATTTGAGATTGGTAGCATTTAAGTTCCTAAATATGGTCATTATGTACTGTGTGGTTTCCATTACTGTGTACCTATTACCTATTCAGATGTACACACCTACAACATGGTTCTGTTGCGGATCATTGAACTAACTCTTACATACTGTGTGAAGTAACATGTTTTTATGCTTACTCATACTGAGTGAAATAACTGAAATAAGAAATAAAATCAGGTGGATGTACTGAATTCTGACACATTTTTCCAAGCGTTTTGACAAAATGAAATACGATATTCTTATATTGAAGCATAATTCCAAGTACAAAGAGGTAATGGAGCCTGTATAGAGCTAGAGAGGGTACAGTGCTTTCCTGTGACCCTTTGTTTGAAATGTTTGATTTGTAATTTTTTTTTATTTTTATGCCAGATTATTATAGTAAATGGCCAAAAATAGAAGGGTAAAAATACTGTATCAATTCATAGAAGACATCGCGTATGGCAAATGTAGTTTTGAGAGAGGAAATTCCGCCTTTGTAGGATTTGGCTTA